>JAXIVH010000032.1:3207648-3463833 GCA_036785325.1 Urophycis tenuis
GATGCGAGGTCCGTGGAAAGACAGCGGCAGGCATGGTGAGCGAGTGCCTGGAGATCCAGCCTTGAGTGCTGGTGGGGGCCGCGGGGGTGCCCTGATGTGCTCTGAGATGACGGAGCCGCCGGAGGAACAAACAAAACACTCGGGCTGCTGTTTGAAACATGCAGGATCCACCGAGGTAACATCACGTTAGACGGGATCGAACAATCGCAATCAAAGTTATGAATGGTGCATGCTTTTGTGTTTGGTGTGCACGTGAGTGTGTGCACGTGTGTGTACGTGAGTGTGTGTGTGCACGTGTGTGTGCACGTGTGCGGTGTGTGTACGTGAGTGTGTGTGTGCACGTGTGTGTGCACGTGTGCGAGGCGGTGACACAGGTCCTCACCATGGGTGGCCCCCTCCCACACCTCCATTTTAACCACCCAATCCAGCGAGTGTTTCACTCCACCCTGTCTGATGAACTCTTTTCAACAATTTCACCTCTTCAGAGCAGTAATCTTTTTTTCTTCTCCCTCAGACCAATTGTTTTTTCTCCCTTCAATCCTCCCCCCCCCCCCCCTCCACCGTTGCTATCGACAGACGTCAGCACCAGCGCGCCTGTCTCCCCTTCTCATTGTCTCCCTGCCGCCGGCTTCGCTCTCTCTCTTCGTCATACAGTCCTTTTTTTGTGTTTCTTGCTTGTGGTCACGTTCTTTGCATCTTGTGAGGAAGAGGAAGGCCTTGACCTACTTTCCCTGATGCACTTCCTTACCCGTCGTCGTCACGGTGAAGACATTTCAGTTACGCTCCCCCACACTCGCTTATTCGATTTATTTATGTTAGGTTTTAAAACATCGAATAAAAGCCAGCCAGAGGTGCTCTTAAAGGGACGGTAACCACCAGCCCACCCCCACCCCCCCCCACCCCCGGCCTCATGTAGCTATTGACTGCTCTGGCGGCCCAGGCTCCTTCTGAGACACTCAGGGAACCGCGGGGGGCTCTCCAGCCAATCCCGGTCGTATCTGCTTAACATCGGAGGCCTGGTTATGGATCTGGCCGGCCCTTCAGCGAACCCCCCGCGGGCTGCGCGGTGCGGGCCCCCGGCGCGGTGAACGCCCGCCGTGGTTCTTCTAAATGTGCTCCCTGCCGTCGACACCACGACCCGCGGCCTTCGGAGAGGAGCTGAGGACGCCGGGGGGCCGCTAAGCCGTCGCCGTCGACTCTCTGGACAGCTAAGCCGCACGACATAGAATGGTGAAGGGATGAGGAGGAGGAGAGGGGGTGTGCGTGTGTGGTCTGCATTTGTGTGCGCGTGTGTGTGTGTGTGTGTCTGTGTGCGCGTGTGTGTGCGTGTGTGTGTGTGAGCATTAGATTGATGATACAAAATTGACCAATTGGCGTATTATTATGGCTTATTATTTAATTAAAAATTTCAAATGGCGCAGATGTGACCGAGCCCGACCCGAACCCGAGCATAATTACTAAACATTTGTCCGAATCCGACTATCCATCCTCTAGTGTGTGTGTGTGTGTGTGTGCGCGCGTGTGCGTGCATCCCATCTACATCAAGCAGCGGCCGTGGTTTTGCGTGCGTCTACGTCTCACCGTCTCTCACCATTATCGCCACCAGAACCACAACATTAACATTTCCCCCCTTCGACTCAAATCTGAACCAGAAGAGAAAACAGAAAAAAAACAAAAACAAAACTGAAACAGCGGCACATCAAAAACGGCGCCCTCCTGATTGGAGGGCACCTTCCGGAACGCTCCGGCCGTTGAAACGCCATTTCCCCGCCTCCGTCGTTCCACAAAGTGCCAAAGCCGCCTGCAGTCTATTGATGGAGTGGAGCAGAGCACCGCTGTGTTTTCACACACCGCCAGGGCCAGCGACCAGACATTATCTCCGCCAGCCGCAGACTTAAACCGTAATAAACCAGTCCATTCGTCTCCACCGCCCCCCCTGCTATTGTGCCCCGTTTAACAAGCGTGTCATTTTTCTTCCCGTTTCGGATCCTTTGGATGGGGGGACTTGATTGCGGCTGAGCCAACAAAGGGAACAGGAGAAACAATAAAAAAAAAAAGAAGAAAAAAACAACACGACTGCTGTGGATATGAAAAAGTGGGCTGGTTCTGGATTATTCACCCCCCCCCCATCTAAGAATAGCAGGTAATCATGGGTTGCAAACCTATAATACACAATATAAGAAACATCAAGGCACGTATGGACATGCAAAACACGCACAGACACACACACACACACACATACACACAGACATGCACACACACACACATGCACACACACTTGCACACAGACACACACACATGCAAAACACGCACAGACACACACACGCACGCATACACACAGACATGCACACAGACACACACACAGACACACACACACACACGCACGCACACACATACACATGCACACACACGCACACACATGAACACACTGGCGGTGTCGCTGAGCGTGACAGTAGCTGGCGGTGTGATAATGGACGATGTGCAACGTAGCATTACTCTGGGCCATAAGTCAGCCCCGCAGTAACAATTATCTGGCATGGGAATGTCACCACCCACCCCAGGAGGCTCACACCCTCGCACGCAAAGTCATTAGAGAGATGAGAAAAAAATACATGAAAAGTACATGAATGAGAACAAATACACATGAGATGAGATGGGCTGAGACAGAGAGAGAGATGGAGAGACGGGGAAATCTACTCTATATATCGCTGCCGGTCCGAATCTGTGATTTATCTAATCTGCAGGTGGCGGCGGTGGCAATGGCTGCCTCGCTCACCTCACCTGGAGCTTTTATCTTCCCCACATCCCCGTCCTGAAAGCTGCTTCATTGGTGGGAGATATGAGGAGTTGTAGGACATGTAATGGCTTCATGATGAGACACCCCTGGAGAGGAGCATCTCATCTCTCTCTCTCTCGCTCTCTCTCTCTCTCTTTCGCTCTCTCTCTCTTTCGCTCTCTCTCTCTACCTCTCTATCACTCTCTCTCTCTCTCTCTCTCTCTCTCTCTCTTTCTCTCTCTCTTTCACTCTTTCGCTCTCTCTCTACCTCTCTATCTCTCTCTCTCTTTCACTCTCTCTCTCTCTCTCTCTCTCTCTCTCTCTCTCTCCAGACCATCTCATCCCTCTCTTTCTCTCTCCCTTTCTCTCTCTCACTCTCCCTCCCTCCCCTCTCTCTCTAAATGCACCTCAGCGGAGGTACAGAGGGTCTCTGTACTGCGTGTCTGAAACAAACAAAACCAACGCGGTGAAGACAAACGTGCCTCAAACACACAGAGCTCAGACCGGGTCAGCCGGCCTGCGCCCACCGGCCAGAAGATCTCCATTCACCGCACGTCGCTGCCCTGACACGTCCCCACGGCCATGTGAGGCGGGGTACGTGACCAGACCAGAGGACGGCAGGACACACCAGAGAGAGAGGGAGAGAGGGAGAGAGAGAGAGAGAGAGAGAGAGAGAGAGAGAGAGAGAGAGAGAGAGAGAGAGACGGAGAGAGAGAGAACAGAGGGAGAGAGAGAGAGAGACAGAGAGGGAGAGAGAGAGAGAGAGACAAAGACAGCACGTGGACACCGGACAATGGACAAACACCGGTTCCGATGATTAAAAACCTTCCCAGACGAGGATGTGGTATTTTAGTTTTAATCTCCTCTATTGTTCCAAAAGAGGGCAGCTGAGATTAGATTAGGCTCTCCCTCCCCACAGGGGCGCCTGCGAGAGTCCTCCTGAATAAATAAAGGCCAAGGAACCAAAGACTGAAACCTGCAGCATAGAACGAGGGCAAGAGCCGCTTATAGAAGGCCGGGAGGGGGGTAGGGTCCTCCCCCTCCTCCCCCCCACCCTCCCTTCCTCCCCCCGCCCCCCCGCTCCCCGGGTGATTGGCATCAAGGATAATTAGAGTTGCGAGGGTGTTGTCGCGGCATTGACTCTGAGGCGGGCAGACAGACAGACTGACAGACAGACCGACCATTGGCCAATCGGTACGCGGGGGTGGTGGGTGGGGGGGGGGGGGACGCCTGACGACGTGTCGGTCGAGGTGCGGAAGCTTGTCAGCACATTCGCCACGCAGGTGAACGCTCGTTAGCGCGCTCGCACTAACGGGGGCCGTGAGCGCAGCCGTCGGCGGGCTTCCATCCACGGAGCGGCCATCTTGGTTTCTAAGCAATAGCCGGCCATAAAGGCCCCATGGACACCACATCTGCACATGATGGCCGTCAGAGAGCTTCCAGGTGAACGCTGGTGTCGCCCCCTCAGGACCAGGACCAGGACCAGGATCGCCTCGCCGTGTGTGATGTGTGGGTGTGTCTGACAGCGTGGTCACCGTGTGTGTGTGTGTCTGACAGCGTGGTCACCGTGTGTGTGTGTGTCTGACAGCGTGGTCACCGTGTGTGTGTGTGTGTCTGACACCTCCGGTGTAAAGGGTCCATTTGTACCTGAGGGAGACGGAGGAAGTGATCAAAGACAGGAGGCAGGATGTCGGTCGCCACGGCGACGCTGTACGTTTTGAACACGAGGGGCGAGGGCGTCGTCACAGAAACACACGCCCGTCCCGAGACGATTTCGGGTCGTCCACGAGACACTTTGTATCCCATGAATTTTTTTTTTTTTTTTTAAACAACAACAAAAAAACCTGAAAATAAATAAATAAAACTAATTATGTTCATTAACCGGGGGATGAGGCTGTGTTCGGATACAAATCAAACTCATTTGCTTCCCATTACCAAACCCCAAAAGTACAAGTTCTCTGCCACGGCGCGATATTAAAAACCCTAAAAAACAGAACGTCTCAGCAAACCAACAGCTAATCATCGCGACGTGACGGGGCACCCTTCCAAGGTGTTTCGTTGGCGACGCGTTGGGAGACTGGAGCGGATCTGAGCCGACCGGACCGGAGCCGACCGGACCGGAGCCAACAGGAGTGGACCGCAGCCGACCGGACCGGAGCCAACCGGAGTGGACCGCACCCCGACCGGACTGGAGCCAACCGGAGTGGACCGCAGCCGACCGGACCGGAGCCAACCGGAGTGGACCGGAGCCGACCGAACCGGAGTCCACCGGAGTGGACCGCAGCCGACCGGAGCGGATCAGAGTGTACCAGACCGGAGCGTCTGTCCTCTACTGCGCTGCTGCGTCCGCGGAGGGCGCCCAGTGGGCCGGCGGCCGTCCTTCGCTCGCCGCCACACGTGGCCCCCCCAAATCAACGGCCCGCGAGCCCCCTGTGAGTCTGGCGCGTCCCTGCGCAGCACGCCAGGTAAATAAAACATGAGCTTCATCATTTCCACCTCGTCACCCTCCCTCTGGAGCTGTCTCCGTATTATAGCTCTCTCACTCGCTCGCTCTGGATCCTCTCAGTCCCTCTCTCTCTCTGTAACTCTCACTAATTCTTTATCTGTCATATATCTCGCTCTCTCTCTCCCTCTCTCTCTCTCTCGCCCTCGATCACACTTTCTCCCTCTCTACTTCCAATTGCATGCAGACAGAGTTTTATTAGGCCATAACTCTATTTGAAACCAACGTCCTGTGGCCACGCACAAACATACACACACACGCTAACACACCGACAAGACACTCTCACACACACACACACACACACACACACACACACACACACACACACACACACACACACACACACACACACACACACACACAGACACACACTCAGCCATAGACAAAGTCAGCCATAGACAAAGACTGTTGAAATCAGCCGCTCCCCTCATCACCCTGTGTGTGCTGCTGCTGACCTTTCCTTTAGTCAGCAGATAAATGGAATTAAGCAGAGTTGGGGGTGAGAGGCGCGTAACATCCGTGATACTCCGACAGAAACAGCACTGACAAAGAGACACCCCCTACCCCCCCAATCACCACCTCCACCACCACCACCACCACCACCACCACCTCCACCACCACCACCACCCTCCCACCACCACCACCACCTCCTCCACCTCCACCACCACACACCACCGCGTCCCCCTTCATGTTCTCTCACTGCTCACTGTTTGATTTCTCTCGCTAACCCAGTTTGCAATTTTCTCCACAGCTCTTTATGCGTCACATAGAATGGTACACTCCCGCACCCTCCCGCCCCCCGAAACAAAGAAAAAACCCCAAATCTTCCACACCCCCGATGACTCGTCTGCCCCCCCAGCGAACACCATGGCCCAATCTCAATTCTCTATCTTACCCCTTCCCCTTGGTTTTGCTCTCTCTGTGGTTTGATCTCACCGTGCGTTCGGCTGATGTTGTCTGCACCCAGACCACGTAGACGCCTCTCCATCTCTCTCCCTCACTCACACACACACACACGCACACTCATACACACACACAGACAAACACACACGCACACACATACACACACACACACAAACACACACGCACACACACACACACACATAGACACACGCACACATAGACACGTGCACACATAGACACGTGCACACATAGACACACACACAGACACACACACGCACGCACATACACACACACAGACACACGCGCACACACACACACACACACACACACACACACACACACACACAGACACACACACACACACACACACGCACACACACACACACACACACACACACACACACACACACACACACACACACACACACACAACCACCACCATAGGAAGCTGGCCCCCTGCTGAGGAGTGGTTCGATCAGGCCGGCGGCTCTCGTTATAAAAACAGGTCCAATAATCACTTCACCCACCAGCCGAGAGAGGAGGCCGCGCGGTGGCCTCACCTTCATCGGTGGCGCCGCGACTTAATTACCCGCGGGGCGCGTGTGACTCACGCACAAAGCCCTTCAGAAGCCACAGCCTCGCTTGATTGACTGATTAATTAAGTGGCGAACCTCGGCGAACATGATGGAAAAAAAAAAAAAAAAAGCGAGAGAAAAATGTTTTGCATATCGCAATCTAAGACGTCAACGAATGGAAATGTAATCTACCGTTAATTGTCAGAGCATCGCAGCCACAGGCGGCGTGGATCAAAGGCTGTAGGCCCCCCCCCCCCCCCCCACACACACACACACACCACCACCACCCCCCCGCCACCCACCCACACCCAACACTCCATCATCAGACTTAATCTGATTCACGCGATACAGCCCAGAAACGCCGTCTACACCAGCTTTGTCCGCCGTGTTGCCCCCTTGTTCTAAAGACTCTGTGGTCTCACTTAGGGAACAACGTTATGCAAAGCCCTGCGACAATGATGGCGGTGGCGTCCTCTCTCCTCCACGCCACGGCGCCGCAGAGGAGCGGCCTACAGGAGGTCACATCGGTCCTCCTCCACACACACAGCTTCTACGGTACAGCGGAGAGGGAGGACGAGGATGAGGAGGTGTGTGTGGAGAGAGAGGAAGACATAGAGGGGGTAAAGAAGGAGAGAGAGAGAAGGAGATGGAGAGCCACAGAGAGAAAGAAAGAGATGGATAGAGAGAAATGAAAGAGAGGGAGCAGAGAGAGAGAGAGAGAGAGAGAGAGATGGATAGAGAGAAATGAAAGAGATGGAGCAGAGAGAGAGAGAGAGAGAAATGAAAGAGAGGGAGCAGAGAGAGAGAGAGAGAGAGATGGGAAGAGAGAAAGAGAGAGAGATGATAGAGAGAAATGAAAGCGAGGGAGCAGAATGAGAGAGAGAAAGAGAGAGAGAGAGAGATGATAGAGAGAAATGAAAGCGAGGGAGCAGAATGAGAGAGAAAGAGAGAGAGAGAGAGAAATGAAAGAGAGGGAGCAGAGAGAGAGAGAGAGAGATGGGAAAAGAGAAAGAGAGAGAGATGATAGAGAGAAATGAAAGCAAGGGAGCAGAATGAGAGAGAGAGAGAGAGAGAGAGAGAGAGAGAGAGAGCGAGAGAGAGAGAGAAAGAGAGAGGACAAGAGAGAGAACATACTGATTGGCCTGTTCTGTGATGGGGGGGGGGGGGGGAATAAAAGCGTGCACCTTGTGGAGGTAAATGGGTTTCCTCACCAGAGCCTGTGCACCATTGTCCAGCCCCCCCGTCCGCACGCCACAGAGGACGGCTGCGTGATCCGCACCCCGCGCCCGGCAAATGCATCTCCCAGGGACGCGTCGCACAAACCACCGCCAGAGCCCAGGGCCTAGTTTTGAGGAAAGGGGTGCCGGGGACACCTCCACCTCTCTGTCAGCAGACCAAATCACCCTCCCCGAAAAAAACATGGAGCTGAGAGATGTATTTATAGATGTGTTTATAGCGGATGAAGGCACGTCTGTCCTCCCCGCCTGCGACCGTCGACCGACAACCTCTGAAGCCCGCCCCGCCCCGATCCCCGCTGACCGTCTGTCTGTCTGTCTGTCTGTCTGTCTGTCTGTCTGTCTGACCGTCTGTCTGTCTGTCTGTCTGACCGTCTGTCTGTCTGTCTGGTTGACCATCTGTCTGTCTGTCTGTGTGCCCGGTAACACGCTCCGGCCACAGTCTGGAGCTGGTTTCCATCGGCTGTTGCTTTTTATAATAGAAAATTGTAACTCACTATTTGGTCAGGCCTAGCCGCTACGGCAGGCCCAGCCACTGTGCAAAACTACACAGATGAAGAAAGATAGTAACAGCCTTTGGTTTAAAGTTATGTGTTGCCCGGACGCGGAGTGATCCGTAGTCCTTTTTGGACTTTGTGGAGATGGTGTGTCCCTGGGGAAAACCGTGGAAACGATTCACTTGACTCAAAAGTCAAAAGTTGCCACTGGTCAACAGCGCGTGGCCGTCTTCCGGAATCTTCCAGTGAGCCCGGGAGTGAAACTGGGGGAGCCGGGCGCGGCGGCGGCAGCTCACTGCGGTCGAGGAGCAACGCTGCCATGTGCTTTTTCATCCGCGTCTTCACTTACTTCTCCAAAGAAAGGAGGTAGGAGGCTGAGCTCTCTCAAGCTGATTTGACCCAAAACAACACATGGGTGGACCGTCTGAGTGCTGGGGGGGACAGCAGCACAGGTGTAGCAGCCGCCAAGGGAGGTTAACAATTCAGGAGAGTTTGACGGCTGTTACGTGTATTATAATGAAAAAATAGAATGGGGTGGCAAGGTCAACAAACACAACAGGCTTTCAGTGTGATACAGTCGCGAGGATGAGGAGAGAGAGCCGACGGACTCTGTGTGTTTCTGGGATGGTGGCTGCAGCGGCAGGGCCCAGCGCGGACAGCACCACGGGTTCGGCGATGCGAACCCGTGAACTACAGAGTCTGCGGCTAACGAGTTATTCAATGCTAATTAGCGTTATTTCACCTCGTCGGCATGCGGCAATTACAATTACATATATCAACATTTCTCATTTTAAATTTTAATTTTAATTTGCCGGTGGGCGACTTTCCTAATTTTCTGCCTTGAGGTTAACAAATTAAGAAAGGAAGAAAGAAAGAAAGAAAAAGAAATAAAACCCCCTGTTCCTCTCCGTGCTCTATCAGTCCTGGCCTGCACAGTGCACACTGAGCATGTTCCTTGTCTGTATTCTCACTGCAGAGTGAGTGGGCAGGGATGAGGCAGTGCCGGTGGGGGGGGGGGCACCTTATCATCATCTCCCCTCGGGCACCGAAAGGGCTACAGCTGGCCCTGCTGCGGTGCTACATTACAGCTGACAGGTTGAACTATTGTTACATGACCCTGCATTTCCATACAGCAAAACGGTACATGTTTCTCAAACGCATGCTGAACGGAACGGAATAAAGCAAACAGAATGACGCTGTTGTGTGAGTAATGTTGTATGTAAAGCAATAAAAAAAAAAAGTAAAAGCAATTGGTTATGAAGGGTAAAGGGGGCGTTTAGCAGACGCTTTTGTCCAAAGTGACTTACAATCAGTATATTTGTGGGGTTCAACATGTGGACAGTTGGGGGAGGAGGGGGATCAAGGGGATCGAACCGTCCACCCTACGGTTGGTGGATGACCTGCTCTGTCCACCCTACCCACTGAGCTACTGCCTGAAGGCACACTGGTAGGCTCTGGTGGTTTGCAAATAAGGGTGTTAAGGATCCTCTGCCTGTCCAGTGGTTCAGTGTCGTGTCCTTTCTGCTGCAGCCCAACCGAAGCTGAAACCCAAGCTACGCCATCGCTCAGAACACATGTTTGGGTGACCCATGAGTCCGTTCCAGTGTGTGTGTGTGTGTGTGTG
The DNA here is from genome assembly GCA_036785325.1 of Urophycis tenuis. Classification (NCBI taxonomy): domain Eukaryota; kingdom Metazoa; phylum Chordata; class Actinopteri; order Gadiformes; family Phycidae; genus Urophycis; species Urophycis tenuis. Next base: position 3,217,762 of record JAXIVH010000032.1, read on the forward strand.
TGTGTGTGTGTGTGTGTGTGTGTGTGTGCGTGTATGGATGGTATGTAGCCTCCACCTTTCAGAATGAGAAGGTTTACCTGTGGTAAGAGTTGCATCCCATGTCTCGCAGAACGGGGCGATGATTGTGGCAGCGATGGAGAGAGACGCACACACACACACACACACACACACTCTGTCTTTCACACACACAAGCCCACACAACTGCATGCATGTAAACCATATACAGTACGCTCATATACATTCACACAGACAAGCAAATACATGTAAACCAGACACACATGCATGTTCATACACTCAAACATACACACGCACACACACACTGTAGAAACAAAGACTAGACAATACACAAGCACAGAAACACAAACCACACATAACTGTGTGTGTGTGTGTGTGTGTGTGTGTGTGTGTGTGTGTGTGTGTGTGTGCGTGTGCGTGTGTCTGTGTGTGTGTGTCATCAAGCACCAGGTCTGTGTTTTTTTTCATTTTCAGAATTGCTTAATGGAGCAGTGACCAACCAATCACCAGGCGGTGATTTGTTCTAACGAGTTCACACTAATTATCCACTGGCTTGATGGCCTACTCCGGCATCTGCAACTAAATGTTAACATCTGACCTTTAAATTCCCAATCTTGTGTTGTCTCTGTGCGTCAGCTATGCGCACGTGTATTAATTACCAAAGATTTCTTTGTCATTGCATTCAATATTTTGGACTTCATGACATTTTCATGTAACTGGTTGATGCTCCAATTCCTACGAAAATGAACTTTGTTTTCTTGTAGTAGAAATAAAAAAAAAGCTAATTAAACAAATGTGACATTTTGTTCAAAACGTGTGATACAGCAGAGTATCACAGTGCTTTCACAACGATTGTATTCACTCACTGCTGTATTTCACAAGCTCAGCTCAGTGTGAAAATTAGCTAAATTAGCTAATAATTGGTTAGCCTGACTGTCACACTATTTGTCATATTTTACTCTGACCTTCTTTTCATCTGAATGAGCATATGAACCAAACCATCACATTCTAATGTGATGAAAGCAAGGAATATAACGAAAAACAATTTTGAAGTACGCAAAGCATAAATCGGCCTCATCTGATATAAGCTTTTTTGTTAGTCGCACAAGGGCGTATTTTCGAACGTTTTAAGTTTTACAAGTGTGCCACGACCTTGTCTGCTCTCTGAGGTTTACGTGACTGTTAAGTTGCAGGTTTAGAGAAAGCTGCCGGGACTCTGGGTTCGGCATGACCCATTCGGAAAGTAAGAGGACAGGAAGTGCTTTTTCGAAGAGGGAGGAGAAGAGTGGAAAAAGGATGAGCAAACTACAGTAACTGGACCTGACCTGAACATATGGCTAAATTTGGCTTTGATGTAGCCGTATCTGGATCAGGTGGCATCCAGACCTAGATAAATATGTTGGTGTGCTTACAGGAGAATGTGCAGCCTCTTGAAAAAAAATGATATGAAAAATTAAAAAATGGGGCGGCAGTAGCTCAGCTTGAGCGGGTCGTCCACTAACTGTAGGGTCGGCGGTTCGATCCCCCCGATCCCCCTCCTACAACTGTCCGCATGTCAAAGTGTCCTTTAGCAAGGCACTGAACCCCAACATGCTCCCTGGGCGCTTAACATAGCAGCCCACTGCTCCTATGTACCATAGGATGGGTCAAATGCAGAGAACAAATTGCATTCCCATATCTAAAAAAAAAAATACTGAGATGACCAATAAAGACCGAAAGGTCCTGTCTTCTTCTTCCTAGACTTTTCTTTTAATGTTCCTTTGAAATTTAGACATAAGAGACTAAAGAGTTTCTGGAGGGATGTACTCTACCCCTACAATTGTTCAATCATAACACAAATCACCTTGAGAAATGACTTTCCTGACCGTCACTGAATTCAGGGTAAACCAGGGGAACCGGGATCGGCCAAAATGGACGCCCGGGGGCCCAGCCCGAGGTGGCCGTCAGTCAGGGTTTCAAAGGCGGTGCTGACTCCGTAGCAGGCTTATTGGGGCACACACAGCAGGGACCACCGAGTTGTATTGCATAAGGACGTTTTACCAAAGGGACTACGCTGGCCTATATCCCCATTTGGCCCCACCAGAAGAACACACAGTTTGTGCTTTTCAAAAGAAAGTTCCACTTTGATGTAAGACTCCCGTTTGGAGTTCACGGAAATGTAGGGGTGCATACAAAAACGCCCACATGAGGGTTTTTTTTTTCTGGGTTCAGGGGTTGGTCAACTGCAGTTGGTTTCACAATATCAGGTTTAAAGACCAACAGAGGCTAGTGTCATCGAACCACCGTCACCGTCTCTCCTGGCTTCAGCAAAACCATCCGTGACCCGCATCATTTCATCAAAGTTCCTTTGCTGCACTGATTCTGCAAAAAAAAAAAAAGCCTTCAGCGCTGTCTTGCGGTATCTCACATCTCACAATGGCAACGACAAAGCATCGTCTTCGTCTTTTGAAAGGGAGGAAGGTCACGCCGGTCGGTGTGTGAGAGTTTGCAGCGCGACCCAAAAAACAACAAAAAACAAAAAACACAGTGACGTCAGGAGAGGCGATTAGCAAAAGGTTTAGTCAGGCCGGTGGGTTCCCTTTAAAAGTCACTATTTAATCACCGCATAATCCTGCTTACGTAACGCGCGGGAGAGCAAAAGACGCCCGCCGGTGTCACACACCCCGGCCCTTGGCTCGGTCAACCCCCCCCCCCCGAGATGGGTTGCCCCGGCGCCAGACGCCACAAACGGTCCGAACAGTAAACACACACACACACCGCCGTGACATTTCCTTCCTCTCCCGGACGGGACGGCGGCGAAAAACACACACGGGAGGGTGGGGTGGGAGGTGGGGGGGGGGGGGGCACCGGGGAGAGAACGCCGCGAGACGGCGAACGCCACGCCACTTCAACCCGCTTGTATCCCGACAAGGGACTCACTACAGAGGAGGAGGAGCAGGAGGAGGAGGAGGAAGAGGAGCAGGAGGAGACGTGACGGGGAGCGGACTTATCGCCGAGGTCCGGCTCCTGTTTTCAAACAGGAGCCCAGGGAGAGAGAGAGAGAGAGAGAGAGAGAGAGAGAGAGAGAGGGGGGGGAGAGATGTTTTGGGTCATCTAATTCTGGAGAGGCAGGCTAAATCAGGCTATGACGGCTGTATGCATAACCCACTTTGGGAACCTGTGGTCTCTCCTGCTTAAATCATACAGTACCGCGTCCTCTTCCTCCCCCCTTCAGCTGAGGGGGGGGGGGATACACAGTTTAACCTCCCTGACAAAAAGAAAAATATAATAATTACATGAAAAGCATTTGACCTCTACCCAAAATGGCTGTGAAATGGTTTGCTTTCATTGACGGGATTCTTGTGTTCTGAACATCTGCGCCCCAACACTACTGTGACTCATTTTGCACTCATTACATCTTCAGAGGGAGAAGTACTGTGGCCCCCCCCCAACTAGACAACCTTTTATAGTGAGGTCTAAATTCTGTAGCTGCTGCTAGCGCAAGGCCACTACAGCTAAGTGTTCAACCGGGTGGGCAGGCTGAAGAACGCCTGAAGAAGCCGCCATTGCACTTGAGTTGGAATGCACCCGTTCAGCCATTCACACTTCTGAAGAGGCTGCTGCCGCCGCCATTGCCGCTGCCGCTGCATTGTCCGCCCCAAAGTGAAGGTCATTCCAAGTTTGATACCTAGAATCTCTTCCAGAATGTACCTCTTCCAAAATAAAAGCCCGCTTTTCTGTTTAAACTTTGACAACCTCGTGTTTTTTTTGTTTTTTTGGGGGGGGGGGGGGGGGGGGTTGGAGGTGCGGCTTGTTTTTAATAAATAATAGTGTCTCACTAATGGCCTGGTACAAAAAACTATACTAAATATACTCCAAACCTTCAGGGTTGGTTTGTTATGAAAGATAGTCTGGGTTCTCATTATATCCTATATTTAGGGAATGAATTAAAGGGGAGAACTTATTTTTTAGACAAAGATTCTTCTCAACAATGTAGGCTAACTATACACTTAAAATTATAATTAAACTTTTGACCACGTTAGGATTCACTGAGACACCAATGTTGTTAAACTTCCAACCCAAACCAGCACTATCACAGTGAATTTCCGTGAAAATATTCTCACTGAAAGCCTGCATCGATTTCCCCATCTGCTACATTTTCAAATACCTTTAGTGTCTTGCTGTATTTCCATCTGACCTATAGGCTTCCAACAAAGCCTGATGTGTACGCTGTACTGGCTGATCAAACAGCTTTCAGGTGCTCTGTACTCTCTGCTGCTGCAGTCATCCATCTCGTCCTTCTGAAACCTGTAGGAACACCATGCCTTCCCATCACTTTGATAGGGCTTGTGCATTGGAATGCATCATGGGATTTGTTGTCGGCGATACTCCGCCATATTGAGGACTTTGAGTTGTAATACTGTAAAATCTTAAAGCAACACAAAAACACCATCCTATGAAAACTGTTTTTTCGTGGCTCACATGTAAAACGCTGTGGTTTCAAACTTTAATAAGTAATTTCACGATGACCATAAAAAACACTGCTACCAACACAATGGCCAACATTCGAACACTTGTATGCTTCCAAAATGGAGGCAGTCATAATAGGGCTCATCACGACGTGACAAGCCCTATTATGTTAAAGATTTGGGGGCGGGGTGGGTGGACAGAGCGGGTCGTCCACTAACTGTAGGATCGGCAGTTCGAGCCCCTTGATCCCACTTCCAAAACTGTCTGCATGTCCAAGTGTCCTTGAGCAAGACACTGAACCCTGAACCCCAACTTGCTCCCCGGGCACTGATCATAGCAGCCCACTGCTCCTATGTACAATAGGATGGGTCAAATGCAGAGAATTAATTTTGTTCCCATGTCTAAAAAAACATGGGAATGACAAAGACCAAAAGGCCCCAGTTAAAATTAAAAATAGAACTACAACTTGATAAAGAGGCCAAATGCATCACCATTTCGTAAGTCATAAAGGGCTCCACAGTCCAGAGTATTTTATGGCATTAACTAAATGTATGAAAGGCTTTTGTTCTTTCACTATAAGAACAAAGGCTCTGAAAGGGAAAGGAGTAGTAAATACAATAGTAAATAGAAACGGTTCACACACAATGTGAATGCGAGGCACCATGTTAACATCAGGAACATGCCTTGAAACACTTCAGGCCTGACTTTGCCAACATGTCCGCGGAGCGTCTATCATTGGCCGTCCTTTGGCCCGGAGTTCCTCCCACAGAGACTTGTGAACGCAGGACTGTGGGAAGTGTCGGCCTCTGGCTGCACAAGTCACATTTGGCACGGGAGCGGCCAAGCCATAATGAGCCAACAGAAAGCAACACAAGCTATTTCCGCCTTAATTGGAGGCATTAAGATGTCTGGCTGGCACCATTATGGCTGGAATACAATTATTACACTATGAAAAATGCTAAGCCTGTTTATTGCTAAATAACACTGCAGTTTATAGAAAGAAAAATAAAATGATTGCCATGGTTCACACCAGCGCAACACTGCGAAAAATCCGTTTGGTCTACCTGCCCCTGAAACGTTCAGCCACGGCAACAAAGATCCAGCCTATAGATGAGCACGCGAGTACTTTGACTACAGGGAAAGTGTTCAAAGAGAATACTTCTAGTGAGATTGTGCCAATTTGAGTCTTGCGAGAGCGCGTGGCCGGCCCACTCCAGCTCTGTTTCAGAGCAGCAGAGCGCCGCGCGGGCCGGTCCTTTGTTCACTTGATGAGTTGCAACATGATCAGAGATGTCCAGCGGCATGCGAGGACAAGGCGGCCACAATCGAGCCACACAAAGAAACACGGTAAATCACAGAATCAAAGAAGCAACCTCACGGCACGGTGGTCCATGTGGCGTGCGTGGCTGATTGCAGAGAGCTCGGGCGAAGAAAGTCAAAACCACGTTCGAGTCGGTACCAAACTTAAGCTTTATTGGCGATTCGTCCCAATACATCACAACATTTCCGGGAATCCTGGCCCATTAAATGAGGTCAATATCCCATCTTTGCCATGGAAATAAATCTTAACAGAAGCCGCAAAATTAAACAGTGTAGCTACAGCATTTTCCTTGATTACAAATTTTCTCATTTCTTAATTTCAACAATTAAGGACACTCATACTCTGAAAAATAATCATATTATTCCAATTATTATTCAGGTCAAAAAAAAAAAAAAAAAAGGCAGCCACACCTTCCCGGAGACCAAACAAAACAAAACCCGGCACCCAGTCGCGCCTCTCCCCCCCCCCCCTCCCGTCTAGCTGACGGGCGCCACCTCCAGGGGTGGCGGCGTCACCGCCACCACCACCACCGGCGCCACCACCGGCGCCGCCACCCGCGGCGCCTTCAGGCTGAACAGGCCGCGCAGGTTGACCTCGGGGTCCACGTAGCGCGGGATCTTGCGCTCGTTGAACAGGCCCGAGAGGTCCGCCTCCACCTTGCTGCGCCGCGAGATGCGCATGCGCGTGGCGAACAGCCGCCGCAGGTCGTCCTCCACCAGGGGCAGCTGGTGGTGGCCGTCCAGCCGGTTCTGCCACGCCCTCTTGGAGCGCTGGCGCTGCTGCGGACAGACACTCGGTGAGAAACAAAATGGTGGGGCGGGGGGCGGGGGGGGGTAAACAACACGTCCTGGCCGCGTTACAGCAGCCTGCCTGAGGCGGGAGACCGGAATAAGGCTGGCAAACGCCACGGCGTCGGACGAAGGCTCATTACACGCACCACCGGCGGTACATTAGCCGGCGGCGGCGGCGGCTAACAAAGGGCGATGCAGAGCAGGGCCGGGGCTAGCGGGGGCTTCGGCCGCGCCAATGGAGCTAGCGTCTGGCCAACACGTGGGCAGGCTAACACTGAAAGAGGTAAACGCATTGTTCTCACCCGGTGCGGGTTGGGCCGGCGGTCGTGGCAGAGCATGTGTCTGGTCATGCTCTCCTGCGGAGGAAAAGAAGCATTAGCCCACGGAAAGCATTATGACCGCTCGGTGATCACTAGAGAGCCCCCCCACCCCCACCCACTCGACTCGAACATCCTTGAACAAAGACGTTTCCGCTGCTGAAAAGATCTAACGGTCCCCGACGCCGCAGCGTCTGCCCTCGAGGCCCTTGTGAGGGACACATCCTGACCGGCTGAAGGGCACATTAGGTAGAAACTACTCAGACTACAAAAGAACCGCAATCAACTGCGGCGGGGGGAAAACATAAAGTACTTTCCACTGCCAAAGTGAACCACTACGCTAAAAATAAAACGACAACCGTACACGCGACAGCATCAAGCATGTCGGGAGGGCGGGAGGGAGGGAGGGAAGAGGGGTGAGTGGGAGGAGGGAAGAGGTAAGCCGAGCGCACGCAGACTCACCCGCATGGCGAACATGCGCGGGCAGTCGGGGAAGGGACAGCGGTGCTTGAGCAGCTGCAGGTGCACCTTGCGGATGTGGTGCTGCAGGTTGAAGGTGGTGGAGAAGTAGGCCTGGCAGCCCGTCTTGGGGCACACCAGCACCGGCTTGTGCAGCGCGTGGACCTGCTGGTGTTTGCGCCGTGCGTCCACCCGCTTGAAGCCCTTCTGGCACGCCTGGCAGGAGTAGGTCGCTGGAACATGGAGTGGGGGGGGGGGGGGGGGTCAAAATTGGCCTGTACGGACGTGCAGCGTCAAATTAAAAGCCGAGGACTCGACAAGACGTCGAGATGGAACACCCGAGTCACACTCTGAGCGCCGTTCTTGCGGGCAAAACCGGCCGGTGTCACGTCAAGACACAAGGGTTTGTGGCTGGAACATTTTGACTCACCTGGGTGCTTCACCATGTGCTTCTGCAGTTTGCCCCAGGTAGGCTCCAACACCTGGCAGGCGGCATGAGGGCAGCGGTACCCTGTGGAGACCACAGGATGAGGAGAGAGAAGAGACCACCGTGTTACCAGTCTGCTACAGAGTGGGTTCCCTTGTGAGCGACACTCATCCGTTGCCTTGCAAATCAAGCTGCCCGTCGTGACGACCCAAATTAAAAGTAGGCGCAGGAACAATAAGGTTTGTGCAGGCTGAAAGGGGGGGGGCTGCAAGAAGTCTTTTCATTGACCGACCAGCGTGCTTCTTCTCATGGCTCCTGCGGGCGATGGGGCAGTCAAACGAGGCGCCGCAGCCGTCCGTCAAGCACCTGGAGGTGAACAGGGCATGTTTACTCCTCGCCATACACTCACACACGTAAGATGCATCGCTTTGACCCCCATGTGGCCCCTGCACGTACCCACACCCAAGAGCATGTCACTGGGGACAAGCCACCCTTTTTTAATCACTTTCTATTGTTAAATATGGATTTTCAAAGTACCCACCACAGTCACTTGGAAACAAACGTTTAAATCCCCTTGGTTTAACTCAACACATTATTGGTCATTTGCAGCCGTTTTTGGGTGCAGAACTCAAAGCCGCACTCACGATGCATTGGTAAAAAAAATAAAAAAATAAAACGGTGTGATGCCTCACGCCGTTTTATTATTATTTTTTTTCCAATGCATGTGGATGTAAAGGTTTTTTTTTTGCAGCGTATCGACAAGTTCAAGGTCGTCAACATCGGAAATAGTGCGGGTCAAGAGTGACAATGTGTGTACTTGAACAATGAAGACACTCCATGCTCCTTCAAGTGCAGTTTATATCCTCTGCGTTTCTTGAAGGTCAACGAGCAGCTGGGCCGAGTACACTGACAACAACAACAAAAAGGGTAAAAATGTGCGGAACACGTCAAGTCACATCAACTTACAAACCGCACAAAAAGGGAATCGTATTGGTGACGGAGGGCGCACATTGCGGTAGTCGCGGGCGCCATCTGGTGGACAAACCTTGAAGTACTTCTCCTTTTCCCCGTGAGTGTAGCGAACGTGCCTCCTCATCTTGGCCGCGTCGGCGAAGGTTTGTAGGCAAGTCACCAACGCACATCTGCCCAGAGAGAACATGCATGACGAAACGTACTGCGGGCTCAACTTGTGACGGGCGACATTCGGTCCACGCGGCTGCGGCCACCAATTCGGACTTACTTCAGTTTCTTGGCTCCGGTGTGCTTCAAACCATGGCGCCTCAGGTGCGACTTCCGGGAGAACCGACGACCACAGCCGTCGTGTTTACACTGCACAGGACGCTTAAGAGTGGGGATACAGACAGTCGACCAGTTTTGCTCACGCTACTAAAGTGTTAACCACACATTCGAACCCCCTTTTTAAGCTATAGTCCTACATAACCGGTAGTGGGGGCGTTACTTACCGCGCCAGTGTGTACAGTTTCGTGTTCTTTGAGTCGCAATAGGCGCGTAAACGTCGCCCCGCAGGAAGGTTGAGGGCAGTTTAAAAGTTGCTGTTGTGGCTCAGAGTCAGGTTTGACACAACGTTGTATACCATTCATTTTCAATCGTTAATGGTACACCTTTTTTTTCTTTCTTTTCTTACCTCTATTGAATGTTCAAAAGAGTGATCGCGCATGCCAACATCTCTTATAAAGCCAATTACCTAATTGCCACCTTGACTGACCAATCAAACGCTCGCGCAACAGCCAATAGGAAGGGAAGGATGGCCATGTACAGCGGCTGAATGTAGTTACTCTGAATGCATCGTGTCTACAATCCATTGCACGAGGTGTGTAGAAGCTGAGATGATCAGCAGTCAGATAAGAAGATGATAACGTCCTCCTAAGTCGCTTTGGACAAAAGTGTCCCAAAAATGTAAATGTAATGTCATGTAGCTGCTTGTACAGCAGAGGGTGATGTGCCCCTAAATAAAGTAGACCTATACTCTCCTAATTAAATGACGTTCGCTTGTACGTTTATGAGTGGATGAAAACGAGATTACAGTGAATGGGCTATTTTAGCCCCATATAGTCATCAGAAAGAAACAAACAGATCATGTTTAAATCATAAAATCACCCCCTCCTTTCTATGTATTCTACCACCGCTTTTAGTCTCAAATCACTCCATAATACAAGGGATCACATTTATGACGTTCATTGATATTAATAGTTGATTGTCAAACCTGGGGGTGGGGGGCGGTAGACAAACGTATCTACGTCTCTCTCTCTCTCTCTCTCTCTCTCTCTCTCTCTCTCTCTCTCTCTCTCTCTCTCTCTCTCTCTCTCTCTCTCTCTCTCTCTCTCTCTCTCTCTCTCTCTCTATCTAGTCTACGTTCTTACTGAGTTGACTGCAGTGGAGATGTTAGCTCCACGATGTCCCAGTCCCAATAAGAAGGCATAGAGTTGCCGTCCATGCTCATCTCTGCACTCACACGCCAGAGGCTCAGGAGGCGTTGCATGTTTGTTGAATTGAATGCTCATTCAACAAAGAGCGGAACATGCAGAATGATCTGTAACCATCATGTTTTCACTCTTTCAGTGAGATATACAGGACATGCACCCTTTAACCCGAACACACACACACGCGACACACGACACAAGGCCTCCATAGCAATGGCTTCCATTCATGTATATGCTTGGAAAATGCAAAAGCGCCGCTCCTGCCCATAGTAGCCATCTCTTGAGCCTCCTGCACGAGCGGAGAACTGCATGGCAACGGGAAGATGCGAGGCGAGGAGGAGGGAGGGTACCACGAAGCCCACGTGTCCTCGTCACCGCAGACCTGACTCCCTTTTTCTTTCATTTTTTTCTCTCCCTACCCGACCCTCCGTTTCCGCATACCGCAGATTCGCGTACACACACACACACACACACACACACACACACACACACACACACACACACACACACACACACACACACGCACACCCGCAAAGACTCGCAGGAATGATGCACGCATACACACGCCCTGTTTCATTCCGTTCGCACGCCCTCCTCCTCACCGGTCATTTTATTTGTTTACGTTGATAAGTGCCGACATGTTTCACCATTTCCACCCCGCTATGTGATTCCTCCCCGCAGTCGGTCGGATGGAGCCGAGTGGGTAGGTGACAGGGTGCGTTCCTCGCGACATGTTCTGCCGATCGAATTGATTGTATTTGCCATTCACTGCGCCCGCGTCGCGATTCTTCACCATTAGTTGGTTTGGATGTCATTCCCGGCGCTCTCGATGCTGATCCGAGGGAATATGTGAAGATCATGCTCGCGGTGGTGTGCTTGGTCTTTGCTGCAGTGGGCGAGAGGCTTGCCATTTCAGGTAAGAGAACTAGGGGTGTGTGTGTGTGTGTGTGTGTGTGTGTGTGTGTGTGTGTGTGTGTGGTACCGTCCAACTCCCCCCCCCCCCCCCCCACCCCTGCCACTGAATTAACGTTTTGTACCAGCAAGCACTATTTTGCCACTACCGCCAGCGGTTTTATTTCAGTGGTGTTAAGATGCCAAGGTAGCTGTAGGCTACAGCCAACTGGGCTGAACCCCAATTGTTGTGTTTTGGTTGTGTGTGTGTGTTTTTTTTTTTTTTTTACAGTCAGTCCAGTGAACCAATGCGGTACATTTGCTGCATCAACACAATCCCCAGCGCAACCCGTTGCACGTCTGATTCCGTGCGCCGTCTACACGGGGGATTGCGTTATCGTAATAGAAATGAAACTGCTGAAATGACATGCACGCACTCAATGCGTATGTTTCACTGCCCGGTGCGAGTGACGTTGCTCAGAATGGGGGGGGGGGACCGTGTCGTAGGCCTCGTGACTGTTGCACCCTTGTAAAAACCATCACCACCTCCACTATTCCGCTCCTATAGACGGGGACCGGACCTCCGTGCGAGATGCCGGTGTGTGGGAGTGGTTCACCACGTCGGCGGGCCGGCATGACAGCGGCGACCCCGCGGAGGAGATCACCTACCCCAAGCGGCTCGTCCAGCAGATCGAGTCGGAGGAAGAGGTCGTTCACGAGTACCTGGATACCCGGGTGAAGCATGGCACGGTGGATTCATTGGTGAGTTGAGGAAGATGGAGAGACCAACTCCTCACGCCTGTCTGCTGACCCGCTTACGGGGCCCCTTGGCCAGACCCGTCTCCACTCTGGTGTTGAAAAATGCATTTTTTTAAAACAAACAAAGTCTTTATCTATGTTGCACTCTCCCCATTCACTCTGTGCTAACCTGACGGTGATATCGACTGAAGAAACTGGCCAATGCTTTAGGCTAACCTTTAGTGTAGATTCACACTGTGAATTTTTTACAAGGCCTATATTAGCTTTAAAGACCCCTGTGGATACGAGCGCGAACACCACCACCACCACCCATTCTCCACCCTACTGAACACAATGCAGGAGGGAGGAATTCTACTTGACCTACATATCTGTCCTCCAACGTCCGTGCTTTTTTAAAACGTCTACCAGCGCAAGCAGCTTTGGAGACACACATTGTTCACTTTCTGTGCTAATAATATCCGGGCAAAGGACCCTCCCGACGTCTTCAGACCGGTGCCAATACGCACACCCCTGGAGGGATGAGCGCACAATGTCTTGCGCGTGTGCGTGCGTGCGTGTGCGTGCGTGCGTATGCGCGCGTGTGTGTGTGTGTTTAAAGTTTCCTCCTTGGTTTCCACACAGCCTGCGCGTCAAGGCTCTCCCTGAAACACGCATCCCGGCCGATTATCCTCCTGCCGCACGGAGCCCCCCCCCCCCCCCCCCCCCCCCCACCGTTGACGTCCATTATTTAGTAGTGCGTTGCGAGTATTTCCTCCATCAAATATTGAACAAGACGAAGTGCATCTGTGCTTCGGTTCTCCTCCCAACCCCACCCTCACACCCCCCCCCCCCCCCCCACACCCCTCCGTCCCATCCCCGTCCCATCCCCGTCTCTGGCTCTAAGGTGAGGGGATGCACTTTGATGGGGGAGGCGGTTGGGAGGGGGGAGGGGGGTTGCTGGATAATGACTACATTAGCCGTACGATTGTCTCTGGAGGATATGGAGCATGTGTCTGAGACAAGCTAATGTCCCGTGTGGGAAGCAGCCCAGGGGTGTAGATGAAGGGTGGGGTTTTCCCAGCCGGGACGCTCCTCGTATCGTCCTTCTTCCGAGCGCGGGCCTTCAGCGCCGGTCAGCGCAGGGCTGGCGGCCTCGGTGTGGCAGGTCTGGTCCGACGGAGTTGAGGGTTTGAAGCCCGAGGCGGCGCCGCTGCTTGTCGCGGGCGCAGCAGGCCGCTCCTGGTTTTGTGCACCTCGCCGCCGTGCTCAAGAGTTCAGGCGGTCTCAACTCTGACCCAGGGGCGACGCTGACCTCTTGACCTCGGCGCCGACCTCTGAGCCGGCCCAGTGGGGCGTGTACATCAGAACGCATGGTGGGGTTTGTTGTTGGCGATATTACAGTAGTGGTGGTAATGTAATGAGTCCTAAACGAACGTACATTTACGATAACCTAGGCTCATCAAAATGCCGGTTTGCCACATCTTGAGAGACTGAAGAGAAACGAGAAACTTGTTACAAACAACAACTTCACCCCATGATGACAAACGATAACATCGACCGACACGCCATTACCACCAATAACATTCTCGTGCTCATGCACTTCCAAAATGGATGCGATGTCACGGTTTACAAGCCCAGAGCAGATTTCAGCTGTCTTTGACTTTGTATTCAAAACAACGAAATGGCAACGGCAACGGCTTCATTTCTGTTTCATGAGTTGAAATCGAGTGCCTGACTGTTAGCTGGCTACATTCTGAATGCTCAGTAGCCTAGCGTCCTGAGCTTTTAGTGGACACGTCGCGTGTTGACAGTTTGTGTCACTTATTAACGACTACTAACTACTTAACTACTTAGTTAGTTGGGTGATACAACCATGCCATGAAAAACGTGGGTTCTAGGGTAAGGGTTCTGAACGCTACCTGGGTGTGGAAACGTAAAAGTACGAATAATGTATTGAGTTCAAATGGTGAACGAAGACCTACAGGGTTTCTCCACCTAGCTCACCAAGATGGCGGCTAGAGGTTAACGAAACATAGGGCAACTTTTTGAAACCAAGACGCCACAAAGTAGAAGTAATTGGGTTCCTCGCAAGCATGTTGCGTGTAATGTCCCTTTTGTCCGTACTGCTTTGTCTATTGTGTTCATTGTGACATACGTTAAAGTTAATTAGCCTGTGTCACCGTCTGACAGCTAAAACCACCAAAACGCACTTCAATTAAATTAAACCCAACCCAACAATCTTCATGTATTGAACCAAATCCTATGGCCTCCCCTTGTCGTAAACAAAGACAAAGACAAAGACAAGCAGGTGGCGGTTGAACAGACAGACAGACAGACAGACAGACAGACATGCGGACAGACGGTTGACATGAGCTGAGCTGCAAGTGCGCAGCCAGCGATGACCCACCAGTGTCACAATTTATCGGACTCCCTGGCGGTTCTTCTCTTGCCTCGATGCGTCTCGTAGAAAGGGTTCAAATACACCTCAACCGGTGATCCAGGGAAACAACAACACAAACAACAAACACCATAGGTGCTCTGTTGGAATCCCCTCCAGAGTAGCGCCCTCCTCTTCCTCCAGCTGAGTTCAAGTTGTCTGCGCTCCCCGGGGATGATAGTTTAATCGTGTGCTGTGGTTCGATGTGAAGGGCCAGTGATTCACTGAGCCTTTCCTTTATGCTGAATTACTGGTGGGTGCGATGCTGGCACTGTTCAGGCTCCTGCAGACAAGAGAGAGAGAGAGAGAACCGCCGTTTGTCAGCAGTATATTTCTCCCTGCGTTTCCCTGGTTCTGCTTCCCTGCGTCTCTCTCTGTAGCCAGCTGTGTGAGCGCCTGTCTGTCTGTCTGTCTGCCTGTCTGTCTGTCTGTCTGTCTCCATTTATCCCTCCCTTTGTCGTTGTCCCCCTCTCTGTCTTTTTTTCTGTCCCTCTCTTCATCTGTCTCTTTCTCTTTTTTGTCTCTCACTATTATTCTCTCGTTGTTTATCTATTGCTTTCTGTGTGTGTGTCTCTCTCTCTCTCTCTCTCTCTCTCTCTCTCTCTCTCTCTCTCTCTCTCTCTCCCCCCCCCCCCTTTGTTCCTCTCCCTCTCTGAGTCAGATGGACTGACTGATTGCTGTCTCATCGCACCCTCTCCCCTGCACCCGTCTTTGCTTTGGACGTCAGTTTTATCACACACTGGACACTGGTCTTTGTGTCGCCCCCCCTCCTTCCCCTCTCCACCACCTCCACCACCTCCACCACCTCCACCACCTCCACCTCCGAAACCACATCTACCCGAAGCAGAGTGACGCTTTGTCTTCCCTCTCCCTTTCACCTGTCAGTCCCCACCCTCCTCCACCCTCCTCCTCCACCCTCCTCCATCCATCACCATCCCCACACTCCACCGCGCCGCCTCCACCCATCACCCGCAGACAATGTAGATCAATGGTTTGATCAGCCCTGATGTGTCAGCGCTGATGAGATGCGCGCAGAGTGCACGGCCTATTGATTACCGGGGATTCATCCGCGCTTGATTTTGTGCGGGAATATTCCGCCGTTTACACGCAGGGAGACAAGAGGAGCGAGGAAAATCTCTCTCTCATCCGTCAATCGGACCGCGTTCGACTCGGTCGCTGCTTGTAGCTCTCTCACTAAGACCCATCTGCCCTGTGTCTCCCACAGACCGCCCGCCTGCATGTCTGTGTTTCTGCTTCTTTGTTCCTTTTATGCATGTATGCATGCATGGACCATAATTGTGACGATGATTATTGTTATTATATTATTTTATTTATTATTATTATTATTTTTATTATTACAAAAATGGTGGCATTGGTGGTGACTGGTGCTGCGGTGTTTTGGGTTAGAAAACGTGCAAAATGGCCGCTTTGTCTGTGCTTGTTTCAGCCGGTCCACCTGGCCCAGATTTCCTTCCAGGTAGCGGGCTTTGGACACACCTTCACACTGGATCTGGAGCTGAACCAGTTAGTACACCACCACTGTCACTCTCGCATTGACCCTGAATCCATACGCATTAGGTTTATGTGCACTTAGAGAAATTAACTTTGTGCCTCATAATGTGTAATAGGGAAGTACTTGCGGGTGAGGCTTACGCAATCAATATACATACATACGGTATATACGCACACACACACACACACACACATACATGCACAGAAGCACTGGGGAGCATTGTGAACGGATGTGAGTGTACACATCTTCTTGAGCTGAGGAGGAGACACACTGGATGCAGGGGTAATGGTGGCTTCACTTATTCATGGGTTTCCGGGCGTAAACGCAAAGCTAACAACACGCAGGACACACACTGTCACTCTTCTGCATCCACAGGATGCCGGTAGATGCGATACGGCCTTATGGAAAATAGAGTATATTTTTTTACTGTTAAAAGACACAGGCGAACATATGAGAGGGTCTGCATCTAGAATGACACCAAGATATAATGTAGAGATGACTTCACTGTTGGGTTTGGATTCAACTCAGAGATGTTTTCTCTTTTTGCAGTCACCTCCTGTCCTCCGAATACGTGGAAAGGCACTTTAATGACGACGGAAAACCTTTGCAGTCCGTGGTAAGAGCTGTTTTGCTGTGGATGACTAATATCATGTGTACTGTACGTTGAACGTGCTTGTGGTGACATTGTGTCTTTTGTATGAGGTGATCAGGTGACGAGGACCACGATCTCATCTAAGTGTGATCAGTTGCTTTATTTACAGAAAACACACACACACACACACACACACACACACACACACACACACACACACACACACACACACACACACACACACACACACACACACACACACACACACCACTTGAAGTCATAGCTTCTTAAGTGCCTGTAGTTGCTCTCAGTTGTTTGGTTTCACCCCCTGTCTCAGAGCATAGTCAGGTACTTAGTTGTTTTTTTTATTTTTTTTGCTGCGCAATTTATTTTATTGCTCCGATCTCGAATACAACTTTGGTGTGAAAACCACAAGCTCCGCCATGGAAGCATGTAGAGAGATGGTGACGGACGTGAGCATCAAGGACCAGGTGTCAGGTGGCCGCGTATCATCAGAACACAACCCAGACCAACGCCGCCGCGTTCTGTCGGCCAGAACGGACAGAAAGCCTTGTTTTTCCTTTCATTGTACAGATATGCTGATAGCAAACCAACACCACCACCAACACCACCCACCCCTCCACCCAACCCATGCATGCCCCCACCCACTCTTGCCTCCCCAACTCCATCCCTCGCTCCGACTGTCCAATGAGGAGCTTGTTTCCATAGCAGCCAGCCAGCACGGCGCTGTCATTAAGTCCTTGGCAGAGAAGAGAATCGTGGGTCGGTGGCAGTGGTGGCGGTGGTGATGGTGGCGGGTGGCGGTGGTGGTGGTGGTGGTGGTAGTGGGGGAGGTGAGGAAGAGAGGAGGCCGGAATACTGGGAACCAAAGGCGAGCTTTTGGCATGTGTGTTGTCTGTGTGGCACGAAGGGGGGGGGCCTGGCACGTTTCCGATTCCAATTCTAGACCCCCGCCGGGGTCAGGGCTGTCGCTGAGACCGCCGGCCAAGGGCCAGATTGTCTCTCGGCTGGACCCGCCCTCGACCCCGTCCCGGCGCGCTTTGTCGGTGAGAGGCGCGGCGGCCATGTTGGCCGGCTGCCGCAGCTAGCGTTAGCTCGTTGTCTAAATGATACCCAGGTCTTTTAGCAGGCATCGTGAACGTTGAATAAACGCATTAACTCCCCGACAAAGTTAACAGGGGAGACGGTGTGTGTGTGTGTGTGTGTGTGTGTGCGTGCGCGTGCGTGTCTGAGGCTGTTGCTAGGGCGGTGTTGCTATGGTAGTCAAGGTTGCTCAGAGGACAGGCAAAAGCGGAGCAGGTACTGCCTTGTTTTTGGGGGCACCAGCACGGTGATGCTACCGCTAACAGACCGGCAGTAGGGCAGGCGACACATGTAGGCCGGGCCACGCGTGGTCCATGCTGTGTTCCCGGTGCCTGTGTTTACTCTGTGGGCTGTGGGGGGCCAGGCTGGGGACCCCCCCACCGTGTTGATTTATTAAGGAGCTCGCCCATGTCGGCTACCCCACCTCTATTGTCAGTGGAGATAATTTATATGGAACGACGCACACGAGCCCCAAGTAGGTCACAAACCAGAGAGAGAGAGAGAGAGAGAGAGAGAGAGAGAGAGAGAGAGAGAGAGAGAGAGAGAGAGAGAGAGAGAGAGAGAGAGAGAGAGAGAGAGAGAGAGAGAGAGAGAGAGAGAGAGAGAGAGAGAGAGAGAGAGAGAGAGAGAGAGAGAGAGAGAGAGAGAGAGAGAGATCTTGTTTGTTATCACCTTAGTCTAGATATGGAAACATTCTGGAAGCCATCGGGTACACTCTGCCATATTGTAATCATTTTGAGTCCATTTTTCTCTTTTAAATGTGTTTTTTTGTCTTGTATTGTGTTTTCAATGATTGTGCATCAGCCTTTCTCAAAGTTTTAAGCCAGGGCCCAGTTGTGTTTGGCCCTCAGCCTCTGGGGCCCACTTAGACACACATAAATAATCCTCAATAAATACAGAAGAATTATTGGCAAATTAACGGCAATGTCAAACTGAAATTCAGATTTTCAGTCCGCAAACTCCATCGTGTGATTCGTCCATGAGTATTTGGCGCAGGCATCCACAAACGTGAAGCCTGGGTCTAAACGCTCAGTAACCAAATCAAAAGCTCTTCAGTAACGTGACCACTGGCCGATCGATACTCGACCCGTGGTTTGAGAAACCCTGCTTCACACATCGCTCCAACATCACTCCATCAGTCCATGTCAAGCCTCTGAAGGGCTTTGTCTGTTCAAAGGGTGCTACAGAAACACACAGACACACACACACACACACACACACACACACACACACACACACACACACACACACACACACACACACACACACACACACACACACACACACACACCTTGTCCTGCCTGGCCCGGCAGAGCCCACGGGTGCCCGTGTGAGGTGAGCTCACTGGGTGCGTGTGTGCGTGACTACAGCGTGTAACCTTTGCGTCCACAGGGAGGCGAGCACTGTTACTACCAGGGGAGGCTGCGGGGTTTGCCAGACTCCTGGGCCGCGCTCTCCACCTGCCACGGCCTTTGGTGAGACCGCCCTCCTCTCCGCACCCGGAAACACGAAGCGCTAAGTTAGCGCCGCTAACTCTTGACATGAAACACACAGGGGGAGATGACACGGTGTGGGGAGACAATTGGTGCACTGATCCCTGAATCCCAAGCTAAAACTGTGGAATTGGCCGCATGCTCTTGCTAGAGTGTGATGTGAGCTGACAGAGTTGCACTCACTCCTATGACACACGATGTGTCTGTTTTTTCTAAAACCTTTATGTCTGTATCGACTGTTACATTTGCAACCCATGACATGATGTCCAAATTGCTGTGAGGGTAAAAGCACTGATGAGACATAAGGGGATTTGTCGTCAGATATGAAGGTGTCTTGTCCCTGCTCTTTTGTTGTTGTTGTTGTTGTTGTTGTTGTTGATCCATCCTTCCCTCTGCTCTCCTCATCACATGGCCCCGTCGTTCTCAGCGGAATGTTCTCCGATGGATTCTTCTCTTATGGGATCGAACCCGCGCCCAATGGGAGCAGCCAGGTAGGCGCCTCTCTCTGGTCTCTCTCTCTGGTCTCTCTCTGGTGATGCTGAAGCCCAAGACACTTGGCAAGAGTGGTTTCACAGGGCAATGGTTGCATTGGTTATTACACCAGCTTGCGTAGAAAGTGCATCTCGTTGGATCTTTTTAAATTATATTTCTTAGATGATTAGTGGAGAGCAGAGCAGTGCGACCACCCATGGAGCATCTACACCTAAAGCTAAAATTATGTTGTTTTTTTGTTTACAATTTCTTTACAAAACCTGGGGGGGGGGGGGGTCCCATGGCAGGAGAAACACTTGGTTCCCATTGATCACAATAACAAAATGGCCGCCCCCAGCTGTTGAAATGCATTTGATGTGATCGGATCGGCCCCTTTTCAGAATAATAATACATGACCGTAAAGGACTGCAGGACATGGGTCCTGATTGGACGGTCTTCACCGTTTGTGCTTGTGTTGACGCTGTGCTGTGGTGTCGTGTTGTGTTGTAAGGAGGACGGTGCTCACTTGATGCGGAGGCTGCCAGACGTTAGACTGACCCCTCACTGTCCAGGTACGAGAGGTGAAACCCCTCCACTAGATGAATCCTACAACCTTCCTGTGATATTCGTGTGATCTCAATGTTCCTACAGATTTATAACGGGTTGACGTCTTTTGAGGTTAGTCGACCATCTTTGACGTGTGTTCTATCGTTCCGTTTTTGCCACTGTCTTTTTTTTTTTCTCATGCTGTTGCCGCAGTACTGTTGGTAACAGAAACGACGAGTGGATGAAAAAGGCTGGCTCTATGAATGAATGGCATGCCTCCTGACTGTCTAGGATGTGTGGTGGAGGTCAGAGGGAAGCTAAAGACCACATTAGAACAGGACAGCCCACCCGTTGCATATTTTATGTTTCTGTACGACAAGCGCTTTTAGTCTGTCTAGTCATGTGTCGTTGTTCCTGAGAGCATTGTAGGAAGCGATTAGCTGTTTACTGTTAAAATGGTCCAACGCGCAAAAATACATGCGTGGAGTTTTAACCTCCAGATGTCACAATGTTTTTCGCTGTGTTACTTTTCCATGTCGTACACTGCGCTGTGATCGAGCCCTCAGGGAATGGGATGCGTTGTCCGTGTCTCTTCGAGTCAATCAAGTCACTCCGTTCATATTCCCCCCCAACCTCTTGTTCACGTCGCGCCCCCCCCCCCCCCCCACTGCCCTTGTTCCCCCCCCAGGCTGTGCTAAAGACAGCCAGTGGCGTGGCGATGGAGTAGAAGAAGAGGAAGAAGATGGAGATGGAGAGGACAGACCGGACCAAACGATCGCCGCACAGTCCTCCGGGACACTCAGGAGGAGCAGGAGACACGTGCGCCGGCCCTCAGTCCAGGCCGAGACCAAATACATTGAGCTGATGGTCGTCAATGACTACGAGCTGGTAGGCCCCCCCCCCCACACACGTCCTGTGTGTGGTCTGTCTGCCTCCACAGGCCTGCGCTTTGCATTTCGGTTTCTATGGCGGCCAGGCGTGTGTGTGTACAGTATACCTGAAAGGACACGGTCATGTGAGTGTGTCCTTGTCAGGCGCCACGCCTGTCTGTTGTTGTCATCCCTCCACTGAACCCTCCACTCATGGCGTCATGTGTGTGTGTGTGTCTCTCCACAGTTTGTGCAGCTGCGTCGCTCGAGCACTCAGACCAAAAACTTTGCCAAGGCCGTGGTCAACATGGCGGACGCGGTAAGACGTCTTCACCTTAAACAGAGCTATTTAAAAGTCCCAGTGGGTGTGTCTGCCTGTGCCTGTGTGTGTGTGTGTGTGTGTGTGGATGGGTGTGTGTGTGTGTGTGAGTAGGTGTGTGTGTGTGTGTGTGGGTGTGTGTGTGTGTGAGTAGTTGTGTGTGCCCGTGCGTGCGTGTGTGTGGCTGCACGTGTGCACGTGAGTGTGCGTGTGTGTGTGCCTGTGTGTGTGTTTGTGTGCACGTGAGTGTGTGTGTGCGCGTGGTTGTGTGTGTGTGTGTGTGAGTAGGTGTGTGTGCCCGTGCATGTGTGTGTGTGTGTGTGTGTGCGAGCGTGCCCATATCTGCACATGTGTGTGTGTGTGTGTGTGCACGTGCATGCATGCATGCATGCATGTGTGTGTGTGTGTGTGTGTGCAAATAGCCCACGGCCGTCAGAAGCAGGACATGCATGGCTCTGCGGCGAGATGTTCTCCTCTCTCGCGCGCTGCGGCGCGTAAACACACGGCGACAGGCTCACCGGGGTATTTTTGGATTCCCCTCAGATGTACAAGGAACAGCTCAACACGCGCATCGTGCTGGTCGCCATGGAGACCTGGTCGTCTGAGAATAAGATGGAGGTGTCGGCCGATCCCCTGGCAACGCTGGGCCACTTCATGAAGTACAGGAGGGACAGCTGTGCGGGAGGCGAGCGACGCCGTCCACCTCTTCTCGTAGGTGTCTCTCGCCACCGGGGCGGGCGGAGGCGCCGTCCAGAGGACCCAGTGTTGATGTTGTGTTGACGGTGACGCTGCCCGGGGAGTCGCTCCTCCCCCCGCAGAGCTGGAGCTGTCGAGGCTTTGTCGGCATGAAGAGCGTGTGGACAAACAGGACACGTCCATAGCCGGTCAAACGCAACCCCCCCCCCCCCCAGAATACAGTTTCACATGATGGTCTCGCGCCACTAAAGACTCTGTGAAATGCTTGTGGTTATTGAGTCATTTTACATCTTAAATTGAATCGCCCTGACTAACTCTTTTAGAGGAGCTACTCCTTTGTTCCTCTCATGTTTTTTTTTGGTCTGACAACCGGTTAGGTCTTGTCAGCCAGCTTGACATTTCTTTAGATTTTTTGAAGCGTCTGAATCACACACAAAAGATCAAAACACATTCCACTCAGAAAAAAAAAAAAACACACACACACACACACATATGCTCCTAATGCAGCCTCATGTGGTCTCTCCCCCCCCCCCCCCCCCCCCCCCCCCCCTCCTCTCTGGGTCCTGGTGGGGCCCTGCAGGGGGCGCACTTTCCAGAGCAGCCGCAGCGGCACGGCCTACGCGGGAGGGATCTGCTCCCAGACCCGGGGCGGGGGCATCAACGAGGTAATGGGGGGGGGGGGGTGTGTCAGTACTGGTTGGCTGCAGAGCCCCATCATGGTAGCCCATGAGCAAAAACGCTCGCCACTGAAGTCACGACTCTCTGAGGGTGACTCCTGTCTGTTTCTCCTGCCGCAGTACGGGAACGTGGGCTCCATGGCGGTCACGCTGTGCCAGAGCCTGGGCCAGAACATCGGCATGCGCTGGAACAACGCCCGCAGCGCCGCAGGTACGTCTGCAGGAGGCTGCAGGAGAGGAGCGGTGAGCTCATTATTCACAGGGCTGAATAGGAAATGCATTCAGTTCCTCCCTCACTCAGGTTGGGGTGGTGGCGGTGGTAGTGGTGGTGGTGGTGGTGGTGGTGGTGGGGACTCTACATCGATCACTCTGCCTTCATACATTCTCTGCTGTCTACACTCTAATGCAAGCAGGCACACACAGGCACGCATGCATGCATGTGCACGCATGTGGTGGTGGAGGAGGAGAGGACAGAAGGGGAGGAGTTTGATGATGGTTGAGATGGAGTTCATGGCTGGAGGGTGGGCAGTAGTAGTAGTAGTAGTAGTAGTGGTGGTGCTGGTGATGGAGGTGGTGGTGATGGAGGTAGCGTTGGGATCCAGCGGCACGGTGGATAACACAGCGAGGCGGCCCCCGCGTTCCAATCCCTTCTCCTGTGGAGTTTGTACATTCTCCCCATGTTCCCGTGCGTTCCCTTCGCGTGCTCTGCTTTCCCCCTGCCACACCACAAAAAAAAAACATACAAGTTATCACCTGCCCCTCACCAAGACAAGGGCACCGCACCTGTAGTCAGTCCCCAGGCGCCTCCGTGTGAGGCAGCCCCTCTCAGCCTCACGCAAGGTGAGGTGAGTTCAGCGCAGAGTCTGAATGTAGCCCACGGGGATCAGCACAAGTAGGTCATGATCAGGGTCCAGACGGGACTGGATCTGGGTGCTTGGGTCTGGGCATGGCTCCAGCGGAGATCCCTCACACATCGGGGCTTCTCCTGGGTGAGCCTGGGTCAGGGATGGATGGCGTTCAGCTCTCTGTTCTTCCAGACGCCGCGTGCCAGCTAATGGCCGGCGGGAGGCTTTAGCTAGCAGTCAATATAAAGGGGAACTTAATTAATCGGGCTAATGGGAGGTTGTATTACTCGCCGGACCGATTCATTGTTGTGAACAACATCCGCCGTTATGAATTCATCCGTCGGGGGAACGTTGGTGGAGGGAGTTCATGATTCACCTCCGAGCTGCACTGTTTCCCCCTCTAATGCATCCACTACCTCCTTCTGCTCCTCCTCCTGCTCCTCCTCTCGTTCCAAGGAGACTGCAGGTGCCCAGACGCCTGGCTGGGCTGTATCATGGAGGACACTGGGTAAGGCGTCTGCTCTCTCTCTCTCTCTCTCTCTCTCTGTCTCTCTGTCTCTCTGTCTCTCTGTCTCTCTGTCTCTCTCTCTCTCTCTCACACACACATTCCGCTGGACCCCAAAGCACTGAGCAGCGTGAAGCAGCACTGTTTGTTTAGATACCAGTGTCTCTTTTTTGGTCTGGGAAGCCTTTATTCTTAAGCCCTAAAGCGTGCGGCCGCATCTGGGATTTAAACCTGAGATAGTGTTTGATGATGATCGCGTCCAAAATAGACTTTTTTTTTTATTACATCAGAGAGGGATTAGGGAAGAACATTTCTCTGAGACATAGTATACTTTTTTTCGGGAGGGCGCAGATGGAACACATATTTAATTTAACTTTACAGATGGTGACGCTTCTGCCTGATGATAAATTAATAAATAGTGTTTAGTAAACACAATTTTTTTTTTGTATCTGTGTGTGTGTGTGTGTGTGTGTGCGTGCGCGTGCGCGTGTGTGCGTGTGTGTGCGCGCGTGCGTGCGTGTGCGTGCGTGTACGTGTGCATGTGCGTGTGTGTGTGTGTGTGTAGATATTACCTGCCCAGGAAGTTCTCGCGCTGCAGTATAGACGAGTACTCCCAGTTCCTGCTCCAGGGGGGGGGCAGCTGCCTCTTCAACAAGCCCAACAAGGTGAGCCCATTGTGGGGCTGCAGGCTGGAGCGAGATCCCCCGCCCATGCTCCGTCTCAGCGGAGCTCTGTGCCTCCGGGCCGC
The DNA here is from genome assembly GCA_036785325.1 of Urophycis tenuis. Lineage (NCBI taxonomy): Eukaryota > Metazoa > Chordata > Actinopteri > Gadiformes > Phycidae > Urophycis > Urophycis tenuis. Next base: position 3,242,426 of record JAXIVH010000032.1, read on the forward strand.
TATTATTAATAGACTAATTAATTATCCTCGTGGCCTGATTTCCCTCTGAACACTTATTTACTTACAGTACGCCGTTACGACTTCACTCCTGCCTCTGCACGCCTCTCTCTCTCTCTCTCTCTCTCTCTCTCTCTCTCTCTCTCTCTCTCTCTCTCTCTCTCTCTCTCTCTCTCTCTCTCTCTCTCTCTACTGTCTTCGACCTCGTTCAGCATCTTGACGTTCCATTGATACACTTGTGTTGTGGTGTTTCCCTCCCTCCATCCCCCATCCCCTCCCTGCTGCCACCCAGCTGCTGGATCCTCCAGAGTGTGGGAATGGCTTCGTGGAGCCGGGGGAAGAGTGTGACTGCGGATCCCAGGTGGTGAGTGTCGGGCCGGGCGTCGAGCGGTCGTGTCTGTCGGGGGTGGGGGGGGGGGGGGTCTCGACGTGCTCCGGTAGCCTTAGGGTCGGAGGTCACGGCCAGGCTCGGTCCGGGGAGATGGCACGTCGTTGATGTGTTGATGAGCGATAGCCTTGATGTCGTATTGGCGTTTTTCACTTTTTCACTTTTTCACTTTTTCGCTGCACATTGGAACATTAGATAAACACTCATGAGTGATGTGGGAAGAGAATCATTGAGCATAACATACACTCTGCAAGGGGAGCTCATAAACTTGCACCGTAACACTTTAACACCACAAAATGCACCATTGTCAGCCTTGTGGATATGGATATGGCTGTCATGTGATTGATATCATCGACCCATCGGTGTTGTCCTGCTGCTTGGCAGGAGTGCGCCCGCAGCGGTGGCGCGTGCTGCAAGAAGTGCACGCTGACCCACGACGCCATGTGCAGCAACGGACTCTGCTGCAGCGGCTGCAGGGTGAGTCTGAACCACAGGGTTTGCCTCTGCAGGACACATGTGTTTTACTGAGCATGACCCTGGACTGACACAGGTTGGTCTCAAAGGAGACCCGGTCTGCATGCTCTCCACCACATCTGCAGACAACACCAAGCATCACTGACAACACAGGCAAATATGAACCCCGACTTGCCTCCCGGGCTGCTGAACATAGCAGCCCACTGCTGCAGGCCGGCATGGTAAATAAGAATCTGTTCTTAACTGCCTAGCCTGGTGAAATAAAGGTTAAAAAAAATATATATATATATATAAATTTGGGTTTTTTCACAAAGAACTAGCATTGAACCGACCTGGTGTGAGCTATGGTGGGGAGACTGGTGGTGAGTGTGGTTGTTGAGTCTCTGTCCGTGTCGTGTCGACCGCAGTATGAGCTGAGGGGAGCCGTGTGCAGGGAGGCTGTGAACGACTGCGACATCCCAGAGACCTGCACCGGAGACTCCAGTCAGGTAGGCTGCGCTCGGTGACAGAGGGTAGAGAGAGAGAGAGGGTTGACCTGTGACCTGCTCCTGCAGGCCGAGCGTCGAGGTGTCCTCGAGCAGGACAAAGCCGGCTTGTAGCACTGCGTGGCTGACGCCGCCGTCGGTGCGTGAATGAGTGAATGTTGAGGCAATAATGGTGTGAGTGGGCCACTGGTTGGGAAAACCGCTGAATGCGGCACCGTTTACCATTGAGCCTGGATCCCGACAGCCCAGTAAATCCCTGGCTGTGGTTGGAAGGTTATTGTATCGCAGTAAATGTCATGTGAACAGCTGTGATGATTCAGTGCATTCACATTGAAGGTCCCCTCATACAATACATGCAACACATCTGTTATCTGTGTGTGCTGCAGCTTTCAATGCAGACAGAGGATAATGTCAATGTCTTTTTAATACAAGTAACACTCAGTAACAACAGGATCTCAAAATGTAAAACAACCATAACATCGCATCACAGATGGATGCAACCACTGCGCACCTGCAGAATATCTTGTCTGGAAAATGTCAACAAGTATATGAATATACACCTTAAAGTAAGCTAACAGGCTCAGTCTTGGAAAGACTCAGGATTGTGGCCTGAATCCTCACTAGCTGACTGTTGCCGTAATGTGAGTGTATGGTAATTGCTTGGTCAAATTACGTGAGATTGCAATAGATTTCTTTGTTTTCTGATGCTTAAAGGGACTGCGTGCAGGATTTTTACACGCATACATCGCTTCAAATTGCCAGGAATTTAGCAAATTGTGATTTACCTTGAAAAAATATGGGCCTCCCTTACTCTCTCCATTGCGTAGTACAGCCGGGGTGCTAATATTTGTGTCATAGTTCTTTTTTGTAAGTATCAGGAAGTCGGTGTCATTACTGGCCACTTTGGCCCAAGTAAGTGAACTGCGGCATTCTTGAGCTCAAGCAGGCCGCAGTTCACTTACCGGCCAAAGTGGGCCAGTAATGAGAAGAAATTCCTGATTCTTACCCATAGCACTTCTAATGCACACCTTGATAACCCTTCCTAACATACAACAACAACAACAACAACGTTGTTCATCACTTTAACCTCTGTGCGACGCCAACAGAATCGCGGCGCGTGATGTTGAAGTACTCTCTCTCTCTCTCTCTCTCTCTCTCTCCTCACAGTGCCCACACAACGTCCACAAGCTGGATGGATACATGTGTGACAGCAGTCAGGTAAGCGAGGCGACGTTCAGTGGTGAATATCCCCTCCCCGCCTCCTCGTCCGTGGAGTCCTCCTGGCTGATAACTCTCTCTGTCGGTGGGGGTGGGGGGGTAGGGCCGCTGCTATGGCGGGCGCTGCAGGACCCGAGACGGCCAGTGCAGAGGGCTGTGGGGTTACAGTAAGTACGACACCGTCCACCGCCGAAACACAGCCCTCTCACACAGACACACCCAGCCGGGCGGACCGCGAGATAACGCCTGGCTGGGCTTAGTGTTCCCAAACCAACAGCTACAGAACCCCCCCGCCCCCACACACGCACACACATTTTGCACAGATGAAGTTCATTCGAGTACTGAGGACGTGCAGAAGCAAAGTCCTGACAGACGAAAGCAACAAACCGCTGTGTACATAAAGCCTCGTTTAAAGCAGTTTAAAAAGAAAATGGAGCTTGATGAGCGTTTCTTCGATCATTTCATTGTCGGTGCTCTTCAAACTCCTGTCGCTGCAGACTCTTGGCTGTGCCAGCTGTTTGTTTAGGTACATTCAGCCTGGCTCAGCCTCATTTAGGCAGATGTTAACAATCGGGGCGGGAGCCTCCCCCCTCCCCTCCCCCTCCCCCCCTCCCCTCCCCCTCCCCCCTGGCAGACACCAGACTACGCAGTCGGTGTTAGCTCCACGGTCCGTCTCTGACTGTCAAGAGTGCGGCATTAGCGCAGCAGCGTTGGGAGGTTTAACCCAGCTGGGACCACCCAAGACTGTATTCTTACACCGATGTTAAGAGGGGTATTGTGTACACGCCGCCACACGCCACGCCACACTGTTACCAGCCCACAGTTACCGGAACAGTTCAGACCCGCTCCGTGGTCCCACGCCAGACACGGTGATTGGTGGACCGAATCCCCAGTTTGTGGCCCCCACGGTGCTTTGTGGTACCGCCGCCACCACCACCACCGCCGCCACCGCCACCACCACCGCCACCACCACCACCACCAACATGGCTGTATGGATGAGTGGAGCGGCTGCAGCAGAGCCTGGGCCCGCGTGCCCTCGCCCACGCCATGTCTCCGTGTGGCCGTGGGAGTAGTGTAGTGTAGTGTAGTAAGGACAGTGATGAGCAATAGCCCTTCAAAGAGATAAACAGGCCAGGATTTAACCCAGCGGGGCCACGCTACAGCACTACAAATCTACTCGTGGTGGATTGAATTGATTTGAATCGCACAGTGAATGGTGGGCTTTTTACGCGGTTCTATCTATTGTTTACGTAGAGTTGCATAGTTCTTATTTAGTGAAGTCAGGTGACCAGAAGGAATGGAATACCTTTGGATTGTGTTGTGGAGTCTAGACTGCTTTGAGACACGCACGAACGCACACACACACACAAACACACACACAAACACACACACACACACACACACACACACAGGGTCTGGGAATGCCTCCAGGTGTACCTGTTTTGCACCTGGCTGTGTAATACTCATACGAATGGCCCAACAAACGCTGCAGTGCATTCATAAAAAAACAATAAAGTTGACTTTTTGTTGTGCTTTTCCCACGGTTCAAACTTCCCCTGCTGCCAGATGGTGGGCCATTCCAACATTTTTGTCTCACCGGCGTGTTTGTCCCAGTTGTCCCAATTGTTTGTGCTGCGCTCCGCCAGACTCCGCCGACCGCTTCTGCTACGAGAAGCTCAACGCCGAGGGCACGGAGAAGGGGAACTGTGGCCCCGGGACGGACGGCAAGGGCTGGCTGCAGTGCAACAAGCCGTGAGTCGGCCTGCGGTCCTCACCGCGTCGTCACGCTGTCGCTGTTGCACGCTGTTACACGCTGTCACACTGTTACACGCGCCGTTTACACGCTGTTACACGCTGTCACACTGTTACACGCGCCGTTTACACGCTGTTACACGCTGTCACACGCGCCGTTTACACGCTGTTACACGCCGTCACATCCTGTTACACGCCGTTACACACTGTTACACGCTGTCATGCGGTGTCACACTGTGTCACGCGCTGTCACGCGCTGTTACGCGCTGTCACACACTGTTCACGCTGTCACACACTTTCACGCGATGTTACGCGCTGTTACACGCTGTTACACGCTGTCAGCCGCTGTTACACGCCGTCATGCGCTGTTACACGCCGTCACACTGTTACACACCGTCACATCCTGTTACACGCCGTCACACGCTGTCACGCACTGTTCACGCTGTCAAACACTTTCACATGATGTTACGCGCTGTTACACGCTGTTACACGCTGTCAGGCACTGTTACACGCTGTCACGCTGTTACACGCTGTTACACGCCGTCACACGCTGTTACACGCTGTCACACTGTTACACGCTGTTACACACTGTTACACGCTGTTACACGCTGTCATGCGGTGTCACACTGTGTCACACGCTGTCACGCGCTGTCACGCACTGTTCACGCTGTCACACACTTTCACGCGATGTTACGCGCTGTTACACGCTGTTACACGCCGTCACACTGTCACACGCTGTTATGCACTGTTACACACTGTCACATGCTGTCACACTATGTTAAACGCAGTCGTACACTGTCGCACGCTGTTACGCAATGTTACACACTGTCACGCGGTGTCACGCGGTGTCACACGCTGTCACGCGCTGTCACGTACTGTTCACGCTGTCACACGCATACTGTTTCATGCTGTTACACGCTGTCAGGCGCTGTTACGCGCTGTTATGCGCTGTTATACGCTGTTACACGCTGTCACCATTGTCACACGCTGTTACGGGCTGTCACACGCTGTCACAGCAACGCCGCGCCAGGGGTTGCCACCCACCCCCGACACCGTGTCCCGTTGTCGGGGGAAATGACGTACGGCGGGGGTGGCGGTGGGGTCGAGGCAAAGCTGAGGATGCCTGCCGTCGCGGACGTGCATTATAGAAAAGGGAGGCCCACCATGTGGACATTATCGACCAGACAACGATGGAAGGACTCTGTTGTTTATATTGTGTTGTAGCTGCACAAATGTGCAACTTCACTTTTATCTTTTTAACCATGGCGACAGCTTGTCTCAGCACTTGGAGTCCAAGGCAAATTTCCCTTCGGGGACAATAAAGTATATTTTGATTGATATTGATTGAAGGATCAATTTTGCTGTGGTCTTTTTTTTTGTCCCCTGCACATTTCAATTTGCTGTAATGAAATGTACAACCATATGATCGATCAATAGGCAATCATTCAACCGTTCGCAACAATCGTCCCATAGAACCGTCGACCAGATGTTTCCTTGGCGACGTGTACTCAGGCACGCGTCTCACGTGATCACGCGCTCTGTCCCGGCTGTCTCCCCTTTTCATCCACGCCGACCGTCTCACTGCCCACCAGGGACGTGTTGTGTGGCTTCCTGTTCTGCGCCAATCTGACGGCGAAGCCAAAGTTTGGCGACCTGCAGGGCGACGTCACCAGCCTCACCATTTACCACCAGAACAAGTACCTGGACTGCCGGTGAGTGCGAGGGAGTCGCGTCATCCACAGCGTGGCTGTGGTGACTGTACGCTGCATGCATGTGTTGTTAGGGGGGGGGGGGGGGCACAGTGGGCATCCCTCTTGTAACGGTTGGGGTTTTTATCATTGTTATTATTCCACACTAAACGCCTACCCAGCCAACACCGCCCTGTGGCTTCTTATGAAATGTTCCACATTTGAGGAGTGTGACTAAAGACGGCCACAGAAGGAAAAGCACAAGAGTTGTCCACACTAATTGGCACCAAAGGAATGGTCTGCAAATGCAAACGAGCGCATCTCCTGACCCCTTAAACCTAGAGTCAGGATAGTTTGGAGACACATCTGTCTCCTTGTGAAGAATGCGCTTGCCTTGACAACGTATGACTTCTACCTGGAAAAAAATGTCTGCCATTTTGAATTTTGTTTAACATTGACCTCAGGTCATGAAACTTTATATCCATTTTTCTCACCTCAACATTTCCTAAACCTCTATAAATGCTCTTAACAAACCCATCACCTTGACAACATGGATGCCGGATGGCCAAATAAGCCCAATTAACTTTAGGTGCCTAAAGGCGGGCTTAACTTAGGGTAACCATCACCAAACTTGGTGAAAACTTGGGTCAAGATTAGGATGGGTAAATTTAATTTAAACCAACGACAATAATCATGTTTGGGTGTGTATGTGCCTTTTAGTTTATGTGTATGCTTCTTTCTTCAACGTGTCTGTGTGTGTGTGTGTGTGTGCATCTGTGTGTGCATCTTTCTTCAACGTGTGTGTGTGTGTGTGTGTGTGTGTGTGTGTGTGTGTGTGTGTGTGTGTGTGTGTGTGTGTGTGTGTGTGTGTGTGTGTGTGTGTGTGTGTGTGTGTGTGTGTGTGTGTGTGTGTGTGTGTGCGTGCGTGCGTGCGTGCGTGCGTGCGTGCGTGTGTGTGTCTCTGGTCCAGCGGTGGCCACGCCCTGCTGGAGGACGGCTCCGACCTGGGCTACGTGGAGGCCGGGACCCCCTGCGGCCCCAACATGATGTGTCTGGAGCGCCGCTGTCTGCCCCTTGCCGCCTTCAACCTCAGCTCCTGCCCCGGGTCCAGCCACGGCCTCACCTGCTCCCACCACGGGGTACGCCTCCGCCGCGCCCTGGGGGTCCCCAGACCCCCCCCCCCCCCCCTGAGGGGTCTTCACAGTCCACCTGATTGGACGGACATTGGGTTGGATTAGATTGGATGAGATTGGGTTACTTTTTATGAGATTAGGTTTCCTTTGAATATGTTAATTTGTGTTAGGTTGGATTACATTGGATATATTGGGGAAACTCATGTGTGGTCCGTCAGTGACCGGACTGTTTGATGCTCACATTAAGAAACAACATAGTTAGAACAAGCAGTTAAGAACAACAGTGCAATGGGATAAAGTACAATATGACAAATGTCTTTTTATTATATGTCTATTTATTTTTCCACTCAAAGATGCAGCAAGTACAAATATCTCCTATCCACCACATTTTCAACAAATAAGATAAAGATATAGGGGTTACCTCAAGACAGGAGATTTGGGATCTTTCTGATAGGAAATGTGTGTCTTTCTGTCAGTCCTCGGTGGACCTGGATTCCTCCCTCAAAAGCATGAGTCTCTCTCTGTCTCTCTCTCTCTCTGTCTCTTCCCAGACATGCAGCAACGAGGTGAAGTGTATCTGTGACCGCGACTACACAGGGAAGGACTGCAGTGTGTTTGACCCCATCCCTGAACCCACGGCCCCCGCGGGGCTGGAGAAGAAAGGTCCTAAAGCCACTGTACTCACTGTCTGTCTTCACCTCTTATGTCCGTCAATTACCCCCCTGTTTGTCTTCATTATCACTACGTGTGTGTGTGTGTGTGTGTGTGTGTGTGTGTGTGTGTGTGTGTGTGTGTGTGTGTGTGTGTGTGTGTGTGTGTGGGGTGTGTGTGTGTGTGTGTGTGTGTGTGTGTGTGTGTGTGTGTGTGTGTGTGTGTGTGTGTGCGCCTTGCTGCTTCAGACGAACTGGTAGGAGTCACTAAAGAGTATTGTTCTATTTTTAAAACCATGAGAGTGGTGCATTTCTTTTTACAGCAAAGTGCTGTGAGTTTTTTTTCCCCTTTCCATTATATCTGTGTGTGTGTGTGTGTGTGTGTGTGTGTGTGTGTGTGTGTGTGTGTGTGTGTGTGTGTGTGTGTGTGTGTGTGTGTGTGTGTGTGTGTGTGTGTGTGTGTGTGCGTGCGTAGATGTGTGTCTCTGGGGGGGGTTGTATGTCTCACGGACACACCGTCACCTTCAAGCGTTGTCCTCACCTCTGTGCTCCGTGTCCCAGACCTGCCCCCTTTGGCCCTCCAAGCAGGACGGGGACCAACGGGGACGATGGTGACGGGAGAGCAGAGAGGAGGAATGTGGATGAAGGGGGGGGGGAAGAAACACTTTTTAAAGAAATGTATCTGTCGTCTTCTTGACCTCCCTCACACACCCTTTGCCTGCTTTCTGCTCTGGCTTTCTTTCTTTTTCTTTCTCCTTCTCTTTCTCTTTCCTTCTTTCTCTGTCTCTTTCTGTCTCTCTCGCTCCCTTTCTCTCTTTCTTTCTCTTTCTCTCTCTTTCTCTCACTCTCTCTCGCTCTCTTTCTCTTTCTCTCGCACTTGCTCTCTCTCTCTCTTTCTTTTTCTCGCTTGCTTTCTTTCTCTGTCTCTTTCTCTCTCCCTCGCTCTCCCTCTCTTTGGTGTTTGTTGACGTGCAGTGTCCACGCTGTCTTCTGATGTGTGTATTTGAGTGGTGTTGTTTTTTTGTTTCTGCCCCTCCCTTCCTTCCTTTCCACCCCCCCTCCCCCCTCTCTTCCTGCTCCGCCCCCCCCCCCCCCCCCCCCCCACTCCGCAGGTCCCAGTGGCACCAATATCATAATAGGTTCCATCGCGGGTGCTATTCTCCTGGCCGCTATAGTCCTAGGGGGAACAGGATGGGGATTTAAGTAAGAGTCCTGGCATGCCGATGTGTGACTGTAACTGCTTTCCCACCTGAAGCCACAAGCCCCCACCTTCCTGCCTCCACCCCCGACACCCACCCACCCACCCACCCGCCTGCCGGCCCGCCCACCCTCTCGCTCTCTCTCGCTCTCTCTCGCTCTCTCTCTCTCTCTCTCTCTCTCTCTCTCTCTCTCTCTCTCTCTCTCTCTCGGTCTCTCTTTATCTCTCTCTCTCTCTCTCTCTCTCCCCCCCCCCCCCTTCATTGACGTTGTGTGTCGGGGGGTTTGAGGATCTGGCCGGTGGGATTCCCGGAGCACTTCCTGCGTAGGCGGTCTGCGTCCGGTCTCACTCCACGGCGCTGTGGTCGGCTTTGCCTCCGGGAGCTTCTCTGGCGCTCCTGTGTGTCGGACCTGTCACACCCCCAACCCCAAAAAAATGACGCGGTCGCCCTCGCGCACGGCTCCTCTGAGGCTTTTCAAGCTCGGCGAGTGGACATGGCCGCCGTTAAAATGGCATGGCCCCGCGTGGACTGTGTGCACTACATCGCTACACCACTACTACCAACTACACACGGCAGCGACTGTAAATCCCACTTCACATGGCTGACCTGACTCAGTCCACCATCCCCTCCCCGGTCCCAATACCGTGTAATTCCCAAGTGGAGGGTGAGGGGTGTCACCAGGCTTTGTGGGGGAGGGGGGGGTGACCGCCTTGAGACCCAGAGGGTCCGGTTGGCCCCCCCCCCGCTTGACCGCCTCCGTGCCCCCAGTGCCTTCTTGTCACCGTGCCGCGCCAAGTCTGCCCCCTGCATGCTGGCCTCTCTGTTTGTGACCACAAAGGGCTGTGACCTCAAAGCACGCGCGCGCAGTCTGTGGTCGACTCAAACTGCTGCTAAGAACTGCTGCCACAGCTGCTACTGCGGCTTCTCAAAAGCTCAAAAGTGTGGCTTTGAAATGCTTTATCGCTCGACGACGCTCGTAACGACGGCATGCAATCAAGCGCCCCTTTAACTGCCAGAGATAATCTGTTGCCTGTGCATGTTTGCATGTGTGTGTGTGTGTGTGTGTGTGCGTGTGTATGTATGTGTGTGTGGTGTGTATGTATGCGTGTGTGTGTGTGGGGTGGGGGTGGGGGAGGTCTGCCGTAGGACGGGTTGGTGGGGGGGGGGGGGGTCATCATAGCGTAATGGGCTCTGCATCCTCCTCATCACATTCACGGCCTGAGGATTGGGATGGTTGGTGTCACAGCTGCCTGTGGACCTGTGTGCTGCATGTGGGGGGGCCACGTTCATCATGCCTGGCTGGTGGGAGGCAGGTGGAAACGATGCATTGAACTCCTAGCTCGGTCACCGCTTGATAGTGTGTGTTTGTGTGTGCGTGAGCGCTTACTTCTTTCAATTGAAATGCTCATGTGGCATTCAGAGTGAGTATGTGCATGTGGGACATATGGGAGCGTTCTTTCCAGAATCCAAACACTTTGCACTGTGAACATGTTGGCATGTTCACCATGGCGGTGTCTGATCCCGCGCCTTAAGAGAGAGGCACGCGGTTACCGCTCGAGTAACCTCGAGGCCATTCGTGAATGAGTATTTACTATGAATGCGTTTTATTTCACAGGGACAGTGCACAATCCATACAATGCACTAGGGATGTGCTACAAACTCACTCTCACCTGCAGGCCCCTGGGTGGGAGTTGTAAATGCCACGCGCCACAAACAGTTCTACAGGGGGCTTCACTATGTGGGATGTAACATCAAATGAGTTTAAGTGATCGTCTGTGATACTATACTGATACAGCGATGATACAGGGATGATGGTGAACTGCTATATATTCTATGAGATGACTTTGTTTTGTCTGACTTTGTTCTAACCTCTTATCTCCTCCTCCCCCCCCCTCCCCCATCTCCTCCTCTCTTCCCGTATGCAGGAACATCCGGCGAGGGAGGTAGGATCAGTCGCCCTCCCCTCCCCTCCTCGGTTCTTCGGTTATTTTCAGTCATCCCATCCAACCCTGCATCATCCAACCCTCCATCATTCAATCCTCCATCATCCAGCCCTCCATCATCCATCATCCATACCTCCATCATCCATCCTTCCATCATCCATCCCTCTATCATCCATCCCTCCATCATCCAACCCCCTCCTTCATCAAACCCCCTCCATCATCCAACCCTCCATCATCCATCCCTCCATCATCCAACCCTCCATCATCCATCCTTCCATCATCCAGCCCTCCATCATCCAACCCTCCATCATCCATCCTTCCATCATCCAGCCCTCCATCATCCATCCCCCCATCATTCCATCATCCAACCCTCCATCATCCAGCCCTCCATCATCCATCCCCCCATCATTCCATCATCCATCCCTCTATCATCCATCCCTCCATCATCCAGCCCTCCATCATCCATCCCCCCATCATTCCATCATCCATCCCTCCATCATCCAACCTTCCATCATCCATCCTTCCATCATCCAGCCCTCCATCATCCAGCCCTCCATCATCCAACCCTCCATCATCCAGCCCTCCATCATCCAACCCTCCATCATCCAGCCCTCCATCATCCAACCCTCCATCATCCAACCCTCCATCATCCAGCCCTCCATCATCCAACCCTCCATCATCCAGCCCTCCATCATCCAACCCTCCATCATCCAACCCTCCATCATCCAACCCCCTCCATCATCCAGCCCTCCATCACCCATCCTTCCATCCTCCTCCATGTGAACCCCGCCCCGTGGTTCTGCTCCTCACACTCTAGACACACGTTATGCTTCATCGCCGGTTCCATTTCCTTTCGCACCTCCTTTTTTTTTTTAATGTTATTTGATTGTATTTTACTTTTTTTTTTGCAACAGAACGCACTTCAACTCCACTCCCATAAAATTCCACCGCACGCCTCCACACCACAGTTTGGGTTTGCCTCTGTTCTGTCGGCTAACGTCCCGTCGTTTGCGTTGTATTCCCCCCCCCCCCTGGCGCCTCCAGCTAACCTCTCCCTCTGGTTTCAGATCGGGCGGAGGATAAGGAGACGGCCGCCGTCGTTGTCTTCGTGTGTGTCTGCACCTCATCGTCCTCACGGGGAGACGTCCCCTCCCTCCCGTCTCAGAGCTCTCCAGACCTCTTCCTACACTGCCCGCCCTCTTGCCCTCCCTGACCGTGTCCCCTGTCCTCCAGCCTGGCTCCGCCTTCCAACCTGCCTCCACACCCACCAGCCAATCATTACCCCCCGTGGCGGCTGTCAGCTGACCGCCCCGTGGCGTCGCACCCGGGTACCCTCGCCGAAAGAAAAGACACTTGGGCTTTTTTTCCGGACATTTTGGTCTTCCTCCCGATGGCTTTGATGGTTGTGGGGGGTCCGCTGGGGTCTGTGTGTGTCTGTCTGTCTGTCTGTCTGTCTGTCTGTGTGTGTGTGTCTGTGTGTGTGTGTGTGTGTGTGTGTAACGAGGACCAGTCGTATTGGGGCCGTGGTCCTGCCAACGACTGCCTGCCTGAGGGCCGACCACCTGGCCTGGAGGATGGAGTCCACACACACACACACATACACACACACACACACACACACACACACACGGACCCTCTGGCGGACTGTTGGAATGCTAAGGCACCCCCCAGGTTTGAACTTCTTTTCCTCAAAGGGAATTTGGGGAGGAAGTGAGTCACGGCCCATGAAGGACATTCCTCGAGGAAATGTGGTGGGATGGCTTATAACCTGCCTAAAAATAAAAAAAAACAAGATTTGGATATGTTCCTGGACAGCCGATTGCACGTTTTTTTCCTAAAGACGCCTGAGAAGAAGGCTGAAGACCTCGAAGAAGTAAAGGCCAGCAGACCGATGGCAGCAGGCGAAGGCTGACTTTACGTTCATTGTTTCGCGTCGATATTACTTGAGGCATCGAACCTGCCCCCCCTAATGAGCTTTCAGGTACAAAACTAAAGAGAGGAAGAGAGAGAGAGGGAGGGAGAGAGAGAGAGAGAGAGAGAGAAAGAAAGGTGTTGTGGTTTTTGGGAACATTTTTAAAGAAAACAAACAACGAAACAAATTTTTAAAGCCGTAGAGACCGTAACTTAGTGTGAACCCGACCACAGCCTCCGACGTACATTCCACTTTTAAGTGTTAACAAAAAATAAAAAAAACCTGTGTGTTCACTTCTTCCTTAGGCACTCCCCCCCCCCCCCCCCCCCCCCAAAAAAAAAAAAAAAAAGATTTTAAGATTTTAAATATGTATATCCTCTTAGATTGCCGGGGGATTTGTAACGAAAGCCAGAGAGAATGTTTACACTTGTGTTGGGGACGCTCCGTGTTCACCCTGACCTTCCTGCCATCACTCAGAAGAGACGTTTGTACCTCTAAAAGATCCTCTTTCTATGTCCTCTTAGACGCCATCGCGCACATTTGTCTAAAAAAAACTAAGAAAAAAACAAAGACTCAAAAAGTAGAACATCGAATGACAACAACAAATGCACATTGAAGTCCATCGTATGCACACCTCTTTGTAAATACGTGCAAGTTTACTGAATGTTATTGACTCCACTGTACGGCGGTATCTTTTTATATATTATTTCAACAAGCTCGTTTTCCAACGTCCGTGGGAACATCATGTCGTCGGTCCATCACCTTAGACTGTGCTGTTGTTTATGATTGACCTCACGGTCTCAACATCCTCCCGAATGACCCCGATCACCGCGGGGAGGAAAAAAAAAAAAAAAAGACACAACAATCATATTTTGTACATTTGTCGATAGCTCTGGGTTGTCGCCTCATCCCAGGGACTCTCGTGTTGGTGTTGAGGTTTCCACTCTACAGGAGGAGAGGACACGCATCTAGTCTACAGGGAGACATAGAGACCGCCGGTTTTGATTCGAGCTTGTGAGTTTGCACTATTGTTACCACACAATATGTTGGAATCCGGTGCATACTGTTGTACTGAATGACGGGCGTGAGGACGATGAGGAAACGCAAACGATGCATCTTAGCCCATATTTTTTAGACACCTATCTTTTTGAATTGAGAAAAAAGAGAGAAATAATGAATAAAACTGTAGAGATCCTTAAAGAAAAATAAAACACAAAAATGAAACCTCACTTGGCGTTACTCGCGTGTCAATGTATCTGGAGTATGCGTGGTGTCGTTCCAGTTATTCCCGTCACAGGAAAATCTATCCCAAGAAAACAAGCTTTTCTGCTGCAGGGGAACACCAGAACGGGAGTAATGACCCTCGCTTTGCCACTCACACAACAACATCATCTTGGCAGTTTTATTTAAATAAAATGTCAATAAAGTTATTAAAAAAAAAGAAAGATTACATCGTAGTCGATATTGTCCCAGGGGTCCGTTAAGAAAGGACTGCTCGCAATGGCTGTTCACAATGAGGGTTGTCATGGATACGATAGATTTAAAAGACCTATTAACTTCACCCCCACGGCAATACATCCATCTGGTCCTCCACTTACATCTTCCTCCACTGTACTTATTCATTACTGTTTCTACAAAAAATGTACAAATATATATTTTTCATTTTTTTGTCGGTATTCTTTGGTTTGAGATGATCTGGCAGCGTGAGGCGGACGAGGCTCCTCAGTCGAGCACCTCCCCCGTGTCCCACTTGGTTCGGGGCTCCTGCCACCAGTCGGCGATGAAGGACTCCTCGTAGTCCCCGACCCCCTCAAACTCTGCGTCGGGGGGCTCCTGGGGGCTGCCGGTGCCCACCTCCTCTGGGCTCACCACGTCCTGGTTTTTAAGCGCACACAAGAGCAGACGGGCCTTGTCTCAATATCTCTGTTGAGGTAACCTCTTCTCTAAGGCTTTACCAAAACACACACACACACAGATCTAGTTTTTCAGAACTAGTCAACAGTCCTTCCTCTAGCTCTCCACTCCTACCAATGGCCCAGGCTTGGCCATCGCCATCCCAGTAAACATCACGCCTCTAAGAGACGCCAAAATCTGGCAGCTGCTTTTTTTTGTTTTTTTTGTTGGTTTTCCCCATGAGTACCCTGTAATTTACCTATAATTCTCCTAAAACTCCTCCCTGCCTGCTTTCAGGACAGAGTGGTGTGGGAGGAGCTATGGCTGCTTTAAAGCATGTGGACCTGAGTGGACAACACTTCCCAGACAAATTCCACACGCTGCCGGGGAAAAGCAAAATGGACGGTAGCCCCACATCAGGGTTGGGCTGCACCACCCCACAATTACTACCAAATGAACGAATGTGGGAAAACTCTTTCATTCTTGTCTGATTTTTATTCAAACACTTCTTACCTCGTCATCACTTTGCAGGTAGTTGAGTGCAAAGTGCAGCATTTCCTTCTGCTTGGTGGTCTGGTTGTAATACTTCAGAGCCTCCTGTGGATTCAAAGACAATGTGAGCTTGTGGCGGTCTCCAGCCCAGCGGGGGGGGCCGCGACGGTGGAAGTCATGTTGTTTAACGAGACGCCGCCCGCCGACGGATCTGTGCCAGTTCTGTTTTATTTTCCGCCCTTTCTACCTTCACAGCACTGCTTGGCTTCACTTTAAAGAATTGCGGCTTTTTCTTTTCTTTTTCCTGGTCATTTCAGGGCTGTTGGCCCCAAAGTGTCCACGCAAAGCTTGCTCACTTGCTGCAGCTGCCGCTGCCGCGACTCGCAAAACGTGCAAGACCAAAACGGTGGACCGAAAAAACCCAAGCCTGTCGTTAGGAAAGTATATGGGACCCAAATTAGCGCCCTTGCGCAGTGTTAATGTTCACGCCAAGTTTTAAACCAGCGAGTTGCTTTTTTGCCTCCTGTTGTCCTCTACAGTGTTGCTGGGCTATGACTGACGGGAATGTGTTAATGAGGAGAAAACATGGCCGTCATATAGCGGCAGTAGCCAGGAAAACCATGGTATGAAGCCATGTGTGGGGGAGCATACTGGGATCACAACTAAAGAGAAATAGGACAAATTCACCCTGTTATTCATCAATAATGTCTCAACATGTGTTTGTAGAGTGGTTCCTTATTGACAGTCAGGCCCTGTCTTTGTTGGGAAAACATCTTGACTGTATGGTGTGTCTAAAGCCTAGTTTATACTTCTCCGACTGCGTAATCCGTAATCCGACTGCGTAACTACGGACACCCCTCGAGCCCTCATACTTCTCCGTCGTGGTGACGGATACGTAATGCAATTTCCGGCTTGACCAGTATGGGTCGCTACGCAAGACTGGCCATGACATTCAAGCAAATAAGTACAAAAGGGAAAATTAGTTCAGAGGGGATCAATTATTAAATAGAAAAGGGGATACGTTATAAATTAAATGCTTTTAAAAGTAAAAACCGTACACAAACTTGCAATTTGCCACCGTCTCTTTTAAGTTTCACAAGTTCAAGTAGGCCGGCTTGCATTTTGGAGCTTTATGCGTCCATATAGTAAAGCGTATATATGTAGCGTATAGCGTATATAGCGTATAAAGTGTATGGCGCGGCCAGTGTTTAAGTTGTGATATAAGTCGATAGCGATAGAATGTGATTCATTGTGAGTCATTCATGTGTAAATGACGTGTTTAGAGGACCAATCGCAGCCCTTGCGGTCTCCGTTGTACGTAGACGGAGTGACGGATACTTAAAAAATATTTCAGGCCGACGGAGACGACGGAGAGGCTCTCCGTCAGGCTCTCCGTCGACGGAGAGGGCTCTCCGTATCCGTCGTCCGTCACTTTACGCAGAAGTATAAACTAGGCTTTACTGCCAACATGGACTCCAGATTCAAAACCTAGACAAACAGCCGCGTACCAACAAAGGAAACCAGAAAAACGATGTTTTCAAAAAACAGTTTTCTCGAGAGTAACCTATAAACATTTTACGTCATTAAACAGTCTAGACTATCAAATTTACAACAGTTTAAACGCTAAAAAACCACCGTGAGGCTGGCCTGTGCGTTAACACTGGACGAATGGATGCAAATCTCCCAGCACTACAGGAAGTAAGGCACTCTGGCTCACCGGCTGGGGCAGGAAGTGGTGGTCCTCCAGCCCCCACTGCTCCCGGTAGAAACGGTAGTACGCCACGTTCTGCTGCATGACCTGGTCGTCGGGGTCGAACAGCATGTAGCTGGCCGCGCACGGCGCCGCGTTCTTCACGTCGTTTACTGCGAACATGCAAACTCAGCATTTAGTCTGTAGCCAGATGGCATCCAACGGGAATAAACACCTTTTTTTGGATGTATGTCATTAAGGAGCAGGTAGGGGTTAAGGCCTCTTGCTCGAGGATGTCTACACGTTGGACTGGACATTTGGGGTTGAACCCACAACCAAAACTGTCTGCATGTCAAAGTGTCCTTGAGCAAGACACTGAAGCCCAACTTGCTCCCCGGGCGCTGAACATAGCAGCCCACTGCTCCTACGTACCATAGGGAGAATGACAAATAAAGACCAAAAGGTCCTCTCTCTCTTTTGCTGGGAGTACTAAATAAATAAAGTAAATTACCACTAGACTGTGACACGATTTTGTTTCCGGTTGAAAGTAGTCATCATCATGCTGTTTGACATTCAGAGGGAGCCCCTTCATCCGAATGTACTTAAAAGTAATAACTTCATACAGAGATGGTAAGGGATGGATGCTCAAGGGCGTTTCCAGGCAGGCCAGAGCAGGACACAAGGGGTCAAACTCAGAACCTTTGGGCTGAAGACTCAACCTCCTCTAGCCCCGCCCCCCAGACTATATACTGCCCTATATGTTATACCTCCCATGTTTATGAATTGAAAACCTGCTATGAGACCATATAATGACAGGGCCCACGGTAGAACTCACGTTTATAGTAGGCGAACTGCAGGTAGTGGTACATGGTGGCCACGAATTTCTCCACGAAGAACCCACCGACGTTGGGCGTGAGGTTCTCCTCGCACTTCACCTTGCACTTCAGGGCCTCCGTGTACAGGTCTGCAGGCCGCCAAGACACACCGCAACATCACATGACTCCCCGATGGTTTGTCTTCATGTCATTGTTCAAGTTCATGTTTGTCATTTTAGCAGACTCTTTTGCTATTTTCGTTTTATTGCCGACAGAACTAACGACAATGTGGACATTAGGGTCTGAACCCAGGACGGCTAACCGCTCGTCTGTCAAAAATAAATACCCCATGATGTCATACCCGCCAGCGTGGGATAGAAGTCCTTAAACTCCACGATCTCGTAGGAGCCTTCGCAGCCGGCCAGGCAGATCTCGTAGGCTCTGAAGAACTCTCCGGTGGCCTGCTCCATGTGCCGCGCGCTGGAGCTGAAGTCCTCGTTGTTGTACAGCTTCACGGCCTTCAGGAACACACTCTGACGACGACAACAACAACAGAACAACACCGTGTTTAAATGGTGCAAACGCGTGCACGACCAAACGTGCGCGGCGGCGTGCGCGACCAAACGTGCGTGGTGTGTGCACGTGTCTCAGCGAGGCGCCGGCGATGTGCGACGTGACGGATCGACGTGAACCTCGTAGGGCCGCTCTTCGTGGTCGATGAGGAAGGCGTCCACGTCGGCCAGGGTTTTGTAGTAGTTCATGTTCTTGATGAGGTAGGGGTCTTCCGGGTTCTTCTGGAGGAAGGTGTGGGTGGCGGACACGGCCCTCTCTAGGTTGTTGGACTGAAAGTGGAAATAATTATGAATTATTAATGAATGACTAATAAGATTGCCATGGGTGAGTTTTGGTTTGACTGCAGTGGGGACTAACCTTCCAAGTGAATATACAATTTCAAAACAGCTGTTACACACTCAGAAACACAGCACGAAAGCCCTTAACGTCATTAAAACTGTTTAGATCACTAGGGGAAAGCCAAGGGTATGTTTATAGCTGATAAACAGAAACAAATATGGTGGCTAAAATTCTTTTAGGACTTCTTTTAGTATTTGTTTGGATGAGATGTTAAGATTCAGTTGATTGATCCCAAAATAAATTGTTTAACAAATCCACTAATAAAATGATATACTGTATATGTAGGGGAGACCGGGTATGGTTGTAACACGGGGAGAGTTGTAACACCACCAATTCCACCGATCAGGGATAAGATAGGAGTCACATGATCATTTCAGTATTTACCCACTTTCCCCCCGATGATCGATGGTAATTATCTACGCTGGAAACCGATCCATGCAGATTTTATCTAGAAAAAAATTATTTTGATGTAAGAAAGTAAATTTTTGGACCAGGACTATATTTTGTCTAGTACTTATAATATTGCAGATACAACCATGTGACTTATATTAGATGAAAGTATAGTTTCTCAGGCAAAATGTGAGGCATTTTTCCCATGCTAATTCCAAACCACTATGCCAATACAGCTAACTAAATAATGGCTGACGAGGGTGGGGTGGGTTGTAACACATCTTTACCAAGTGTTACAACCATCCCCTTACATACTGTAACGTCCAACTACAACTAAGAACACTTTCTTGATTTTAAGTAACAGAATGCCGAGGCAGTGGAAAAGGAGTGACAGAGGTGTGCCTGCAGATGTTTTTAAAAAGCTTTTGATGAGGTCACAAAGTAGGGCAAGTCAGTTAGATCAATTGCAAAGTCATATGGGATCTGCCATGTAACACTGAGCAGATACTGCAAATCACTGCAGAAGCTGAGAGACCGGGGTCCAGTGATCCAGTGTAGGTTACAGAAGCAACAAAGTTTTCTCTGAGGTGCAGAAGGAGATGTTAGATGATTATTTGAGTCAGGCAGCAGACGTGTATTATGGACCAAGTGAGGTAAGCATATAACAGGTTAGTTACACACACTTATGAGTCAAACAGAAAGTGGATTTGAGTTATGGTCAGTCACAGACAGAGAGAGACATTGTTCTTTTATTTCAATAAAGCACATCACATGGTGTGGCCTCCGTTTTTGCTTATTTTGTCTAACTGTTATTTTGTTATTTTGTCTAACTGTGTCTAACTGGGGTAGGTTGTAAAGGAACAACATGTATTTGAAATCACCTCATGAGGTCTGTGATATTCTTGCAGAGGTTTGAATTGGTGCCATTTGTAATAAACAGATGTGGGTACTTTGTATTAACCATACCCGGTCTCCCCTATTCAATAAATTACTATTACTAGTATTAGTTAATAGGTAATTAACGTTAGTGTCCCGCCTACTGTGCGAATTCAGACCCTGAAAGACACCAATTCCATAAAAAGATCATTTTAAACCTGAATGTCATATTTTTAAGCTATAGAGTGTAAATCCAAATCGACTTTATTGGGCCTCGGAAAATAGAGCAACCGCAACTGCTAGGGGTTGTTAAATGGGGTTCAGTTGCAGATACGTGGCACATACTCAACTATTTTGTGCTTTGTGGACAGAATGGGGGGCTGGGGCTGTCAAGAAACGACCGTTCCTCGACAGCTGGTGACTTGAAGCGTTGTGCATTTCATCGGGACAATTCACCCAGAGGGTCAACTACTTTAATTCAGCATTCAGAAAACGTAACGGTGTTTCCATGAAGCTATCCTCCAAAGGTAACATGAACCCCCCACCACCACCACCTCCCCCCGCCCCCCAAGAAAGACGCACCGACACATGAAATGTAGCTCTGGTCGTTTGACTTAAAAAGGTATCTATCTACCTTTGGCCCGAAGTTTTGGGCACATCCTCTTGCAAAGTTTGTATTAAAACAAATCTAGACAGGCCTCTGTTGACGACCCCCACATTAGGCCATCACCTCACCTGGTAGTACGCGTATTGTATGTACCGATACGGCGTTCTCTTCTCGAACGCGTCCAGCGTGTCCCTCCGTGGGTACGCGATCGAAAACACGGGGAAGTTCGCCTTGCACTTCTTAAGACACGAGGCCCGCAGTAAGAAGTGCCGCATGATGCGGAGGGTGCTGTCGGCGAACAGCGTGTCATTGTCCCTGCTGACGGCGCTGCAGTTGGTGCCGCAGAACGACTCGCTGTCCTTGAGGAGTCGGTAGAGACGCAGACCGAGCTCCAGGTACTTGACGCTCTCCTTCCAGTTCTGGGCTCTGTACTGTTCCATTGCGTGGCCGTACGCCGCGTCCAATGACATGATTTCCGCCTGAGGAAAGCTTTTAAAGCTGTATGTTTCATACTGAGCGTCCACTAAGGCCGGGATGAGGAGGACTAGACATAAACAACCCAGGAACACACTCCTTCCGTTCTTTTTTAGGGGCATGATTCCTCCCAGTGTGAAAACCACGGTCCGCTTTGAATGTCCTATAATGTTCTGGGTTTTTTGTTTTGTTTTTTTAAACCATTGGGCGGTCTCTTCAGAGATGAAGATCCATGATCCTCGGCACGTAGTTTATGCTCAGATCCATTGGCCCGTTGGCAGGGGAAGGAGAACGAGCAGTCTGGATTTCTCTCCAAACTTCTGTTTGGAATCCACAGGAGGCCGGGGACCCTTTCCTGGGTCATAGTGCCCTCCCCCGTTAGAAGGAGGGCTTTCTACTTTTACATGCATTTAAATTAAATGGTGGTCTTAATTTCCATTTTTAAGCACAGAAGTATAGAAGTTTTAAGCATAAAAGTTTTTTTTTACTCAGCTAGGCCGAGTAAAAAAAAAAGACATGAAATTGACTCGAGGCTCAGTCGCATTATTGATCTGCTGGATGGAGAGCCTAACCTAATACGAATTTTGCTGGTGTTGCATTTTTCTGTCAGTGGAGAGAACAGATATGAAATGTCCAACCCATGGTGTGCGGGGTGCACGTGCCGAGACAGGGAGAAAACATCTGGCAATATTTGTGGAGGTGGACAAATAAAACAACATGGAGGAATCAGGGAGTTAGTCATCATGAGAAGAAGAAACCCCTACTGAGGGTCGCAGTGTAGGGATGAAACACGCGAGTTGCACATGTTGTTAAGTCATAAAAAAGGAAGCTCCACGCTTCTACGTGTCATCAATGCTGGGGGGCGACTGAGGTCTTCTGCGTGTACATGCATGAAGAGTCATGCAGGCTGAGTTTACACGTTTACAAAATTCCAGTAGCGGTGGGTGCTGCTCGGGGCCACGCCCCCTCCTCCTCTGGGCGAACCGTGTTCCTAAAGTAGAGGATAGTCCACCGTTATCGGGACCATCTTCATTTAGCAGCAGTAACTTACCGGTGGCCACTGCTGTCTCAACATAGTGCAACCACTGCTGTCTCAACATAGTGCAATGGAGTTTGTCTTGTCCTTGTTTCTGCTGTGCTGCTTCAGTGTGATCGCGGTTAAGTGCGACCCGGGCCCGTTAATAGACGTGGTGGTCGATCGGTACGACATCCCGAGTGTTTGTCCGCGAGAAGTTGCAACAGAGGATTTTGTCCGATATCACTTTAACGGCACTTTCTTTGAAGGCGGAAAGAAGTTCGACTCGAGGTAACTTCTGCAAATACATATCTGCGTATGTGTACTCGCATTCATCCACGCACTCTGCATCTCAATGTAGTTCATGATCTGGGTAATATTAAACAGACTATAACATAAACATACATGTCTTTTGGTGTATTTTTCGTTAAAATTGCATCACATTGAAAGTGGCAAAACAGTTGGGTGCGTCTACACATTTGTAGCCACATAAGTATGAACTCAAAGTAATGTAGTAGAATTACTAAGTCGTACTACGTATGCGCATGCGCCCAAAAGTCAAACTAAATATTGGGACTTTTTTTCTAACTACAACTTACAAAGCATTGCCATGACATTATAAACAGAATCGTAGATGTGTCCAACCGTTGACTTAAACGTGTGTTTTCATATGGCTTATAGTCAACATATCTTACTTGACCACTGAACAACCCTGTGTTTCTATGATGCTGTTATTTGCAGCCATGACCGAGAAAAGGCCTTCATCAGCCAGGTTGGTCTGGGGCGCCTCATCACCGGGATGGACCGCGGCATTATGGGCATGTGCGTCAACGAGCGCAGAAAAATAACCATCCCGCCTCACCTGGCCTACGGAAGCATTGGGACAGGTAAACACGGGCACATTGAAATCGACGAAATCCTCATATATTTTAACAGATTTAATGGGAAAACTATTTAAAGCCAGAGTAGGCAATTTGGAGAAACCGGCCAGAACAAGCTACATTTCGGAAGTAGGCCACTTGAAATAAAGGCCCACCCCTCCTTCAGATCTAACCTTCTGAAGCCACGCCCCCAAAACACAGACTCCGGTCATGCGCAATGAGTGCTCCGGCAGAGATTGCTGGGCAGAGTGAAAGGTAGGCCATCCAGTCATTTCAGTCAGACCGCATGAACTGATTGCGGCCTTATTTCGGGCCTGCGACAGCCACAGATAACCTTTTTTTCATTTGCCTTATGAGTGCTGTCGAGACGTAAAGTGAATTTCAACAAATATAAAAAAAACAATGCTTCTAAAATATATGGCCTATATAGTGTCTACCCTATCAACACAGTATATAGTGATTTAAAACTAATCTTCATGAAAATAAAAATAAAACTATCTAGGATAATTTAAAATCACTTTTATCTCGTGATCATCGGTCGGGTTTGGGTAGTTCAGTTTGTCGGTTGGTCCAGGTTCAGTTTTCACATGAAGAACATCAAGAAAACTTAATAAATGATCTTTGATTTAAGGAATAGCAACAACACCCACCAACAAATGGCTATCGACGGAGCTAGTGAGGTGGAAGATACAAATACTTCCAATGATAGACACTAAACTGTCATAGAACTCTGACACAGATGTTCTCTAAAGGTGTGGTGGGTCTATATTTTATGAGACAGTCAGAGTGGACAGAGACACATTGCTCCTCGTCCATCACTCCTTTGTGGAGAGCCTTTTAACCCTTTGTTCCCTCGCCTGGTATTTTTCGGGATCACTGAATAATCATAATAAAAAGAAACATGCATAAGATAGTCAGTATCGCCAGTGAGACTGCTGTGAAGCAGCAGAGCAGCGTGACGATTATCGATGGCGTAGGAAAGGGCAGGTGATTATCAGAGATGTATCACATCCCCTATTCAGCGCAACGAGCCGTAGACCTCAGGCTGGTTTAGGGGACCACTCCCCCCGAAGCAGCCAGGCCTGCAGGTCAGTCACGCCAAAGTGACTTCATCATATGCAGAGCACTTTGGTGGTCTGCAGTGCACATGGTGACTGTGTGGTGGTGTTACCGCTTGTTGGGGCTGTCACATTATACTAGCAATAGTTAACCCAGCAATTGAAATGCTTGAAACTTGTTCTGGTGACTTTCCTTACTGTATTAGCAGCAATGAAATGTTTCACCTTCTTCTGACAAATGTAAACTCTTTTGTCAGTCGCTTTGGATAAGAGCGTCCGCTAAATGTCCCTAAATGTAAACGGTGGTTGTCGGTATTGTTGTTGTCTGGTTTTGTGTCTGATGTTGTGCTGTATTGCGTGTGATTCATTTCCGAAAGGACTAACACATATATACTATAGATGTACCTACATCTACAGTGTTGACACTGTGGTTTTGTAACCAAAACAACATTTGATGTGTTTGAACAGCTAACATCACCGCTGTCACCCCCCCCCCCCCCCCCCTAAGGTGGTGTCATCCCCCCTGATGCCGTGCTGGTGTTTGACGTCCTCCTGCTGGACATCTGGAGCAGCGACGACAAGGTGCAGATCAGCACCATCAGCAGGCCGGCGGGCTGCAAGCGCACCGTGGAGACCACCGACTACGTCCGCTACCACTACAACGGCACCCTGCTGAGCGGCACCCACTTTGACACCAGGTGGGGAGAGCGAGCTACGCAACTGTGACCCATGAGTGATGTGGTCTTGTTGTTGTTGTTAGTATTCTGCCACCATTTTCTGCATCCTCCGACTCCCACTCTTCCTTTTGCTCTGGGCCTGCGTGCAGGGCAGTGTGCGTGTGTTTTTATTTTATTTTGGAAATTCCGAACTGTCGCAGAGATATTTAGATTTATTCATTTTTTTCGCAGACACACGTAGAATATGGCTCTTACACACCAGCGGAAATAAGGTCAATGCTCCGAAATCGAAAAGGGCGCTTCACATAGGCTGTCAGACGTCAGACGAGAGCGCCAAGTTGGATATCTTGAATGATTGCAAGAGGTTCCTACCATCTCTATGTCCTTGTAGTCCCTGCTTCAGTTGTCGTGTGTGTGTGTGTGTGTGTGTGTGTGTGTGTGTGTGTGTGTGTGTGTGTGTGTGTGTGAGTGTGTGAGAGAGAGAGAGAGAGAGAGAGAGAGAGAGAGAGAGAGAGAGAGAGAGAGAGAGAGAGAGAGAGAGAGAGAGAGAGAGAGAGAGAGAGAGAGAGAGAGAGAGAGAGAGAGAGAGAGAGAGAGGGGGACTTACATTTACATTTACATTTAGGGCATTTAGCATATGCTTTTATCCAAAGCGACTTACAAAGAGTACATTTGTCATAAGAAGGTGAAACATTTCATTGCTGTTAATACAGTAAGAAAGTCACCAGAACAAGGTTCATGCATTTCAATTGCTAGGTTAACCATTGATCGTCTAACTTCATAGACTTCAGACCTTGGTGGAACCTGAGCCCGGGTCTTCTTCTTCTGATGACCAACATTCTCTTGGCTCTACCAATGAGGTGCTCATGTATGCTGAGAACCTTTTAATCACATCCCCTTTTAGTTTCTCCAGCAACAGAACATACGACACCTACGTGGGCCAGGGTGACCTGATCCAGGGCATGGAGGAGGGCCTGCTGGGCATGTGTGTCGGGGAGAGACGGATTGTGGTCGTACCGCCGTTCCTGGCCTACGGAGAGAAAGGCTACGGTACTCACCACACACACGCACACACGCACGCACGCGCACACACACACACACACACACTCGGAAAATTGTCCCTCTGAGGTCTAAGTCTATTTCGGTCATTTTGCTATAGCTGCCATTTAAACAATATATTCTGTATCGAAAAATATCAACCATATTTCTTGTCACTTTGATATTCAACACACATTACCAAAACACAAACGACACATGAAAATACATGACAAAAAATATGTTATTTTCATAAAAATGAAAAATATAGAAATCTATTAAAAAATTGATTTCTACAGTATGATAATGGGAATAGAAAAATATGTTTAAGAATGATCACATTTGAGCATGCAGGGTCTTATTGGATGACCAGAACACTCCCATCTATTGCCCAATAGTAAATCTGTCATTTTTTCCAATTGATACCACAGAAAGAAATACAGCGCCATCTCCTGGAGTATCACTGTAGTTAATAGAGATCGTTTTCATGTCAAATCTCTATGATTACATCCTGGCTTACAGACAAAAGCCCCAATCTGGTCTGGATTTAAGGTGGCATTGATGTAAACAAGATGCACCATTGTGCATCGCGCACTCCCTCGACTTCAGAGGCTTAAAGGCACGTCGGCGGTCTGAGACAGTGTTCCAGGGTGTAAGGCTGTCACCTTAAGGGGCCCTCTGGAACAGACCCACTGGTCCGTCTCCACAGGGACCCAGATCCCCCCCCAGGCCACGGTGGTGTTCGAGGTGCTCCTGGTGGACCTGTTCAACCCCAAAGACGACGTGAAGGCGGTGATCACCAGGCTGGGGAAGAACTGCACCCGCAAGACGGTGAAGGGCGACTACATCCGCTACCACTACAACGGCACCTTCCTGGACGGCAGCGCCTTTGACTCCAGGTACGCAACAAAGACCCGTTCGGTACTGAGCAGTTGACCCGAGTGGGCTTGTGGTACCACACGCCGTGTTGACCGGCAGGGGAATGGATCGCGGGTGGGGTGGAAACGAAAGGTAACATATACAAGTAAATATAAGAAAACTCTTTCATGTTGCGCTGGTTGGGATTAGGCATCTTGCTCAAGGAATACCGGTTGGGGTTGGAACCCAAAACCCTTCAGATGCGAGCCAAACACCCGACCACTAGACTATGTTGCCCCATTTCTGCTAACTTTTTGTATTTATTAATCACCATCCACTATAATGATCAAATAGTAATTTTGCAGATGCTTGATAGTGATTCTTTCAAATGCATGTCAATAATGAGCATCTCGCTCAGGGGGTACCAACAGGCAGACTATGGACATTGGGGTTACACCTGCGCTGAATGCACTCATTTTGCTCTTCATCGCCCCCCTCTGGCAGCTACCAGCGGAACAGCACATACAACACCTACATCGGCATGGGCTACGTGATCATGGGGATGGACCGCGCCCTGCAGGGACTGTGCACGGGGGAGAGGCGCAGGGTCACCGTGCCCCCTCACCTGGCCTACGGAGAGCAGGGAGTAGGTGAGTGTCTCCGTCATGTGGCGCTGTGACTCCTGTGTTTGTATACTAGCAATGGTTCATCTGGCGATTGAAATGCTTGAAACTTGTCCTGGTGACTTTCTTACTGTATTAGCAGCAATGAAATGTTTCACCTTCTTATGACAAATGTACTCTTTGTAAGTCGCTTTGGATAAAAGCGTCTGCTAAATTCCCTGAATGTAAACGTAAATGTTTGTAGGTTTAGCGCAATGGGGGCCCTGTGGGGGTCCCCCCCCCCCCCAGAACCTTTTCACGCTGTGACCTACTGGTGAAGTTGTACTTCTTCGCCCAGGACTCCACCAGATTCACTATTTTGCACAGTGAAGGTGCTTTACATTGTCGTGACCCGCGTTGTGAGAACCGCTGTCTCATGCCCATGAATGGCTCCCTCGAGATGGGGTGCACCTCGTGTAAGGTCTTTGAGTTGTCCCTGCGATCACACCACGATACACTTCTCATTCCCGCGCAGAGAACCTCATCCCGGGCTCGGCGGTGCTGGTCTTCGACATCCACGTCATCGACTTCCACAACCCCAAAGACCCCATCGAGATCAAGGTGACCCGGCGGCCCGAGGCCTGCAACGCCACCAGCCAGGCGGACGACGTGATCCAGTACCGCTACAACTGCTCGCTGATGGACGGCACCCTGCTCTACTCCTCGTGAGCTCCTCCCCCCTGCTGTTCGCACTGCCACACCGCAACCTGAGCTCCTCCCCCCTGCTGTTCGCACCGCCACACCGCAACCTGAGCTCCTCCCCCCTGCTGTTCGCACCGCCACACCGCAACCTGAGCTCCTCCCCCCTGCTGTTCGCACCGCCACACCGCAACCCTCTGCGGGTTTTTTTCTCCTATGCATGTAAATCATGGCTCGAGTCCTTCACACTAAGTAGCCAATACATAAGGCGAGCTTTAGGTTCTGACGTCCGTCTCTCTCCTCTCTCCAGGGACCACTATGACTCCGCCCCCATCACCACGCTGGGGGCCAATAAGGTGATCCAGGGGCTGGACGACGGCCTGAAGGGCATGTGCGTGGGCGAGAAGAGGGAGGTCCTCGTCCCCCCGCACATGGGTCACGGCGAAAACGGAGGTCAGTGCGAAATCGCGCGTTGTCTCCGAACGCAGTTTTGACCCCCCCCCCGCTGACCCCATGACACGAATCTGAATTTATTGTGAGTCACTTTGGATGATCTCTCTCTCTCTCTCTCTCACAGCCACTGGTGTCCCTAAAAGCGCCGTGCTGTTCTTTGAGCTGGAGCTGCTGAGCCTGAGTAAGGGCGTCCCGGAGGGCTACATGTTTGTGTGGCTGGGGGACAGCCCCGACCCGCTGTTCAATGCCATGGATCTCAACGGAAACCACGAGGTCCCGCTGGAGGAGGTAGTGCCCCTGAGCAAACACACGCCGCGACGCCAACTCCAGCTTCAATCGCATCACCGCTAACGGCACAGAGTCGTCCGGCTGTTTTTTCGCGACGCTCAGACTACATTTACATTTAGCAGACGCCTTTATCGAAAGCAACTTACAAAGAGTACATTTGTCATAAGAAGGTGAAACATTTCATTGCTACCGATACAGTAGGAAAGTCACCAGAACAAGTGTCAAGCATTTCAATTGCTAGGTTAACCATTGTTGGTATACAACATCTCTGACCAAGTGCCAAGTTACAAAGAGCGATTAAAGTGCCAAGACGTAACAACAAACAAGAGCATGATGGTAGAGGTTTTTTAAACCAGCCCATCGCCTGGCGCGAGACGCTGGCGTCGTCACGACATGACGCCACGCGGCTCCGTTCTTTGTGTTCCGTCTGCAGTTCTCGGCCTTCATCATGATTCAGGTGAGGGAGGGGAAGGGCCGTCTGCGGCCCGGCATGGACCCCGGCCTCATCATCAAGGACATGTTCGACAACCAGGACCGCGACGGCGACGGCAAGATCGTCCTGGACGAGCTGAAGCTCAAGGCGGAGGAGGACTCGGACAAGGCCCGGCACGACGAGCTGTGAGCGACCCCACGGGGGGGCCCGAACCCGGGGGGGGGGACTGTCGGGTACGCAAGGTTTTTTTTTCCCAAAAAGATCCGTTTTGTTCCAACTTTTCTGAAAAAAAAAAAAAAAAACTGTTTTTCTCATCGTAGCTGAAAAGCTACATAACAGCACTGGTAATTGTTATGCAATCAGTATTTATGTTTTAGTTTCGTTTTTTTTTGTGTTTTTTTTTTTTGGTTTGGTGGCCTTAAAAAAAAAAGAAAAAAAGAAGAATATTCCCAAATGTGAAACTAAATATGATTCTATGCAGTAAAGACACATTTCCTCAAGAATATTTCTTTAAATGCCTTATGGACCATTTGGGCTGGGCCCATGCAACAGGATCTTGTCATAGTAAAACAAATCGCCTGTGTATAGGACTGAAATGCATTCTCACTGCCTGGCGTCGGGTTTAGGCCAGCGCAGAGTAGAGCTACATCATATGTGCAATACCAGAAATATTAAGTGCTCCTTAAACATTTGTTGTTAAACATTTCTTGTAATAAACAGACATTTTTATAATAAAAAATGAAAAAAACAAACAAAACCTCAACTTAACCATAATTGCAAACACGGAAAAAGCAGACTTACACTTTTTTTTTATACAGCTTTCTGACAACCCACATATTTTAATGAGCATATTTTAGTTCAACAGTTGTGCGTAAGAACAGATGAAAAATGGAACATAACAAAATCCTACTTAAGTATAGTATTAGAAGTCTGGATTCATGAATAGCTATGGCGTTACACCTATCCAGAAACAGGTGAATTTCAACAAACTGCTTCCACTTGTATGCAGATGCCTTATTTCGCCCCTTGACAGCCCTGCAGTGGCAATGCATCACTCACCGTTGGTAGAAAAGGACCCGCAAACTACACGCGACCACATTGTCAATACTGTCCAATTAGTACCTAGGTACTGCAGAAGGAATGTAAACATTCCCCTCAAAACAACATTGCTTTTTCTTCTGCTCGTGAACTAATTTCCCTTTATCCTTATGACACGAGAATAAAAACATCAAAATAACAACACGACAAAAAACAAAACAAATCTACTCTCCATCTTCTGTCAGTGAATTTAAGAAGGCCCATGGAGAAACATGGTACACATACTCCCCCCGGACCGGAGCGTGGCAGTCCAACCCAACTGTTAAAAACTACAACCATTTTAAATATCAAAACCAACACACTCGGCGTTCACTCGCTTCCTTCCGGCGTATTCCACGCCGTCTGAGGGAAGCGGCAGGTGGCGTCCTCTCGAGTTCACTTGCCGGCGACTAGGAAGTCCAGTATGGCGTTGGGAACGTCCAGGGTCTCGTCCTTCAGGAGCACGATGTCATACGAGTTCAGAAAGGACTGCTGCCTCTCGTCCACCTGAAGACAGTAAACACAGACACACACAGAGGATGTTGAGCTCACGGGTTGTGCAGCTGGGCAGAACGCCCTCCTATTTCTGAATGTATAACATCGCTGTCGCGTTATCTGGTTGCGAGGGTGAATCCACTGTTGAAATGCATTGAATATGGGAACTCACTAAATGGACTAATATCATCATATTTTCACAAACAATGCTTGGCAGACACAAAAAATACTAGACTCATGTCTCTTTCTGAAGATAAATATCTTCCTGGAGAGATAAAGGCCAATTTGTTAGATACACAAATAATGACACAGGTGTTAAAAAGCAGACCTTCATACTCACGTAGATGCATTAAAAGCTGTGTGAAAACGTCAATGAAGGTCATCGAGACTAATCTATACGTCCAAATACCCCCCAACCTCACAGTGAAACTCAACAACGAGTCAGACATAGTGTTGGGATCCAGCAGTGATCATGTTGCGATCGCTGCAGCTCTTACTCTGGAAGAATGAGCGCTGCAAACCGTTTCCTGAGAGAATTCAGCGGTGCAATAGATTTTGGAAAGCGAAAAGGCCCTTTGTTTAAATGTTTAATGTGCCAGCCACACAAAAAACGAAATCTGGTCATTGCTCAAGTCTACATTGTGGAGACACAGTGGTTTTGAGGACGATATTGTCAGTCACATGAAGGCTTTTCGCGACTAACAGAGGAGCTTCTGTTGTTGAAGACATGTAGAACCGTTGTAGGAAATACTTTTACTTGGCCAATACCTTATAAGGACTTTAACCACATTACATGTATAAGCCCAGACCAATTTGCCTATTATTCTGGAATTCCACAGTTAATTATTGATTTCCTGTGAAGGCCAGGTCTTTCCAAGGCAGCTGGACTTTGAAGAAGTCCAAGAAGAAGAATTACTCATTTGATCCCATGAGGGAAATTTGGTCTTCTGCATTTAACCCAATCGTGAATTAGTGAAACACTCAGAACACAGTGATGATGAGGCACACAGTGAGGTGAAGCTTAACACTTAAACCCGATGCAGTGAGCTGCCTGCAACAGCAGCGCTCGGGGAGCAGTGAGGAGTTAGGTGCCTTGCTCAAGGGCACTTCAGCCGTTCGCTCTGGGTTCGAACCGGCAACCTTCCGGTTACAAATCCGAAGCCCTAACCAGTAGGCCATGGCTGCCCCCCCCCCCCCCCCCCCCTTTGCAGGTCTTTCATAAAGGCCAGGGCTTTCCATGGCTGCTTGGTCACCTGTCTGGGAGGGGAAGGGCTGGATGTATTTGCCAGAGCACATAAATCATGAGCGAAAACTTTCATCTGGTTTCCAGGCTATACATTATGCTACTGTCATACTGACATGGAATAAACATAAACTAGTCATTCTTCACCTCTGTAAACTGGCCGGATGTTATGTGATGTTAAGTCACGACTTGCACACAGCAACTGGGTGACCATAAAGTGCTGATCCTGCTCACCACCATGATCCTACCGCTGCTTTAGTCTTCAGTAGGATACTTTTTGCAGCTTCTCCCAAAGCAATGCAACTTCAGGTGCACGGATCGAACGCATTCGAAGTTGCACGAGTTTTCAACTCATGCACCGGATTGAGAAGAGCCAAGGCGACCTCCCGTCTCCTCCGTCACCTTGTCGTTGAGGAAGCCGATTTTGAGGACGTTCTCCACGTCCTGCACCCCGTCGGCCATGGTCAGGTCCCCCAGCGAGTCCCCCAGCAGCACCACGTTGGGCCGCGACCGCAGGTCCCGGAAGTGGCCCGTGTTGAGCAGGGCTCCCTCCCGCTTGTTGTAGATGTGGATCAGCTCGCCCTTGAACGCCGTTATCACCCCCTGGGCAGAGGAGGGGGAAGAACCGTGAGAAGGCTAAGGTGGAAGCCTACCATGAGCCCCTGTGTGTGTGTGTGTGTGTGTGTGTGTGCGCGCCGAGAAGCAAATGCTCCAACAGTGTAGCATGTGGTCAATATCGTGGTCGATAATGCATGGTATGAATAATGTAGACTAATGACATTGAGAATGATGTCCTCGGGGACATGGTTTAAAAACGAGATTGAAGCTGGCTTCCTAGAGTCGGTCCACGGGAAAAGGTGCGGGAGGTTTTCCCTCAGTCTTCATCGTAGCCTCTGTCGCTGCCGTTTCTCCACAGGAAGCTCAAACGCCCGCTGAATGTGCGTTCCGGACTGAGGAGAGCGCCTCAGCGCTTCCCGATATGACGTGTCAGCGGCGTCTGCCTCAACTCGAACCGTGTTGCGTGTGCAGACATTGCAGATATTTCCCATCGTTTGAACCTCGCCCCGATCTCAACGTTTTGGCATTCAGCGCTCCGCACTCTCTCCCCACACACCGCCCATCTGGGACGAGTCAAACAAAAAGTACATCTCGTCCCGTCGGGCTGTTCCCCCCCTGCTCACCGTCTCGTCAAAGTCCATGTAGTTGGAGAAGACCTTGATGTTGGGGTGGAAGACCTCGGCCTGTCGGATGACCTCCTCCAGCACGTCGCCCAGCCCGGCCGAGAAGATGAGCAGGGGCACGCTGTGCTGGTGGAGGAGGTCGAAGAACCGCTGGTAGCCGTCCCTGTGGAATCACCAGGTTATCGCTGGAGCCCAACGCCTCATATAGAACCACAATAACAACAACAATAATAATAATAATAATAATAATAATAATAAACATGAGGATTTTGACATTCAAATACATTTACAAAAGCTAATGTAAAACATAAAAATATTAATAAAGACTCAGATTGTAACAAAGCATTAGCCAAACAAGAAACAACGTGAAACAATAATAATAATAATAATAATACAAATACTTGTCTGGCTTCGTAGGGGTTCTTACCGAAGCATGGCGTCAGACTCCTGTACTGCCAGGGCCAGCTGATCTTTCCTGATCTTCTGTTGCACCATGAGCTCATGGGCCCGAGTCCACCTGTAGCAAAACCAAGAGGAACAAAACATCACGATTTTGGGGGAAGTTAGGCATTTGGAGACTTAGAAATCAGAAGTCAGTCAGTACGTTTACATGCAGCAAGAAATTCGAATTTCTGATCGGATCAGATAATGACATGCGTAAGACCGGATCACTTGTCCGAGTATACATGCCGTTCAGAGAATCGGATTAACAGCATGGCGATGCGCATGCGCAGAATGCAAAATCCGATTCAGATCCGATCGCTGAGAATACATGCAGTTAAAAGTCCGACTATGAACGAATTATCCAGGTGTTGTTATCCGATTTTGAGATGTCCGAAGTAGGTCGGATTAAGGTGTTTACATGCACTTAAAAAGTCTGAACGATGTCTTATACGATTAGAAATTCGAATTTCTTGCTGCATGTAAATGTACTGAGTGTGTCAGTGCCTTGGGCTCAGGAAGTAGAGACAGCTATGCTAAATACTATGTTATAAATGTGACACGATACACACCATTCCACCATGAGGGGTAGCTTCTCCTCTATAGTCCTAGAGGAGTCAATCTCTATGGGGTAGTATTTGTCAAGCAACTCCTTGAGCTAAGGGAAAACAAAGAATGAATGAGGAAGTTTGGGCAATTAATGCCAAGCTTCAAGTAACAATGTCTGAGGTTTCAAAGGTGAATCCCTAGCATAATAATAGAGGCTGAATTCCATTCTTCTTTTGTTTAATTGTACTAGTACTGTATACTAGCACCATTGACACCACCTGACAGATTGCCAGCAAACCTGAAATAAAAGGAAATGCACCTGGTGGAAAGCTGTGGAATCCTCAGAGAAATAATAAGCTTTAAAAAGCACATTACCTTTTCTTTGCATTCCTGAGAAATAACGTGGCTGATCTCCAGAATATCTGCCCGCCAAAAAAGGACGTTATGAAAATATCACAACTGTGTTTAAGCTTCTACGACAGATACATGTCTCCATAAAAGCATTAAACAATGGGACTTACTGTGAGAGGTAGGACAACGCTTTCCATTGTGTGCAAATCGTGTCAAGGTCATGTCGAAGTCTGAAATCACCTACAGAACATAAGCATACGTTACATAAGATGACCAATGAAAGGTCGCCACAAATCAGAATGAATCAAACGTGGTAAAGTACCTGTATGGTGTTCAACCCCGCTTTCTGCATGCCTTGGAGGATCTCCTCGACTCTCCGAGGGTCTTTCATGCACACCGAAGCATTGCCCAACGCTGGAATCTAAATGACACGTTTATTGTCCCGTGTGTGAGTAAAATGTAACCCCAAAAACACATGACTAAATCGCAACAGTATATTTGCCTGGCATCTTTGTGTACTTAATTTGTCCCTGCAGCCGCGTCGTAGTTGTACATTCGGTGACAAGCATGGTGACAAGATGTTCCTAGAGCGTTAGCTCCAGTCAAAAGTCAGCCGCCTTGAACAATGACATAACGAACATATGCCATCCCGTGTTAACTTACTTCGTCTCACGACTCCGTCGTGTATTGAAACTAGCTGAACATCTTAGGAACCTATTTTGTGGTGGTTTATAAAGTACCACCAGAACGGTCCCCAAATCACAGTGCAGGACGAATTAAGCTAGGCTAGCCCCTTTCAAATACAAATAGTGCTTTTTTTGTTGCAAAAAACACAATTGAAGTAAACTGGCTGAATGCACTTACCATTGTTCACGGATACGTTCTTACAGGACGTTGCATCAATTGCAATATTAGTTTTGACGGTAGAGGACAAGTTTTGAAGAAACACCTAAAGTGACTGCAGACAAGCTACTTGCATGCAGGCAACGCTCCTCCCCGTATCCTCTGACGGCCGCATGTGCTTCCTGGATCAGGCGCGCCCCCCCATGCGCCCCCCCATCCGACCTGTATGGTCCTGTACAGGTTGGGTAGGGCTTACCATAAGATGTCTATGGGGCCTACTATGGGCCATAGTGCATTAAAAGAGCCATAGGGACGCGATTAAGAAAACCCACCCGGAGCCGCAAAACCTATTTGATATCCGCTATACTGAAGATAACACCGCATATATAGTTTCATTAGCTCTGTATCCAAGAACTGTAGTTTGTTGCATTCGTGAAATAAAATAACTACAAACTGATAAAGACATTTCAGCTATTTTATGTTTGTGCTTGACACAGCAAAACACAAAATTCGTTTGAACTCGAATTTCTCGAATTTTTCTTTGAAATGAATACATATTGACTTTAAATTAAAAGGGGCAAAAAATGTTTTACGACGACTTAAAGTGAATTTTACTCCGAACCATCACTTTAACATGGATGGGGGCTGAAGACCTAGGATAAACATATTCCTTTCTTCTTTCTTTCAGTTTTAACTTTGCTCTGGCACCAGGTTATGTTCGATGTAATGACAAGGACAACTTTATAAGTTTAACTTCAGCTTGACTTTTACTCCAGCATCATATGAGTCTTCCCACCCCCATGAGTCGGTTCCAAACCAAAACCCTGTACACGCATGTGCACCACCACATACATCGCACATAGGAATGCCCGTAACTATTGAGATGGCCTGCTGAGGCGTGCTGCGAAGGTGCTTGCAGCGGAGACGTTGTCTCTCTTTGACTTACGATACAGAACAGGAGCTGCAATGGTCATAATAGTAATCATGATGATGATAATAATAATAATAATAATAATAATAATAATAATTGTTACGCTCAGAAGCAACGAGTAGTCAAATGTGCCAGGTACCCCAGAGACAAAGACCCAATAGACAATACAGTGACTGCACTCAGGCTTTTATTGGATTTATGTCTGGGGGAGTAGGAACGGAGCCGTCGAAGGAGGGAAGGGGGGGGGGGGGGGGGGGGGAGTCCAGGGAGAGGTGAGAGGGTAGAGGGTCCACTTGGAGGTTAGGCGTGGATGGAGCTGGGAGACACTGGGTTTACAAAGGAAGCCACAATAGTCAACGTTCAAGCAACGGGCGCCCCCTCTCAGCCTCTTCTTATACTCAGGTCTAGATGGCGATGTGGAGCAGCTGGGCTGATTGGCATTGCCAGCACCTGTGCTGGGCTGATTGGCTGTGCAGGCTGCCGGCTGATGGAGAGCCCCAACAGTACCCCCCCCCCCCCCCCCCCCCCGAGGGGAGGCACCGGACGACCGCCCGGGGGCACCCGGGTTGTCCCGATAGAAGGCATCCAACAAGGAGGGGTGAGCCAGGTAGGAAGCAGGCACCCAGCACCGCTCCTCAGGGCCATAGCCCTCCCAGTCCACCAAGTACCGGAATCCCCGGCCACGGCGGCGGACGACGAGCAGCAAGTGGTCTAAGGAAACCAAGGGGACACCTGCTTGGCGAGCAAAGGAAACGTCCATGAGGCACTCGTCCGCACCGGAGTCTATGAGGGCGCTGACAGAAACCGTCTCTGTGCCCCAGGCAAGAGTAACAGAAAAAAGGCGGTTGGGATTCTTCTCGGGCTGGGGGAACTTGTCTTGCTCACCCTTATAGCCCCTACCGGTGAGCAGGATCTTTTGGGCGAGTTGGGCAAGCACGGATGAAATTACCTGACTCACCACAGTAGAGACACAGCTGGCTGTTCAGTCTCTGTTCTCTCTCCTCTGCTGTGAGTCAAGATCGGCCGATCTCCATGGCCTCTCCTGAGCCAGGGGTAGAAGGAATCGGGGGGCGCACAGGTGAGTGAGGGGGCTGAGCTCGGCTAGCAGAGGAAAAAACGGGAGCCTCTGTAGCCAGGCGATTGGGGGGTTGGCGAAGAGAGCTTCGATGGGCTCGGTCCGCACGACGTTCCTGAAGCCGGGAGTCCATCTGGAGGGCCAGGGAGATTAAGTCATTGAGGGTCTCCGGGCAGTCACGGACAATAAGATCCTTGACGGCATCGCTCAACCCCTTGCGATAGACACTGAGAAGGGCGTTGTTGTCCCACCGGCTCTCCGCTGCCAGGATACGGAACTCCAGGGTATACTGAGCCACAGAGCGAGACCCCTGGCGGATTACCAGCAAACGACTGGCAGCGTCCTTCCCGTCTACAGGGTGATCAAACACTGCCTGAAACTCCCTCTTGAACTGGGAGTAGTTGGTGGCAAGAACGGGGTTTCCTCCAACTGCAGCTATGGCCCAGCTGAGGGCCTCGTTGACCAAAAGAGACATGACAAAAGCTATCTTAGACCCATCTGATGAATGTCTGGAAGGCTGATGAGTAAAAAGTAACTCACATTGGGCAAGGAAACCCCGGCAGTGGTTGAAGTCTCCATCAAACGGCCTTGGCTGACTAAGTTGGACTCAGATTGGGGGTGCCGTTGGGCTGGGGCGGCCACAGAGCTAGTCGCTGCGCTGGGAGAACTGGGCCTGGAGTCGGGGACGGGATCCGGAAGTCCGCTGACAGGTGTCCGGGCTGTAAGGGCATCCAGGGACCTCTGAATGTCAGCCAAAGCGATGGCATTCACTTGGTTGGAAAGGGACGCCACAGTTCCTACCGTGGAACGAGATGCACCTTCAAGAACAGCAATCTGGTTTTGCACAGTGGGAAAAGCCTTCCTCAACTCCTGCTGCAGACCGGCAAGCTCTTGAGCCTGATTGGAACTCAACCTTCTTACATCTGCAGGTGCCTGGCTCCCTGCCTCTGGGGACCCAGCTTGGCTGATGATGGCTTGAACGTTCTGTTAAGCTCAGAAGCAACGAGTAGCCAAATGTGCCAGGTACCCCAGAGACAAAGACCCAATAGACAATACAGTGACTGCACTCAGGCTTTTATTGGAGTTATGTCTGGGGGAGTAGGAACGGAGCCGTCGAAGGAGGGAAGGGGGGGAGTCCAGGGAGAGGTGAGAGGGTAGAGGGTCCACTTGGAGGTTAGGCGTGGATGGAGCTGGGAGACACTGGGTTTACAAAGGAAGCCACAATAGTCAACGTTCAAGCAACGGGCGCCCCCTTTCAGCCTCTTCTTATACTCAGGTCTTGATGGCGATGTGGAGCAGCTGGGCTGATTGGCATTGCCAACACCTGTGCTGGGCTGATTGGCTGTGCAGGCTGCCGGCTGACGGAGAGCCCCAACAATAATAAGAATAAATAGAAAATGTAATTACATGCAAGGAATTACTTGTGCATAGGAATGCCCATAATTATTAAGATAAATTTAGTTGAGGTGGGGATCGGACCGTCGACCCTGCGGTTGTGGAACCCACACTCTACCCTCTGAGCTATGCCATCCAGTTTGCAGTCAACAGATAAGCTGCTAACAGTATTGAACTATTTTGGCTAGCTAGTCTGCTAGTCATTTCAAGGCATGCACAAAGTTTGACGACAAAAAGACTAAAATACTTACGTCCCCAATTTGTTGACTGGTGATGTTGGCTGCCATTATGGTCGTGTCCTTGACTGTCTTTGCAGAGAGAGAGGCACATAGATAGTCTGATATCTTGATGAAAGACCATTTTATATATTCTCCATCGGTGAACTGCTTCCCATGCCTGGCTATCTCCTGAGCTGCCACAAAACCAACAGAAGCATTTTAGATTGTAGCATTTGTAGATTTCATCCACTCAAAGTATTTTTGCTGTGATCAGCTTTCCGCAGTAGTTCAGAAACCGCTCTTTTTCGTTCATCACCAGCTGGGTTTTTTCGGGCAAAGGCTGTTGTGTTTATTCTGGAAATGTCTTTCAACAATAATTTTGTTGTTTGCCAATTTCTTGACCCATATTAAGCCTACAGGTAAACCAGCTCTGTCCATGAAGCATCCAACGTTCTGCTGTCCTCAGAAACTCTTCTTTTCCGGATGTATCCATGGTTACCAGGGGTGGAGAGCTCAACATGTCAGCACCACCAGCTTCAATGTTACAAGATCACCTAAATCTCCAGAATCACATCTATTACATTGGAGGAAAAAACTAAGTACAATAAAATGTATTTAAATTAAATAGCCATTATTTATTCACATTATTTTCTCAAAGCCACAGGGGACGACCCCTGTCATAGAGTGTACGTGTGCATAACTTAATCAATAATAACACATTAGCCACTGGACTTGTAAAAAGAACTTTATTTGCAAGTGATGACATTAGCATTTACATTAAATGCAAGGACAAAATGTCAACCTATCACATGCAAAGCAAAATCGAAAGCTTGGCAGTTTTGCCATAAAATTGGTCCAAAAAGTGGAAATGATTAATTTCTGCCTTGCCCGATCTTTATATTAAGACGCTTGGATAGAGATGACATAGAATAAATACTGTACCACTATAGCAAGAAATATTAAATGGCACCCCTTTTCATAAAAGAGTACTCTGTATTAAAGACTTGCATTTTTAATCGCCACAATAATTTTCCTTTTGGAGGGGGAGGTTTGGGGTAGGGCAATGGGGACAAGAGCATTTCAGCATCTTCAAATACACACAGAACAGGAAAAAAAATATTTTGGTATAAAAATTGAGAACATTTTACACACAACACATGGAACATGGAAAAAGTGCCAATAATCAATTAAGTGTGGTGAGAGGAAATCACAACTGATTGGCTGGAAACATTAAATACAATCACCTCGTCTCAAGGAACAACAGAGCGGCCCGAGTCACGCCCACGACCTAACCCTAACTCCATAGGCCATCTCATAGGGTACGATGTCAAAAAGTGCACTACTTAATAGGATGTTGCAAGGCTTGCAAAAATATCAACATACATTTTACTTTTTTTTTCTTCTCAACTCCCAGGGACTGGAGAAGCACTTGACTGCAAAGAGGCTGACTAAAGGAATGATTGATGCAACAATGGAACAAAAACATTTCAGGATTATTCAGTTCTGGGCAAAAAGACAAATCATATGGAGGAGAACAAGCTTATATATATATGCATGTTGTTGTTCACATTTTTGTTTCTTCAGTGTGATTTTAGATTTTCCTGACGATTTCAACCCTTTAAAGATTGTTATGCATTACACAGGCAATACAGATAAGAGGTATTATTTTTACATAATCCATAAAGCTTTTGTAGGGAAGCAACAGCAGTCCAAAAAACCATGAAGAGCCACAGAGCTTTTAGAGTCACATCCTCTCTTTTTTCTCATTCTATTGACTTCACACTGTAATGTTAAAACTAGCAGCAGAACATTAGAATCCAAGCAGAACATCGTCAAACAGAGCAACATTGATCCGTAACACATCCCAAATGAAACTTAAAAAGAAGATGCTACTCGATATCATGACTGATGTTAAACTTGCACGACGCGATTGTCACAGTGTCACCATGGTAACGGGGCTTCATTTATACACAAATTGGACCGAAAGGATTTGAACACCGGAACACAGAGACGCCATTTCTTGCACACCCCATAAAATAAAAGGAATGTAAAATATCCATACAAATGTATACATATACACAGGTATTTACTATGTATGTACAATGATAAACCTCTGCACCCCACTGACGCCCGACATACAAGGGCAGAGGCCACTGGTCAGTGTATAACACTCTTATTCACATGTTTACAATCGGTGCGTCCTCCTGCAGACAAAACGGCAGACGGGCACTGGCCTGCCCCTCGCGGGGGTGGGGGGGGGGGGCGGACCGGCCGAGGGTCCTTGACACACGACACCACATAGCTTGAGAGCTGACGGAATGACAGAGTTCAAACGGGATCACATCCAATGACGGAGCAACACTGGTGCCGTACGGCGGCACGTGATGGAGTGATGGGAGGCCATGAGGACGCTGGCAATGGAACGGGTCTGGATGTGGGCCCCGGGGAGAGAGGGCGTGTTCGGGTCCCTCCCCGGCGCTGGATGGAACGGGAGAGAGAGAGAGAGAGAGAGACAGAGAGAGAGAGAGAGAGGGGGGGGGGGGTCCCCGGGTCCCCACCCTCAGCACTCAATCTGGGACTGCAGCTGCCGGCGCAGGGTGAGCGTGCGCCGGTGCAGCTGCTGCATCTGCTGCATGCGATCCCGCTGGCGCGCCAGGTTCTGGGGCATGGGGTAGCGCTGGCAGCCGTACAGGAAGCGGTACGGTATGCGCACGTGGCAGGCGGTGGCGCGGCAGCGCGGCTGCGGCATGGGCGGCAGCAGCATCCAGCGCTTGCGCTCGGCGCAGTAGCGGTACGCCTCCTTGCGGTACTGCTTGTCCACGTCGTCGCTGTTCTTCCAGCCGCCGATGACGAACACGTCCTCACCGAAGTGGCAGATGGCGGCGCCCTCGATGCTGGTGACCTCCGGCGGCAGGCTCTCCAGGATCTCGTCCGAGATGCGCGCGCTGATCTTCTGCCGCGCCGCCTCGTCCCGCACGGCGTAGCTCTTGGGGCAGCAGGAGGCCGTGTGGTAGAAGTTGGTGGAGGCCACCGCCATCTGGAAGACGCAGTAGTTGTCGATGAGCGGCAGCGAGTCCACGTCCTGCCACTGGCGGCTCTCCGTGTCGTAGCGCGTGGTCACCGTCTTCAGGCCGTCCTCGTTGTCCGTGTCCACCGGCGTGCGCGCCGTCACGTAGACGTAGCGGTCCTCCACGCTCACCGCCTTCACGTCGCGCAGGATCTTGGGCGCCGACTCCAGGTTGTGCCACTTGTCGGGCTCGGGCTCGTACACGCTCACGTCCTTGAAGCCCGGGCTGAAGTTGCCGTGGCCGCCGATGCTGTAGAGGATGTCCTTGATGCAGGTGAGGCCGAACGAGTGCTTGCGCGTGGTCAGGTTGCTCACCTGCTCCCAGGTGTTGCGGTTGGGGTTGTAGCGCTCCACCGTCTTGGCGAAGCCGGGCTCCATGGAGCCGGCCACGTACACGTGGGACTCGGTGGCGGCGATGGCGTGGCCGTCCAGGTGGTTGTGGATGTGCGGCAGGTTGACCCAGCGGTCCTCGTAGATGAAGTAGCCCACGCACTCGCTGAGGTAGTCGCCGCCCTCCGACACGCCGCCCACCACCATGATCACGTCCATGTTCTGGCCGAAGCGGGGCTGGAAGGAGGCCATGTGCGAGGACCAGAACTCCATGTCGGCCGACTTGAGGTTCTCGAAGCGGATGGCGTGGCCCTCCACGGCCTCCGACACCAGGCGCAGGCAGGCCTCGTTGGCCGCCACCAGCTGCTCCGTCTTCACCACCCGGGTCAGGTAGGTGGGCTTGATCTGGGGCAGCCGCAGCAGACGGAAGAGCTCCTCGAAGTAGCGGCCCCGGTCCTCGGAGTTCTTCTCCACCCACTTGACCACCGCCTCGAAGAGCACCTCCTCGGAGTCCACGGTGATCTCGGCGTCGGAGAGCCAGTCGCGCACCAGGTGGAAGGGCAGCGTGTAGAACTCGTCGTCCTGGATGACCTTGTGGAAGTTGCGGCGGATCATGTCGGCGGCCCGCAGAGCCAACTGGTCCAGAGTGTACATGTGGGCCAGGCTGTGGACTGCCACGCAGTTGGTCAGGCTGAGCTTCTTCTTCAGGAACTCCCCGCAAAAGTCCTTCAGCTGCACTAGGAGGAATCTATTACACACACACACGTACACAACATATTTTTTTTACTGTTCATGTTAGGTCACTTTCATTGGACACATTAAATTAGGCAAATCTTTGGTTATAGTCAGAGTGGTAGCTAAATAAAACAGGCACAGCAGGCCAACCAAATACAAATGTAAAGCAGAGATTAGTGTTGGCCTCAAAATTTGCAACAGGGCTAAATCACCACGAGCATATTAACAAAATAAGCTGAATCCTAAACATACCTGTCGGCTAGCTCCAACACCTCATGGACATTGCAGGTGCTAACGCGTATTTCACCGGTGTACATGTACTGAATGACACTCTCCACCGTCTCTGGATCTGGCCCAAGTTCCGAGCTCCATTCTTTCATCTCCACTCGTCCAGACACGGACTCGGAGAACTGTCCCCCCAGCAAGGGGGTGAAGTAGTCTGTCGCCGCAGCCAACACGGAGCGGTGGGCTGAATACTCGCAGCTCTGGACATTCCCGGTGGCCGCCCCGCTGCTGAAGGCCAGCGTCACGTCGCAGAACAGCCCCTGCTTCCTCTGCTCGTTCTGCCGGCGAGACAGCTCTGAGCAGTGGGAGGCGGAGGTGAAATCCTCGGCCTCTTCCGTGTCCCCGTCTCCAGCAATGGCGCTGGGCGTACTGGTGCTGCTGCCGTTCCGGACGGAATCCTCCGGGTTGGGAGCTGCAGCTGCCATTCTTTCGAAGGACGAAAGAAATCGTAATTTTAGTAAACTAGTGTAGGAAAGAACGCTACATACGCAGACACACATACGTGAACTCAAAACATTGATCAACTATGAAGTCAGGTTCGCATTCGACGAGTGCATGTAGCTCGGCGCTGAGACATTTAAACAGGAAATCAGCACAACATAGGTTACAATTTCTAAATCAAAAGCGAGGTCTAATACAATAAAAAACAAAATTGCGAGATTATTAACACTGCACATGCCTCACATAAATTATGATTGCACGTTCGGCAGTTGTTGATTAAGTTAAAAATTGATATATCTTCTTTCTGTATCTGCCAGGAAGCGAATTATATTTTGAATTCCCAAAAGATTTTGGTAAAAATAATTTGGATATAATACAATTATTATATATAACTATGTGTTGTTAATTATTTGGTTTAGAAAAAAAATATTGCGAGTACATATCCTTAATCTCGAACACTGCATTGGAATTCGAATTATATTCAATAATAACTAATAATAACTGTTACTATTATGAAAATGTATTATAAAAAAATATTTTACATAAAAGACAATAGTTCTAGGTGTTGCTCATGAGGAAGGACGAATACTAAACGAACTTCATCTTGGTAAACAGATACCAATCTGACATGCGCAGTATACGAAAGGCGTTACCTCACCTATGACGACAATACTCGGTTGTCTTTGCTCAGCGCTTCCCCACTGACCGTACCCGTTATTATGCCTTCATCGTCGTCGTCGTAAAGGCCCAGCGCAAGCCAACTTTGACCTGGACAGACTCGAAATATCACTTAGCTTGCCTTGGCTTCACTTGCACATGGGAGTTCCGTTAATGGATTAATAATAATTAAAATTTCAATTAATTTGTTTTCTGTCACTAATACAATTTTTTTTACCACATATAGGAAATCCAATATTGATATGTTTTATATATTTTATCTATTGAATACATAAAAAATTAATATCCATGGTCTATATATGGCTTGCTTCACTCAGAATGGTAACTGGGTCAACTAAATTTCCAGGAGTGCTTAGG
This sequence comes from Urophycis tenuis, assembly GCA_036785325.1. Taxonomy (NCBI): domain Eukaryota; kingdom Metazoa; phylum Chordata; class Actinopteri; order Gadiformes; family Phycidae; genus Urophycis; species Urophycis tenuis. Next base: position 3,287,105 of record JAXIVH010000032.1, read on the forward strand.
CCTGCAGTGCAGTATTTACATCATTTGAATCAGTTAATGAGTGTGTTGTCACTGGTCTTACAGCACGATATGGCTAGAACAATCTGAATAAAGTGCACATGAATGGACAATACTTTGATGATCTGATTTATTTTAATTATTTATACAGACAATGAATCCAAACAGGCACATTAGGTTACATGAGACAAGTTATACAAAACCTTTTCGTCACACGACAACATTTGTGAAAACTAAAATTAGCCATGATTAGCACGGTTCAGAAACAATGACATACGTATCACGCCGGCATCTTTCAAGAGTTAAAAAGTGACCATACACAAAACATCGCTAAAATACTGAGTTTTGATTCACAGTGAGCTAGCAGCCACTGCTAAGTGTGGCGGGACTACAGTACATTTGTCTTGAGATGCGAAACATGGAGAAAATCAATGTGTCAAACGGAACAGATTAAAAAATATACATGTTAAACTTCCTTCACTGACTCTCAATGGTTTACATTATCCTCAAGTGATTTGTGGGGAAAGACGACAGCAACCCCCCAATGGAATAACACAGTGGTCGCACACTGCATGCAATCTGGGGCTAAAATGATCACTAAACGATTACATCTAAATATATATGTTTATATACATATATAGATAAATAAAGCTCTGATCTACAGTACCATCTTACATGTTATCACTATTATTGCACTAAAAGGCTTCCAGCTTATGGAGAGCTCATGTTTCTAATGGCACACTGACACGAGAGTGCTGCACGTAGATATAACCGTCAAGAGACACAGACATGCTAGGTTTATAGAGCAAAAACACATCCAAGTGCTGACAATCTCCCCCCCCCCCCCTCCCCTACAATCCATCGAAGACACACTGGTGGCGAACACAGCTGGGGAACGCCGAATCCTGAATATATACGTCTCGGCAAAAGGATTTGCGGTCGGGAGGAGGGTAGGGCACTTGTTTTGGGCTCAACGTTGACAGGCGCCCGCGATATGCTGAGAGGTCGCCAGGGCCTAGCTTTGTCTTTGAATGGCACGTTTAACAGTGTAATTGGCCCGACAGCACAACAGTTTTCACACAACCACACATTTCCCTCTGCGTTTCCCTTTTTTTTTTTTTTCTTTCTTTTTAGTTTTTTGTTCGGTATGCACGGCCCATCTAGTACAGAGTACAGCAGGGCCTACTAGAGCGTTGCCATAGTGACTCCGTGAGGTGGCTGGAAAATAACTGGGGGTTATATATCATTAAGGGTCAGGGTGACGGACACTGGGAGACTGGTGGTGGTGGTGGTGGGGGTAAGGGGCCGGCTGGTTACATGGACATGTGCTCCGGGAGCACGTAGGAGATGTCGTCCCACGGGTGGCGGTACAGACCCTGCTTCAGCCTCTTCTGGTCCAGGTAGTGTCCTGAAGTACACGGGGTGGAAGCACACGTCAGGTCAGAGCGTTACACACACACACGTTTCTGTGACAAGACGGGACACATGACCAACCACCACCACTTTGCTGGTGTTTGTCCAGACGTTTGTCCCAACTTTTCATGGACACACACACACACGCACGCACGCACGCACGCACGCACGCACGCACGCACGCACGCACGCACACGCACGCACGCACGCACACACACGCACACACACACACACACACACACACGCGACCCACCGATGAATCCCATGCTGCGGCCGAGGACGAAGATGCCGTTCAGGGCTCCAATCTCAACAAACTCGTCGGCTTCGTCTCTGCACAGCGAGAACACACACACACACACAGTGCGCACACACACACAGTGCACACAGTGAGGAGAGTTTGACTCAAGGGAGGCGTGACAGCACACGTGTCAGCATGCGGGCCACAGGGCAACAGGCTGTCTTAGGTACGCCGCATACAAAATGGTGGATGTTGCTATAGTCACTCCACTCACGTTACAAGCTTAAATATGTTTCCCAATGGGTACAACACATACATATTGGAAATATATACACATACACAGTATACATACGTTCTTTTAAACTTATTGTTATTCGTAGGTTTGTAATGGTTTTTTTTATTCCTGAATGTATGCTGACATCTGCACCAATAATAGCAGTGCAAATGTCACTCAATACCTTAGCAACTTACCATCATTGAATTTCACTGTGATGTGCAAATGTATACGCCCAATGACTGTTTGGGTGTATATTTTGCACTATTTTGTTATTGCACTATTATGTCATCTGTTATGTTATATGTTCTCCATTACAATTATTGTACATTTGGAGTTTGGAGAAACGCAACTTCAATCCTCTGTATAATTACTTGCACTAAATGGTAGGGTTGACAATAAAGTTCACTTTGACTTTGATTACACTCGATTAATGATTCGCGGTTAAAGATTTCCCGTACCGTGTAAATCCACCGCAGGTCCTGAGCAGGTCCACAAAGGCCACTCCGATGAAACCGTCCACATTGAGAATCAGGTTGGGTTTCTACAAGCAAAAAACAACAACAGGACGCGGTGGGAGGATAGAACGGGTCAGTGGGTCAGTGGGTCAGCGGGTCAGTCTGGGCCCTTCCGAGGCGGTGAGCAGAACCGAGCCGTGTCCCGCAGGGCGGCGCCCTTACCTTGGAGGTGGTGATCTTCTCGACGTCCAGGGCGTAGTCCAGCATCTGTGTGGCGGGGAAGTGCAGCTTCACAAAGTCCTTCAGGATCTGCACCCTCATGTCCGGGTTGTTGATCTGAGCGTGTGCCGACGGAGGCAAGGTAAGAGATAAACAGGTCCCAGGTCAGTCTTTAGTTTTTTACCCCTCTTTTCATTTTAGCAGGGACTGAACCCAGAACCTTTCCACAGAGAGTCAAACATGATGAAACGGCACATTATTTATCAGAATCAGAATACAAACAACACACTTTCCCATGGTCCAACGTTGTGAGGGCACGGTTTTATTTTATTCCACAATATTTGCCATGATGCTGGCGATCCACTCCTGGACCTGAGTAATGATAAAGGAAACACCCAACAAAATGGAGAGAGACGCCGCGGCTACTGACCGACTTGACCCGGTGACCAATGCCCATGATCAGCTTCCCTTCCTTCTTCATCTTGTTGACAAACTCCATGGGCAGCATGCCGCTGTCAAACGCCTTGCTGAACTGCTTGGCCGCAGCATCCAGGGCCCCGCCGAACCGGTCTCCCTAGCAACAGCAACCACCACAACAACAACAAACAAAGTGTTTACCCCATGGTCGTGTAGAAGGCGCTTGCATCCAAAAAGGGATTTACAGGGACTTCCTGTTGTGAAGAAGCAGTGAGGGGGGGGGGGGGGGGGATAGGCGTGTCGCTAAAAGGAGGCCTGCAGGGTACACTGCAGAACCCGTGACTGCACGCAGAAGGTGGGCAGTTGGAGGGGGGGGGGGCGGGGGTCTTACGATGGTGAGGAGGCCGGACGTGAGGCTGGAGATGAGGTCCTTGCCGGCACGGGCGCACACGATGGTGTTGTGGGCGCCGGAGACCGCGGGGCCGTGGTCGGCCGTCACCATCAGACACATCTCAATGAACTGGCAGGCGTAGCGCGGGAGCCTGGTGGGTAGCAGAGGGTAGCGTCGGTCATTGGTTGTCTGTGTTTTTTACGACCACCCGCTGTGATGGTGATCAGCCATTACATCTAGATCTACCCGATGGCAGGGTCAGCAACGGAATGGGGATATATGGGATCAAATGAAGAGTTCACGTCTGTATTTGACTCTGTATTTACAAAGCGGGTCCAGGTTTTAGTAGAAGTAGATTTTAGTAGATCCGATTTAGCATGGATCTCATGATTTCTCCCTCCTTTCTTGTTTTTTCAAGGATCAAAATAAAGGTCTTGTACATTATTAACAACATATTAATTTTGTATTCATTAATCAAAAATGCCAATAAAAATGTCATAAACAAGCCGGTGTCCTCTCAGAAGTCTCAACACGACATCCAATGGTCTGGACAACTGCTGACCTTCTCTGGAACCACAGCAGGCCCAGGGTCCCTCCCAGGCCCAGCTCCGACTTGAACACCTCCGTGATGGGCATGCCGGCGTAGATCAGCTCCTGGCCCCTCTCGTCACAGATGCTGGTCATGAAGGAGGCGGGTTTACGGATGAGACCCAGCTCCTGTGGGTGGAGGGAGGAAGCACGTCATCATCATCATCATCATCATCACCATCGTCGTCGTCATCATCACCACCATCATCGTCATCATCATAATCCTAATCACTGAAATTCTGCCCGATTCCAACACAATGTTGACGATGTTTCAGGGTCAAGGTTATGACCGCTGGGTGGGGCTTTGGGACCCCATATAACACGATTACGGTCCAACGCTTGCGATGTCTTCTCTGGGACGTGCTACACGACGCCCCGCGTGAAGTCCAGCGCGTTTCCATTCGCCTACCGCCACGTGAATCCCGCCATTGGCTAAATCAACCCGGACCCCCTCCTCCCCAGACCAAGTCGAAAAGACGCGAATGCCACGTGGTCTCGTCCTGATGTCCTAGATGATGGTGGTTCCAATGAGGGCACTTATGAAGGCGCTGGTGTGTTTGCACTGACCCGCGCCCAGGAGTAGTCCATCGGCACAGTGGGCGGGGGCACCTCGGCCGCCGGCACGATCACGCCTTTGCCCACGAGGTCATCGTACACCGACCTGCACAGACACACACACGGCTCAGCTCATCACCAGAATGTACGCCACACGACCCTATGGCGACTTGCGGTGCCGCTGCAGCAAACTAGATATGACTGTATGACATAAACACAACGCTACACATTATTGGGAGGTTTGATGGGTATGGGTTGTTGTTGGAAGCTGTAAGAATGCGCCCCAGAGCACCTGCTGATGCGGTTACACACATGCTTGTTCAGTGCATTTACTGGTGGCGGCAGTAGCTCAGTGGGTAGAGCGGGGTGGACAGAGCGGGTCGTCCACTCACCGTAGGGTCAGCGGTTCGAACCCCTTGATCCCCCTCCTCCTCCAACTGTCCACATGTCGAACCCCACACATGTACTGATTGTAAGTCGCTTTGGACAAAAGCGTCTGCTAAATGCCCCCTTTACGCTTTACATCTGGATCACAATGCGTTTTGACACTATTCTACTCCCATCTGATTGGCCAAACCCCATGTTTTGGTGTAATTAGGTCTCGAGCGATAAGGACACGCCCCTCGCGCCGTGTTGACAGCAGGAGGCGTCACCACGGCTCCGAGGGACCACGGACCGAGGTCTTCGTCGGCCTACTCACTTGATGATGTCTCCCAGCTCGTCGAAGCTCTTGGGGACGAAGGCGCCGGCCGCCTTCAGCGCCTCGTTCTTGGCCACGGCCGTCTCGGAGGCCTGGTTGGCGCACGCGCCGGCGTGGCCGAACTGGACCTGTGGGGAGGGGAACGGATACGCCATGATGTTGTACTGCTACTCATAGAAGAAGAAGTCTTTTTAAAATGACACTAAAGGGGAGGGAAAGAACCCCACTAAAGCCAAACATTGACGGACATTACAAAAAATATAGAGAATTTTACATAGAAAAAAAAAAGGTAAGACACAAAAATAATGACCTCAATATGCCAAAAGAGAAAAGCATGAAAAAAAGATGGATCTTACACTACAGAGAATAATGTAGAAATACACAGAGAGGTTAAAGACTCTAATGCACTGGATCAAACAAAGCTAACTCCCCCCCCCCCGACTCACCTCGGAGGAGAACATGGTGGCACAGGTCCCGATACACCAGCTCACCACAGGCTTGGTGATCCTGCCTTCCTTGATCGCCTGGCAGATCTTGTACTCCTCCGTTCCTCCGATCTACAGAACGTGAACAAAAACATGTTGGTAAAACGGGTAGAAAGGATTTCGCCAAGGAATCAGCTTTGCAGAAGTGGACCGGGTTTGGAGGGAGCTGATTGGCTGCTTCGAGCAGAGTCTGATGACACCTCACAAGGCCTCCTTTAGAGATTCTTCAAGAAAACAATAAGTGGGCGGGTCATGAACCCATGTCTAATCTTTCGGGATCAGGACTTTCTGGGTGGTGTTTCGCATATCTGTGGGAAAGTCATGCGCCTTTTCCTGATGCCACGCCTCCGTTTGGCCGATTGGCATGAAAATGTGATCATTTCTTACTTATAAGCCCGTAACCCACCTAACCCCCAAATTTGGCACAAACCCGTGCTCTGCTCTTTGACACACCCAGAGATCGGCAGAGGTAAAAACAGATGCATGACGAGGCACTTCAGTCACCCCCTGAGGGGAACTCCGGGTGTCAACAGCATCACGCATCAAACAGACGGTGCAGCAGGAGAAGCCCAGTGACGGACGCGTTCTACAGAACATCTGTACCATCCGCCAGCAGGCGTCCCATGTGTGTGTGAAGGACCCCAACTGCCCCTCACCTCTCCCAGCACTACGATCATCTTGACCCCCGGGGTGTCCTGGTAGCGCAGCACGTGGTCTGTGAACACCGAGCCTGGGTACCTGGAGGACAAGAAGGGACCGTGATGTTCACCATCCATTAGTACTGACATCACCAAGTCATTCATATTGAATCAGGGCCTATATGGCGCAAGGACGCTGTTAAGTCTTTGGGGGAAATCGAACCCAGTGCCTTTTGGCTGGGAGAGGAACACCTTACCCACTACAGTCCCACTCCCCGACGCATGCCACACACACACACGCACGCACCTGTCCCCGCCGATGGCCACGCCCTCAAACACGCCGTCGGTGGTGCGGGAGATGATGTTGTTGAGCTCGTTGGACATGCCCCCGGAGCGCGACACGTAGGCCACGCTGCCCGGCCGGTACAGCTTGGAGGCCAGGATGTTGTCCAGCATGCCCCCCGTGTTGCCGATCTTAAAGCAGCCCGGCTTGATCCCGCCCACCTGGAGATGGGCAGAGAGAGAGAGACAGAGACAGAGACAGAGACAGAGAGAGAGCCGGTTAGTTGCGCAATGATGACGGACAGGCGGGCGGCTCCAAAGAACAAGCAGACCTCCGGCGCCACGCAGAACGAGTGCATTACTGTCAGGAAACAGGCGTCCAGCGGGCTGAGGCGCGCGTGCGGGGGGGGGGGGGGGGGGGTACGCACCGTGGCGGGCCCGATGAGGTTCACACCCTTCTCGTCGGCCTTCTTGATGATCTTCCTGGTGTGGGCTTCTGGGATGCCCTCGGCGATGATGGCGATGGTGTGGATCTGAAAGACAATCAGCAGCAGCTTCAGAGACCAGAGCGCTCGATGGTAAGCCGTCATCAGCACGTGACGGAGCGACAGAGCAGTAAAGCATGGCGGCACATTGGCGGGAGTGGAAAAGCCTGTTTTGCCAGGCGTACGTAACACGCGTGTCTTCCTGCAGGGGAGTGAAAACAGGTTCTGATGTAACGGTGTTTAAAGCCTGCCTGCCGCAGTTCACTAAAGCCTAAGTTACAATGACGAGATTTCAATGTCAAAGAAAAAGATTAATAGAAGAAAACTTCTGCACTCAGACAAAAGTCAGACAAAGGTCAGCTAAAGGACAAAAGCCTTTGTGTGGCTGATCTGTGCACTGAACAACCATCACACTCCAGACACCACAAGTTTGGATATGCGAGTCTCTACAATGTAAAAATGTTATGTACTCAGAGCAAAGAAAAGAAAATCAAAGCACTTGAATGTTGAATAGTTGGTGGAACATTTGCCAAAAGATATTAAATCCAGCCAATGTGTTTTCATTTCATGGCGTTCAATTGGAAGTGCTGCCCCTTAGCACCACCCTCACCCCAACCCCCACCCCCACCTCCACCCCCCACCCCCACCCCGGCGAGTCAGGGCAGGTCACTCTGCCAGGGCCCGGGACCGTTACCTGGGGGAACTGCATGGTCTCCATGGTGCTCTCGAAGGCGGACCTCAGGGAGGCGAAGCTGATGAGCACGTCCACCTCGGGGTGCTTCTTCATGGCGTCGGCCATGTTCTTGTAGACGGGCAGCAGGATCTCCTTGTGGCCCCAGTAGAACTTCTGCTTGTGGTCCCCACTGCCGGCGTACGGCGGGCAGCGCACGGGGAGAGGATTCACATATTTATTTGGATCGAAGCATTTCATGCAGAAAGGTTTTATGCTCCCGTGTCGTACAAAAACGGCCAAAGAAACCAAAAATCTCGTGTTGTCATCTTCATACCTCCGCAGAAAAAACGAAATCCTAAGACACACATGCAGCCAGACAAACCAGCACCATTTACTGAATACGACACAAAGGCAGGGTTCTGACCCAGAAGGAGAGGGTATCGGGGGGGGGGGTCCCACTCACGTGAAGGGGTAGACCATGGCAGCCACAGAGGGTTCATCCCTGGAGCAGACGTAGTCAAATTCCAGCATGCCCTGCACAGGCCCGGGTCTGCATGCCCCAGATCAGGGACTTTGTGTGTTTGTTGAAAAGGGTTGGTTGCCTTGGCTACGGACAGCAATTGGAGGGACAGAAATTGGAGAGGAGGGGGGAGGAGAGAGAGAGAGAGAGAGAGAGAGAGAGAGAGAGAGAGAGAGAGAGAGAGAGAGAGAGAGAGAGAGAGAGAGAGAGAGAGAGAGAGAGAGAGAGAGAGAGAGAGAGAGAGAAGAGAGAGAGAGAGAGAGAGAGAGAGAGAGAGAGAGAGAGAGAGAGAGAGAGAGAGAGATGAGAGAGAGAGAGACGAGAGAGAGAGAGAGAGAGGAGAGAGAGAGAGAGAGAGAGAGAGAGAACAAAATTTAGAAACTTGAGGAAGATCATTAAGATTTTCACTTCTACATTTTTTCTCACGTCAGATGAGGTTTCTCTAAAAGCTCTTTTCAAGTCAAATTTCACACCAGGTTGTTATTTGAGACAAATCCTGATCATGTACCACACCTGCAAAGCTTTTGTCCTGGGGATTTGAGCATAAAAGAAAAAAAAAATTAACCTCTACAGGGATTAGTCGCTTGGTAAGAAAACAGGTTTAGAGCAAATCCCCACTTCACGTCATGTGAATACGTGCCGTCGGCTCCAAATCTATTGCCACGTTTCAATCGCACGTCTGTTTCCATAGGACCGCCTGCTTGCGGAAAACATTTTCTCAATCCCTAGTCATCTCGTAAACATGCATTTCTTGATTTACGTCAGTGAGAACAGACTTGGCCTGCAGAAGCCTCGGGTGGCCAACAGGAGGAGCTTTAACACCACATCAACATCTTTGTAGCAACAATGCCCCTTTTCTGTTTGTTCGTTTTGCTTTCAATGCATTCCTTGCCCAAGGTTCCAGAAATAAAAGGGATGTAGGCAGTGAGTGAGTGGGTGGGTGGGTGAGTGAGTGAGTGAAGTGAGTGAAGTGAGTGAGTGAGTGAGTGAGTGAGTGAGTGAGTGAGTGAGTGAGTGAGTGAGGTGAGTGAGTGATGTGAGTGAGCGAGCGTCTCAGTGCAGCCAAACTCCTGACCTGCCGGAGTGCCCGTCTTGGGCTTCTTGGCAGGTGAGCTGGTGGCGGCGGCTCTGTTGTCGGAGAAGGAGGCCGTTCTGCTGGAGGCGGGAGTCTGGACAAGAGGGAGGCACCGGGTCAGCATCCAGCACACACTGCAGCGCCCCCGCACCGTCTTACAGAGCACTGGGGGGGGGGGGGGGCCGCCCCTCGTTGGCCCTGACTTGATCCATTTTTTCCCCCATATGTATCGAAAGCGGCGAATATTTCACAATCTCCCGAGTAAACACGCTTCCCCTGCAGCCACGTGCATGAACAGACAGACACAGCGTTGGTTCAGAGTGAAGTTTCACATCACTATGGGCGGCGGTGTGTCGCAACGCACTGCTGAGTTTGCACCGGCGTCCCAGTCGAACCCGCAACATGTTGTGGGCGAATAATACATTTTCCCAGCCTTCGCCATCGCTGCCCCCCTCCCTCTGGAACTCACTCCCCGAACCCCGTCCGTATCTGCACACACCTCCCAACCTTCAAGACCATGCTCAAGACTCACCTTTTTAAATGAGCTTTTAACATATAATCATGTGTCTTATACTGCTCCCTGTTTTATAATATGTCTGTTTTTAACTATTTTGACTTGCTCTATCTTATGATTTTAAAACTGTAAAGTGTCTTTGAGCTTCTGTAAAAGTGCTTACAAATAAAATGTATTATTATTATCAGGTTTTTTATTTTTTATTTTTCAAAGAACGACATAACTAACAAATAACTACACAACAACAACAGCAACAACAACCCTAACAAAGGCTAGGACAGAGGCCGGCATGTGCATGCACCCACCGGGAGAAGGGGGGCTCTGTCAGCCACGCACGCCGCACATTTTTAATGGATGCCTACGAGCTGCAGCAGCAGAGGCAGAAGCAGCAGTAAAGGCAGAAGCAGCAGCAGCGACGGCTCATTGTGTCGGGGGGGGGGAAGTGAAGCACAACAAGCCGCCTGTACCGCGAGCCTCCGCACAAAAGACCCATTGAGCTGCAGAGAACCGCCCAGCCAGCAGCCCGGCCCCCGGGGGGCCGCGCGGCCGCGGCGCGCTACGCTACTCTCTCACGGAGGGGCCGGGACAATGGCGGCGTTCTCACTGGGACGCTGAACGTCGGCTGGGGATGATTCATCACCGACAGGTCATCACAGTTATCAGGATGTAATAAGTCTTACCGATGAGCCGCCACTGGAGTTGAGCAGGAAGTTGGCGGTGTGGGCGGCGACCGGCGGCTGGGTGGGGATGGGCCGGTGGCCCAGCGCCATGCCCACGATGGCCGTCATGTGGGTTTCCGTGCCGAACACGTGAATGGGGATGCCGGTGGTCTTCCCTGAGGAACGCCAAGAAGCACAGAGAGAGCCGAATCAAATGGCCGAGCAGAAACCATCATCCGTCATTGACGGAGGTCAGAGGTCGATGTGTCTGAGGAGAGACTTCTGGAAGGTTCCAGTGTGTCAGTACATGTAGGGGGGTGGGGGACCACACCTACCCACTTCCCCCATCACACGCAGCCCCTCCTGATAGTTGGGCCCGCCGCGGCGGACGAAAATGGTGACCTCATGCTCTTTGAGTGGCACCTGGTAGTCCCTGATGGCCCGGACGATTCCCTGTCCGTCACGTGGGGGGAAGGAGGCGGGATCAGAACACCAGACAGACAGACAAGCCAAATGTGGCAATGATTTTTTTTAAAAACAAAAAAACATAATTCTCGCTACGTACCTTGAAGGTGGCGGGCAACGTTGGTGAAGTTGGCAATGCTTCCCCCGATGATCAAAACCTTTCCTGCGGAACCAAAATAGCACAGGGGCCAATAAGCATTCATTAAAATCAATGATCATCATCATCATGGATCAGGGTGTTCATTGGGTTCGTTTCGAGGCGCGGCGACGACGACCGCCGTACCGTCGTTGTGCTTCTCGCGGGTCATGAGGGACAGGATGGTCTTGGCGTAGTCGTAGGTCTGCTGCTCGCTGGGCGCATCCCGGAGTATTCCCCGTAGTTGGCCAGCTCGTCCACGCCGCCCAGGTCGCAGATCGTGTCGCTGGGGGGGGGGGGGGGGGGAGGGAGAGGAGTGCGTTCAGGCCATCATCCAAACGATCAAAAAAAAAAGGAAAGGAAAAAAAGCTAGGATTTGTTGGAAAAAACAAACAAAAAAAAAGGGACTCCATAGGGATGGTACACTCCTGTGTGCCGTTACCGCGGCGATGAAACCCCCATTCCAATTAGCGCTGCCCCAAACCAAACAGGTGTGTGTCACCATCAACCGCCAAGGCTTTAACGAGCCTGCGTTTTGAGTCAGCGATTCGGCGTCAAAAAAAAAAAAAAAAAAAAAACACCAAACACCTTTTCCTTCCTTCCGCAGCGGACATAATTAGTCACAGTCTGCGAGTACGAGTGTCGCACTTTCACGCCGCCCCCCCCCCCACCCAGCCGACAGACGGCGGCGGCGGCGTCTTGGGAACACTGGGCTCATTCCTGCAGACTCCTTCGGCAGAAGGCCATCATTAGAGAGTGTGAGAGGGAGAGAGAGAGAGGATCTAATTGAGGCCAACAGCTGAGCAGGCAGTAGTCTGGCGCTGGGCTGCCTGAAAAGCAGTCATCCCTCTCTGTATGCAATCACCGGTGTGCTTCATGAGCACTAAACAAAACAGATGAGATACGCCACAGTCGCTGCAACTCAATAGCCTCGACGCGTCCCATTCTGCTGCACTGCCAAACCCTTCTCACTGCAACCATCAGTTCTGAAAACATATTCACCATTTGACATGCGGATTGATCTATGGGCGGGTGCGGGGAAAAGTCAAAGCCTCCATCGTTTTCAAATAACCACGCAGTTGAACCCATTTTGTTCCATTATAGTGAACTTATTTGATGTAACGCCAGACAAAAAGTGAACTGCACAGACCACACCCTGGCGTCCTGCACCACGGTGCACCACATGTGGCCGTCGCCGTCGGTTACCTGTACACCACCGAGGCTCCTCCCCCCGCCACCATGGTCCAGATCCTCCCCCGCGGGTTCAGCAGGGTCAGCTTCAGGCTGGCGCCGCTCTTGGCGTCCAGGTCGGCGATGTACGCCTCCTGGGGGAGCCCGAGGAGAGAGGTCAGAGGTCAAGGTGAGCTCTCAGCACTGGTCTGGTCTGGGGTCTCTTTCTGTTGGTCTGCCCTACGTCACCGCGTGACGGGCTCAGGACGCGTTGAGCCAGGCGGCGTCTCACACCATTCCAGACACGATTCTCATTGGCTGTCAGCGGTGTCAGTCAAAGAGATGTGGCTGTCGCTCCGGCCCAACACATTCCATCCATTTACATCCATGGGTTGTTATTCGGTCTATGTATTTGTTGTTTGATGGATCACGATTGAGGTAAATCACACTTCAAAAATCTGGTTCGGTTCACCCGTGTTTCCCACAAACGCTGCTCCCGGTGTACAGCCCCGCGATTGGTGGCGCTGGCATGTCAATCAAGGCCTCTACCTGACAGTTAATCAACACTAGGTCCCCCCCCATGTCTGCGAGACAAGCTAAGGTAAGGAGACTGACGCACTGATAACGAAGTGCTTCACCTTCTTAACCCCTTCCCCCTGTCTTAGGAGTGACAGCTCTGCCCTTTGGGGACTCCTGCTTTAGCGAGAGGTCCGCCTCGCCTCATGGAGGACTCCTGTCACGCGTGACTGAGTGAATGGGCAGAGTGTGAGCGGGTAGCCGGGTAAGTAGGCAGACAGACAGCCAGGCCGTCCAATCATTTCATTCGGGCATCAGGAAGAGATTGGACTGGTCTTATTACAGGCCTGCGCAGCAACAGATTTTTTTCTTTCATTTGTCAGAGGATATGATGTATTGATCGCTGTCGGGGTGTAAAGACAATTTCTAAAATGAATTGCCTCGCCCAGCTTTACTGTAAAAGGGCCAACCAGGGTTGAAACTTGTACGGTCGACGCTTCTTCTGACCACGGGATCTCAGCCAGCGGACACGTGACCAGAGGAAGCAGGTTGAGAAGAGGAACGCCAGAATTCCCACGTGACCCAAGGACTGGGACACAACATCCACACGTGTTTTTGTATAGTGGCGACATTTGAGACGTTAACATTACAGTAACCTGGGCTCCATCAGTACTAGAATGGGATTTCAAGTGTGCATATCTGCATAACCCTAACGCTCACGCTCTTATTTGTTGTACGTCTTGGCACTTTGATCGCCCTTTGTAACTTGGCACTTAGTCAGAGATGTTGTATACTAGTTACTGGTTAACCTAGAAATTGAAGCGCTTGAAACTTGTTCTGGTGACTTTCTTACTGTATAAGCAGCAATGAAATGTTTAATCTTCTTATGACAAATGTACTCTTTGTAAGTCGCTTTCAATAAAAGCGTCTGCTAAATGCCCTAAATGTAAATGTAATTGTATATCTATACGGTGGTCGGTCAAGATTGGTCCACACAAATATCCTGCCTCGTTCACCCAGAGTTGAGCTCGTCTGCCATCTGATTTTTTATTTTTTATTTTTATTTTTTTTTATTTTTGAAGTCTAGAGACTGGAGAGACTAAAGACACCTTCAATGCAATCACGCAAGCGAGTGCCTGTGAGTTCGCAGGCAGAGTCACAGCTGGGGGTGGGGTGGGGGTGAGGGGGGGGGGAGACAGCCAATCAAAGGCCCCTGCTGTCACTAAACCCCACACACCACCAGCCCTCCACTTCCCTCCTATACCTGCAGCCTCCCAGACAGAGAAACCCTTTGGCTAAAAGGTGCCCAGACCAGCGACAAACACAATAATAGATCAGAATGTAAATGTGGTAACGGAAAGCGCTGACAGACTGACAAGTTGAACACATTTGAACTCAAAAACATAAAAACACTAAAATAGGCTCCTCCCAGCCTGGAGCTCAGCTGTGCTGGGCGTGGCTCTCTGCTCGTCTTGAGCTCACCACGGACAAGAGGCCTGAGAGGCAGAGCTCTTTTGATTAGTCGAAGCGGACGAGTGCCCCGTTACGAAAGCCCCCCCACCTCATTAATCATTTTATAACATCAGACAAAGACCGACGACCTTTGGGGGGGCCGTTCGTCTGTTGCCATAGAAACAAAGGAACAGTCTGACGCTGACTCAGAGGCTGATTAACTGCAGTGGAGGGGAGACACTTCACTTCCTCATTGACGGGCCTCTCTGGAACATGGGAAGTAGCGTCGCGGCGCTGGATGGAGATACAGAACGGCGCTCCCAGTTTAATTAGCCCTGTGCTGTGCGAACAGGACCCAGCAAGCCGGTAGAATAGTCACTTAACCAGATGATATTGGATTTGGGTAATACTGGATTCTTAGCTATAATTAAATGGAAGTATTGATTACAGCAGATGGAAAGACTGGGGTATAATGCGCTTCGTTTAGTTTGGCTATTCCATTATGCATCCGTTAGGAATGGATTCGTTACCCACAATGTTCATCGAGTAAATTACAGAATTACAGACTGGATACATACGGACGTTCCTGGACACGCACACACACACATGGCAGTAGCAGAGCGGGTCGTCCGCTAACTGTAGGGACGGCGGTTCGATCCCCTCGATCCCCCTCCTCCTCCTCCAACTGACCACATGTCAAACCCCACAAATGTACTGATTGTAGGTCGCTTTGGACAAGAGCGTCTGCTAAATGCCCCCTTTACACACACACACACACACACACACACACACACACACACACACACACACACACACACACACACACACACACACACACACACACACACACACACACACACACACACACACACACACGTTACCTCGGGGTAGGCTTCGCGGCCGAAGGGCGGGGGGAACTCCACGTCCCCCCACTTGGCCTTGCAGAGGTAGTCGGCGGTGGCGTCGATCTTGGCCGCCATGTCGAGCACGTAGACGCCATCTTTAGTGGCCACTGGGGGGGGGGGGGGGGGGGTAGGGGAGGGGTCAGAAGGGTCACTCGTCGGGGTGGAGTTCAACTCACGGTGAAATAAAAAATAAAATAAAAAACTCCATGAGGAACCTGGTTCCTCATTGTACAACCTTTTAGATACAGAGAGTCTAATCGTCTTCTCCATCGGTTTGTCAACAAACTCATGTTTGGACACGAGTAGTGAGCTTCAAGAAAAGCTGAGTTACTTACTACGATTTTTATTTATTTTTTTATATACAGTTTTTATTTTTTTTATACATATTGAAGAACGTGGAAACTGACTTAATGAAGTGAAATCAAATAAATAAAAAGAGATCAAAGAAGGTCTCAGCTGTATCAACAGCTGCCAACACCAGATGACTTCATTAGAGAAACCCATCATCAAACGGAGACCGGACATGAATTAATGAAACTTCTCCGTAGTCCCGCCAGTGTTAAAATAATACAAACAAAACAACATTTCTGACTCAAACCTTCCCCTCAAGCATCAATACGTCCTATAATGGATGATGCTTTTTATTATTTCACATGTCCTCTTTGATGTTCAGATTTTGTGCTTCATAATACCATCGCTATGAAGCTGTGTTTAACACAACCCCCATCTTTTCCTTTCAGGATGTGGACCTGCACAGATGTGTGTAAACGCACAACACAACTAAAGCTACGTGTAAGTTAAGCTACGTGCCAAGTGTAGAGAGGACACCTACCTAGTGGGTTTATCTCCAGATAGGTGAAGAAGAGGTCTTCGTACAGGTTGAAGAGACCCACGATGAAGCTGGCCAAGACCCTGCAGGGACATGGAGGTCATGAGGTCAGAGGTCGGGATTTAGCAAGTGGGGGTGGTGGGGGGGAGGGGGGATATTAAGTTTGTTACCTAGAACACAGGGAATGGATCATTGTATCCTACACTATCCAAGAACATCTCCAACAAGGAGAGCCTTTGAGCTCTGAGTCAGTCATGTGCATGGCTACAGAGGTCAGTGGTTTGGTGCAGACCGTGTCCACAAACCTCGTGAGAAATGAGTGTCTCTTTGATCTAAAACACTTTATTTTTATTTATTTTTTTTAAAGATGCCAACTGGTATTAAATATTTATTAAAAAGAAAAAATTTTGTATACATATTTAAACATGGCACAAATGCACCAGGCCAGATAATACAACAATAATAATAAAAAAAAAAATAATACTTTTTTTTTTTTTTTTTTTTTTAAAAGGTACCACAACTTGACAAAGTGGCGATAAAAAAACATTAGTGCTTCAAGGACCTTCCTGATTGGAAAGTCCTTGAATCACTGCCAGTCGTCGTGGTAAGTGGGGGGTGGATAGAGACAGGGATGGAGTCTCTGCCAGAGACAGAGACAGAGACGGAGTCCCTGCCAGGGACAGTGATGGAGTCCCTGTCAGGGACAGAGACAGTGATGGAGTCCCTGTCAGAGACAGAGACAGGGATGGAGTCCCTGCCAGAGACAGTGATGGAGTCCCTGCTAGGGACAGAGACAGTGATGGAGTCCCTGTCAGGGACAGAGACAGAGACAGTGATGGAGTCCCTGCTAGGGACAGAGACAGTGATGGAGTCCCTGTCAGGGAACGGGATCTGTAGTCTGTACAACGCAAATCGCAAAGGTAAAAAAAACGTGTGCCACTTTTGGTGTCGTATTTCCCCCTCATCAGCAGGTTATTGACTACATCTCAGACTGGTTTTGCCCTCCTGCTTTGCAGCGTCCAGACCAGCCACGGCTGAACCACAAAGCATCAATCATCCCCCCGTTTCACATCCAGTTCTTTTTTTTTTTAGCAGCAGCAACAATCACAACAACAGGCGGCATCGATCCAGGGAGAAGGAAAAAAAATAATAATGCAATTTACTGCCTCCCCCACAAGCTGTCAAAATAAGGGAGGGAGAGAGAGAGAGAGAGAGAGAGAGAGAGAGAGAGAGAGAGAGAGAGAGAGAGAGAGAGAGAGGTCTGGTTTGCTTGAGCAATTTTTTGCTCTCCTGTCCGTTAGCTGGAGACAGCCTCTGTGACCCATGTCTGCCCCTCTTGTCAGCAAGACTGCTACCACCATCCCACACACACACACACACACACACACACACACACACACACACACACACACACACACACACACACACACACACACACACACACACACACACACACACACACACACACACACACACACACACACACACACACACACACACACACACACACACACACACCTCTGGGAGACACTAGCAACCCTTCCTCCTCCACCTAGTGATGACTCAGCATCCCAAGGCTGCGTTTAGCAATGGAGGGATGCTGGGTTTGGCAGGGGTGTGGCACTGTGTGTGTGTGTGTGTGTGTGTGTGTGTGTGTGTGTGTGTGTGTGGGAGGGAGGGGGGGAGGGGCATCTCAATGTCAGCCAAGATGGGGACTCCAGCCAGCACCTGCTGCCCAGAGCGGAGAGGCCGAGTGGGACGGCATCAGCCCCATCAGAGCAGCCGGGACGCGTTCTGGAAATTGACTAGGGGGTGGGGGGCATGTAAGAGTGGGCGTTTTTCATTACTCTAATGGAACAACTACGTCCGTGCCTTTCACCGCTGGCAGATGCGAAACCTTTTACTGCACCGCCATATTTCTTCCCCCATGTGCTGCTGGCTGAGAGTCAAGCGAGAGACACGCGCTCCTGCGCCCTTTTCCCCACTGAAACCCTCGCTGTGCGTCACAGGGGGGGGGGGGGGGGGGCGGTTTGGAGAGCCGTCGCCCCGGGGTTTTAAAACAAGGGGCCGCACGACGTCGGGGCGTTTCTCACTGCAGAGACAAGGCTTTTTTTTTAAATTAAATAAAGCACAGACTGTGCTGTTTTTTGTTGTTGTTTTTTTTAATGTATTTCTGAATGCACTGCAACGACTGCAGTACATCACTAGCCAACGCATTGCAAACAGAATTTTAAAACTTCTGGCCGCGCCGCACGCCTCAGCACTCACGACTTCTTGTCGTCGGGGACGTGGGTGAGGAGCTGCCTCCGCACGCCGGCCTCCGTGATCTTCTCGTCCACGGCCACCAGCAGCCTCTGGGCCTTGGCGTCCACGTCGCCCACGTCCACCCCGCCCTCGTGGTGGAACAGCACGTAGTCGCCCTCCCGCGTGGCGTACACACACACGTAGAACTCCTCCTCCTGGACCGGGGGGGGGGGGGGGGCAGACAGACAGACAGACAGAAATACCTCAATAATCCCAGAGGGAAATTGCTTATGGTTGGTCAACGCTACACACTATCTTCGCTGACTGTGATGGACAACAGGATCTTCAAACGTTATAACAACCATAACATAATCACAGAAGGATGTGTACAGTACACACTTAAAGAATATCTTGACAGGAAGTGTCAGATGGTATGTGAATATACATCTCAAAGTCAAGCGATTGAACTTTTTATATATTTTTGGAAAGCCTCAGGATTGTCAGGGCGTGGTTTGAATCCCCGCCCCCCCCCCCCCCCCCTTCGGTGTTTTATGGCGTCTGTATTTCCTCACGCTCTGACAACGCTGTCAGCGCGCACCGGCGCCTTAATGTGATTGGCCTTGCTCGGCCGTGTGAGTGCGCGGTAATCGGCCCCGCGGTGTCACCTGCTTGTGTGCGACGAAGGGCTCGATGAGGAAGTTCTTCAGAATCCCCTTGGCTTTCCCCACCTGCAGAACACAGGGGGAAAATGAAAAGAGCTTTCACAACCAACCGGTGCAAAGTGAGAACCTGGGGCTAAAACTCAAAAACGAAGAGCAGGCAGATGATAGAGACGTCAATACAGGAAGACAAGAATTTCTCGACCCGAGACTGGAAAATCTGGCTGTCGTGACGTGACAGGCAGCCTTTTGTAACGGGCGGGCTGAAAAGAAATGTATTATTGTAAGTCCCTTGGTGTTTATCCCCAGAGAGAGAGACGGGACAGGAAATGTTCCGGAAACGTTTGGGGGGATGGGGGGCTGGTAATGCATCGCCGGAGGCAGGAATCCTAACGGTAACGTCGTCGGAGGCTTCAGACCGGCTGACACCATTTCCCCGGTGAAGATCACCGGGAACACAGGAGCTGGGGGGCTTGCAGTGTGCAGCCGGCCGTGGAGGGACGACAAAAGCAGGCGGGCAGAGAGGCGGTGCAGGCAGTGTGAGCGCAGTGCAGGGACAGAAAGAGAACGCTGTTGTTCCCAGAGCCCAGGAGTCTGAGGATAATTCACCAATGAATGAGTTGGCATTTCCAACACTTTCACTCTCCGGGGCAAAAGACGCTGACAAAAAAAAAAAAAAAAAAAACGTGGTCATAATTGCCATGAAATTTCTTGCAACGCCTTTTCCGAAATAAATCCAACGTGCAGCTGACATAAATGCTAGGCGTACAACTGAATTCATGTCAGCTGAATTGAAATGGCAGGTGGTGCTCAAGCAAGTATTTGGAACAATATCTGCCGTGTTCAAAAACTGCTCAGATTCTCGTGATCATGACTCCTCACGATTGTCAGGATCATCATGTTCATGATTGTCATGATCATGATTCTCTTAAGTACATTTCGAGCAATACAAAATCTGGGTTTTTCATTGTTGTGACTGTGGGCTGAACAAACAGGACCACTGTCGCAAACCCCATAAATCCACATCAGTTAAATCCATTCCCATTTCAAGCTACTAGAAATCTTCATGACAGTTCCACGGTCACTCTGCACCAAGTGACACATCCATGCAATCTCCCTGCTGCTCTATGCACCCCCCCCCCCACACACACACACACACCCTCTCTCTGAACCCTGCTTCATGAGGCCAGCCCTGCCGGAGTGATGGTGCTCGGCAGGGCGTTCGGGGCGACCGGCTTGACGGACTGGCTGTCTGTCTGCTGGAGACGGGGCTTCTGAGGGCGGGGGTGACGGGCCGCGAGTCGGGGGGGGGGGGAGGAGACACAAGGAGCTCAGTGAGAGGCTGGGCAGGGAATTCAAAACCAAAACACGGGACACTACACATGGGAGATTTACACAGGGAAAATATTTGCCAATATATGACGGGGAGGTAATAACTATTATATATTAAAAAACTAGAACTTTCCTCACACTCTTCGTTGTGTAGAACAGGCCATGATTTCTATCCTAAGTGACATCCAAGATCCTGTCTGATCTTTTACATCTTTTTAACCTTCATTTATGTTTAGAACCAACATTAGTTTATTATGGTCTCAACCTTACACAGAGCACAACCCAAACAAGGGTTCCTCTAAACTGGGACCACAACTTTAGGAATATCTTCCATTGTCGATGACTCTAAATGTGATTAAGAACAAAATAAAACAAGCAATTATTTGTTACAAAAGCAGTATCCTAGTACCGAAATGTACTTTGTGTTGAAGGAGGTGTTGTCAAAGGTGTGTGTGTGTGTGTGTGTGTGTGTGTGTGTGTGTGTGTGTGTGTGTGTGTGTGTGTGTGTGTGTGTGTGTGTGTGTGTGTGTGTGTGTGTGTGTGTGTGGATGCACACACATTAAACGATCAATACTATTGAATGGGGGAGTGCTGGTGCATGCGTGTGTGTGTGTGTGTGTGCATGGAAGTCAATTTCCACCAGACAAGCTGTAATTCACTCAGTCAAATACACTAAGGCTCAATCTCAATTCTCTATCTTACCCCTTCCCCTTGGTTTTGCGCGTTCACGTGAGACGAAGGGCTATCTCAATTCTCATTTCGATCGAGGAGTAGGGCCAAGGGGAAGGGGTAGACACCCCTTGAAACCAAGTAAGATCGGGAGCTTACTTGAAACCAAGGGGTACCCATTACAGTGCGCAACCGGCAACAATCGCGGCCAGATCTCCACGAGAGTCCCATAAATGTTAGTATTTTAGGCTGAAATAATTGATTTAAAATTTACGACAGTATTGTTTTATGCTCTAAACAGTCCTGTACCTACAGTATATATTTGCAACCATATTCTTAATCGAAACTTTTTTGAAAATCGATATGCAAACGTTACATTGCTGAGTGCACAACTACATTTCTCTGACTAGCAATGAACTCAATGCATGTCTAGTTTACTAAACACAATTAGCAGCGAATTCCGTTTGATATCAGTGTAGACAACTAGAGACAAATCGATACGTGCTTTACATATATCGTCCTTTTTCACACAGGAACGCCGGAGGAAACCTGGCAGCTGATACGTTTTCGGCACGAAAACGAGCAGAAATTTCTGAAATCAAAATACGCTTCAAAGCAAATGTGGGAGTGAGTCATGCGTTCAATGTTTTAGCCATTCATAATTGTAAATAAAGACATGTTGGTTAACAAAGACATTGTTTCTGAACATCAATGAAATTCAAACCGTAATAACTGAAAAAGATACAAAACACCATGCAGTGTGTATAAAAAATATTTTGTCAATATTTTGTCGTCAATGTATGATGACGTAACCGTAACGACTGTTGTCTCAATTCATAGGGGCATGTTCTTACCCCTAGCCCTTAACACTCTGTTTCAAGGGCCAAGACGTAGGGGAAGGGGTAAAATAGAGAATTGAGATTGGGCCTAAAGCGTAATTCACTCAGTCATCAGTGACGCCGACAGTCCGCGCGCGGCCACGGAGCGTCCTCACGCTCACCGCGTGGTCGTGGCGCTGCTGCGAACACGCTGGTCTCACGCCCTCTCACACAGGGCTTCAGACCGTCACGCAGGGCAAGGCACTGCAGGTTCATGGCTGTGGGTTACGTGTGCGAGGGTGGTGATGACGTTACGCGTTTGGTTCACGCGCAGTGACTATAAAGTAAGGTTGAAGGGGTTGGGGGTGGGGTGGTGGTGGGGTAGGGTGGGTGATGGATGACATACGGTGGTCTCCGTCATGAGCCGCGGCTTCAGCCAGGCCTGGACCCCCTTCAGGTCCAGATTGACGCCCACCAGGCCCAGCTTTCCCCGCCTCTTGATCAGCTGGTCCGGCTTCACCACCAGCCGCTGGAACAGGAAGAACACCAAACAACGGCCTGCTTTAAGACTCAGAAGACCCTTAATGTTCATTTACTTTTTCATTTATTCATTTTCCTAATCCCAGCGCGCGCGCACACACACACACACACACACACACACACACACACACACACACACACACACACACACACACACACACACACACACACACACACACACACACACACACACACACACACACACACACACACACACACACACACACACACACACACACACACACACACACACACACACACACACACACTTTCTTTGCTTGTTATTTTGTGTGAATGTTGCATTAGCAGACCGTGGAGCGACCACCACATGGCAGTCAAAGCCTCCAACTCAAATGCCCACGCAGCTCCCCTTGGAGTTCCTCAAGCTTTGATCTCGACTACGCGTCGGACTGAAGAGCTTGGATGGAGCCCGCCATTTTATACACCCTCAAATAACCAAAAAAGGTTTCCAGGGACTTCTACCTTGCGAACAACAAAAACAAATAGAACTGCCTTGCTCGAACGATAACTTCATCCTGAAATAAATTGATGAGCTTCTCATCGACAGTTCTTTTTTTAGACTCTAAACATCCAATGGGAGTGGATGACGTCAGCAGACGGGACCAACAGGGACTCGGGAACGAGGGCCCCTCCTCAAACCCAGGCTCCGCCCAGCGACCATGTGACCTCTCCTGGGTGACTCTGGGGATGGAGAGTGACTTATGAGATTGGAGCCATTACGATATGGGGGGGGGGGGGGGGGGGGGGGGGGGGGGGCGGGGGGCTGCCAGCAAGCACAGGAAAAGAAGGTCCAGGGTGAAAGTTAATGCCATTTCCTAATCAATTGTGCTACTGCATTCATCTCTCCTCCCCCATCCTCCCCCTGCCCCCCCCCATCTGCCACAACCCATTTATTCAGCCCAGAGATAAAAATGCAGTGCAGTGGATGAGGCAGTGGAGAGGGTGACGTCTCAGCCCTGAGAGATGACTCACCGTCATCTAATTAGCCAGCCATTACTTCAATCCAGTCTCGTCTCGAGATCCCACCGATTATTAAAAAAAGACCCAGCCAAGAAGTGATACTTAGAAATAAAAGGGAGGGGGGAAAAAAGACCATTCTTTTCAATTACCGCGGGTTCGATAAGGCGAGTGCCACATTCCCATGTCGCCGTGGCCTCCCCTCCCCTCCCCTCCCATCCTCGGCTCGGTTTCCTTCACAACGAGATGCTGAGGAGCAGAGCGGCCTCTCGCTGCTCGTTAGCAGAGGACCAATCCAGACGCAGTTTCCTTACCAAGCAATCGCGGCCGTAAAAACAAACGGCAGATTGTCTCGCCCACGTTTATATGCGGGGCATTGGAAAGAGAGGCCTGAACGACACCCCAAACACAGCCCAGCTCTGCCTCTTCCTGATTCAATCATCCGGGCCTCTACGCAGTCACTAATGCAGCCTCACTGACTTATTCGCCGGTCCTGACGATTAAGGGAGGAAAAGCAGAATCACCCAAAACAAGAGCTAAGCGGGGTTCCTGGCGGTGCGTGCACCGGACCGGGCCGGACCAGGGGATCCTCACCTCGGTGAGCAGCCAGGGGTGGTCCTGGGCAAGCCGGTCGAAGTCCGTCTCGGCCGTCACGTTGGCGTAGCGGAAGCGGTTCTGGACGGCGGCGGAGGTGCAGATGTGCTTGTACAGGAATTCCTTCCCGGTCTGCTCGGAGATGGCTTTGGCCGACATGACTCGTCAGATGTCAGGGACCTGGAACACACAACACAGACCGTCGGCGGGAGGGGAACAAACAGGAAAACGTGCGTCCGAAGCGCGACACTGGAGGCTAAAAATCGAAGCGATCGCACCAGAAATCAAGGTTGAACATCGAGTTTGCGTTAGCGAGCTGCGTTGCTTTGTTTCCCTTTGAGGTTGTGGACACCTGAGCTAGAGAGCGCCTGCCTGTCGCAGTCAACGGACCCGCCATAAAAACAACGGCGACCCACAGATAACCAAGTCATATAATGATGATTAGGAGCCAGCCGACCCGCGGGGCTGCGGAGCCATCGCGGGTGTCAAGGCTGCACCGGGGCCACGCATGCAACACTGCAGGGTGCCGCGGATCAGAGAGACACACGTCCAGAGGCGAGGTCATCTGTGTCGTGATCCTTCCAAAAGGCAGGAGGACCTCAGGAGGAGATGCTCCACCACGTGGATTCTATCAGCGTGTCAAGCCTTTGGACATGCTGGCTAGTTGCATGGCTTTCTAGTGATATATACAGTATATCCATCTATCTAGGCTGAAATATTCTGCTCAACAACCACTAGTGCATACACACACACACACACACACACACACACACACATACATATATAGTTAACTGAGCTTAAACATTCTGCTCAATAAGGCACTGGTGTTTTAAGCTGTCCACTTAGTGCTTTTCTTAGATAAAATGAGTGATTCTAATCATTCAAATCACCAATTGAATGGACCAACTAGAGCTCTCCAGGACTGTCTGCTACGTGCCATCTGTCCACTTAGAGAAAGGGGCCACTTATTGATTAATTGATCCGTAGATCTTAGAGCAAAAATGCCAAGGTAAAGTAAGGCAACAGTGGTTTACCCTCACTAATAGTCACCACCTTATAGTGAAATAGAAGATTTCTCCTGCTGGAGAATCAAATTCAACAGCTCGACTAACTGACAGGCTGTCTAGTTATTGTCGGTGTTGCTCATCAAGAGAAAAGTCAAAAAGCACCGATGCAGTGTCTCAAGCCCTCGGTGCAGCGGTACAGTGCCTCTTTACAGTGATTCATGGAGGTGTCGTGGAGCTCTCTCGGTGTTGTTTGAGAAGGTCCCTGAGTCACCAAACTGGTGGACTCACGCCAGCAAAACATGATTTGTCGGAGAGAGAGAGACACACACAGAGACAGAGACAGAGCTGAAAAGAAAAAGCCACCGATCATGTGTTTGCTTTCCATCGGGATTGTTAACTGCCACTGCCCTACCACGACACAACCAGTCGGAATGACGACCGTGTACGGTTAGAGCGCACAGATGATGAATGTTTTGTACACATCTGGAAACATTAACACACAGACAGCAACACGATACGTCCATCACTAGGAGTCATACGCCACAACGAGGGATGTGAACGCACGCAATAAAAGTGTTGCAATAATCTAAATTATCAATGTAACATATGTTGCAACGAACAAGACATTGGCATCCTTGTTCAGTGGTTATGAATGAAATGATTGTAGCCTTTAGCCTATTATCTAGTGTACTCTTCGAACGCTACAACAAACAAGGTGATAATTATTGCGGAGTTCAAGTCAAACTTAAGATGGCACTTAAAAGCCGACAGACCCGTTTGACTTGATTCAAACCGGATCCGACTTCACACTGTGAGTTAGCACTGTCTAGTCAATAACGCTGCTTTAAAAAAGTACAACCCATCAAGAGTATTCCTTCACCTTAGTCTTGGTGAAAGATCGTGCTGGTTTCCGTGAAGCCCCGGGTCTGGAAGATGTGTGTGTGTGTCGATGGAGAGCTGTAGGGATGGTCGGGCTGAGGCAGCAGTAGGTCCGGTGAGGGAAGCGTGGGGTTTCATCCAGTTTTGTGTCCTCGTTTCCCATCGGCCGATAGCCTCACGTCATTCGCGCTCTCTGATTGGCCCGCACGGCACAGCGCTATGTGTTGCTTCACAAAGCACACGCCCCCCATAGGTCGTGGAGAAAGCTTTGCAATTGCCCCCCAAGCTCTACGGGGATTGGTTGCAATGGGTTCACTATCTTTTCACGATTCATCTCTCTCTCTCACACACACACACACACACACACGGCCTCACGCTAGTGTTAATTATAGTGGCATGACAGTGAGAGATTACAAGTCAAGGTATGTTTACACGAACTTGTCCTTGACCTAAACGCTTAGTTACCCAATGAATTACTTGCAACATATTTATTGAATTCAACGTCTGGACCCAACGTTGCATAATGTTGCTTTTTAACTCATTTCCAAAGACTATTGAAATATTAAGCGGAAAATAATCCAATAATACGTTTACCAAGAAAGTTGGCCTGGGTCTTGGAAACACGGACCTCAGTGAGTGTGAGCATCTTTACCCAGCAGTGACATTAGCCTCGTGTGGTGCAAACAAACAAAACAAAAAAAGATTAAAGTGACCACACAACACACCGTTTGTTTGGAGCAAAGCACTTTCTTTTATTAAGTGTACAAAACAAGTGCAAAAATAGTGATTCATAAGAGCTACACAAGCCAGACTTGCCATACAAAAAGTACCGTCGGTTAAAGTGGACCCAAACTGAAAAGGGAGTCAATGAAATCGGGCGCACGGAGGGGGGGGGGGGGGGGGAAGGAATGCATCGGTGACGCGGCCTCAGGGGGGGCGTCAACGCGCTGCCGCCCATCCACGCGTGGGCCAACAGACTCAAAGGATGAGCAAGTGCAAGTTGTTGAAGCCAATGACAAAAAAAAAAAAAAACTGCAAAAAAATAAAACAATAAAGTGTATTTCCCCTTTGCAACGAAGCACGGCGCAAACATCCAACGAGGAAAACTACTACAGGCGACAGCCTAACTGGACTAATGACACGGGACTGCTCTGGCCCATTTTCTAATTCCATTATGATCTCCTACGACACACACACACACACACACACACGCACACACGCACACACACACACACCAACACGGAAATGACAGCAACCCATCGACGCCACTGGCGGGCCGATGGCGACGCCGTCAACGATGCAAAGCGACTCATCGAGTGGAAAACGTGGGTTTGATCACAAGTGTTTTGTCTACGGCTGACCCTTAGTCACATGCATGGCCGACACCTACAGCATCGCTTGAACTGTAATAATACACACGGGTGGCCCTGACAGACGGGCACGCTAAGGTACCTCACACCAGCGACGGGTGTGAGTGAAGCTGTACTATGATGGTGTAAAAAAACAAACTGCATCTACTAGGCATGGGGTTGGGTGTGCAACTCTGGCACCGCTATGTGTGACACAACAACAACAACAACAACAACAGACGAGCCCGACCTAACAGCATCGAAGGCATCTTGGGTTGCAGTGCAAATCAACAGTGGGGGGGGGAAAAAGGCACACAGCTTGTTGTCGTTTTTTTTTCTTCTTCTTTTCTTCAGCATCATCTTAGGCGTTGGTGCAGCGAAAACCCTAAAGAAAAGCACAATACACAAATCTTCTGCAGAAGTGAACCTGCAGCCTATTACACCTCGGTCGCCATGCCTACCCCCACCTTCCCCCTTCCCCCCCCAACAGACAGACACACACGCACGCACGCGCTCTCTACAGAATGGAACACTTTGCCTTCTTCTTCTTCTCCGGCTCCTTTTTGGTCTCGTCGGCCTCCTTTGGCTTGTACATGCTGGAGAAGCAGGCCTGGGCCGAGATGGGCTCCCTCAGAGTCAGCAGCCACCGGCCCTTGTCCAAGTAGACCAGGGACCCCAGCTCCATCTCCTCCACCAGCTCCCCCTGCTGGCCGGACTGCTGCAGGACCAGGATGTCGAGCAGGTCCAGGCCCGCCTGCACGGGCTGCACCTTGTCGGCGCAGCCCAGGCTGATGTGGGCGCGGCTCCCCGGCGGCAGGGCCCCGGCGCCGGGCACCTCCGACTCCGCCTCCTTCTCGGCGTCGGCCGGCCACAGGGCCAGCTGGGCCTCCGAGAGCGCCACGCGGGCGCCCACGGTGCGCGGTGTGACGAAGAGCGCGGTGAGGGAGAGCTCAAACACCGAGCCGTACAGGTCCCGGACGGCCTGCGGACACGCAAACAACAACAACAACGACGACGACGATGACAACAAACAGGGAAGGACGCGGATGAGGAAGTTGTGAACCAGGATGTGCAATAACCAAATGAGGCGTTTTGTGGTTGCATGTTGCCACAGAAATAGGGGGGTACTTTTGTTTGCTTACTCACCTCTTGTTCGGCGTATTCCTTGGCCCCCTTTGCCTTGCCGTTGCCACAGTATTTGGTGGTGCAATGCAGGGCCCAATCAGATTTGAAGTACTGCTCCAGGTCAACCTCCTTCTCGGTTTCCACAGGGACTGCAAAACAATGCAGGGGTAATTACCACCATGGTCCTGACCACGTTCTCCATTTACCCTCCTCAAAAAAGGTGCTGTAGTAGGTTGGATTTAGGATTCAGGGCTATAATTCGCAATCCGTCAGCCATTAGTGAAGTGCTCAGAGAATATCTGGTTTCGAGCTGACTGTGCCTGCCTCTATCGGGGCATCTCTACTCTGACTTGCTCGGAGAATCCATTTTGCCCCTCAATCACAAGTGTGTGTGCATGCAATACTAGCACATTTGTTTATTTGTTTACTTTTTATCAGGAAATCACATTTCCTGAACTCATACCCCTTTACTCACACATACTTACAGTCAGCCAAGTGCTTCTTGAAGGCGTCCAGGGTGTCCAAGGTCTTCAGGAAGTCCATGGCGGTGCACTTGACCTTGTCCTGCAGAAGGAACCAGGCATAGAACAGCGGCAGGCGGGCCTCTTCGTAGGCCACCCTCATCACCTGGATCTGGGCCTCGTCGAGTCCCCGGCCCGTCCTCTTGGCCAACTGCGGGAGGTCCGCGCACCACTCGGTGCGGGGCTCCAGGAACAGCACCAGCCGGCGGCTCTGCTCGGCGATCTCGGCCAGGCGGACGAGGCGCTCGTGGGTGTGGTTGGTGTCGTCCACCACCACCAGCGAGGCGCCGGCGGCCGGGCCGCAGCGGGCGACCACCGCCTCGTCCAGGTCCTTGGAGCCCTCGGCGGACGCCGGGTCGTGGTCGTCGGCGCTGACCACCGTGCAGAGGCTCTGGTAGGAGTCCGCGATGGCGCGCGCCAGGAAGCTCTTGCCGCTGCCCGGGAGGCCTCGGAGGACCACCAGCGTGCGAGAGGCGCGGAGGGCCGCCACGGTGGGCTCATGGTCCAGGAGGGCGAACGCCAGGGAGCCCGGAGCAGGGACCCTCACCCCTCCTTCTTCTTCTTCTGCTTTGGTGGACTGCATCTGATCGGCGTCGGCTTCCTTCTGCTCAACTTGATCCATGGCAGTCGGCGCCGGTAAGTCAGGCTCCGCCGCTTTCTTGGGTTCCTCTTCCTTGGCGGGCTCCGCGTCCTTCGCGTTCAACACTTCAGCTGACGGCACATTCTGCGCTTCCTCAGTTTGCACGGGGCCCTTTGGACTTGCTTCTGTCACTGACTCACTCACCACGGGATTCCCCGAACGTTCCTCCACCGCCTTCTCATCTGGGGACTCGATTGTCAACACTTTCTCCGCAGCCGCCGCCTCCTCCTCTACCGCAGTGTCCATCGCAACCTCTCCCGCAGCTGCAGGCGCCTCCTCTGTGTGGACAGCCAGGTCCACTATCTGCGCCACGCTGTCTGGTTCAGGTGAAGTTTGATCGGCCAGTTCTGGCACCGGCTCCACTTTGGGTTCAGGGTCGCTCGCTGCTGATAGCTGCGGTTCAGGCTGGGGCGTTTCTGATCCTGTGCCTGTTGTGAGTACATCTGGGGGAGAGACAGCTGCCGGAGACTCCGCCGGTTGGTGTTGAGTGAGTGCGGCTTCAGACAGCTCTTCTGCTCCCATTGAGTCGTCTGCTGCCGGGGATTCTTCCATCTCCTCAGACGCGTCCATCGGTGTGTCTCGTTCAGGTGCTTCAGGGATCTTCACTGGCGAGCCGTCCGGTTGGGGCTGGGCGAGAACCGTTACGGACATTTCTTCTGCCCCAGCGGGTTCCTCCGCCGTCTCCCGTTGGGGCGATTCTGAGACCTTCTCCGGTGACCCGACACCCTTGGGTGGAGCGGGCTCGCCATCAAAGGCCGCCTCCGTCACCACGGGCTCCTCCACCACGGGCTCCTCCACCTTCTCGGTCACGTGCGGCGGTGGCGGCGGTGCGGCCTCGGGCGTCGTCTGTGGCGCTGGCGCGGATTCTGGCACTTCCTCTGGAGAGCCGTCCCCTTGGCCGTCACGCCCGGGAGACGGCGCCGCCTCGTGGTGGCCATTCAGAGCGACTTGCTCGGGTTCTCCCAACGCGGCCACGGGCTCCTCCTGGTCTTTGGTGTCTGACACGCCCATCTTTTCCATGGCACTCTCCAGTCCCTCAGACATCGCGTTGGAATCCTCTTGGCACTTATCAGCATCCATGTTCTGGTTTCTGTCCGCCTGAACACAACACCATGTGGCTTAAAAGGCAGAAGGAAAAGACGCAAGGGCATTACAGCAACGGTAGCAGTGCAATAATTATGTTGACGCACGACGTGGGTTTTGAAAAAAAAAAAAAAAACCTTGCTGAAAGGATTGAAGAAAATACAGGAAGCCTGTAATAAATTTTATAAGCCATCAAACCATGGGGGGGGGGGGCTTACTAGCATAAGCAAATAATGTTACAGTGTGCGCTGCCAGTATCACGAGTGCTTTATTAATGTTTGACTAGTTCAGTGTCCACAGCGTTGACAAACTACCCAAAACCCTTTCTGACCACATTAAATATAAATAGCTACTCAAATGGATGTCATGTTATCAGCAAAATGTTTCACTTTCTGTCTCTTGACAATCAATTCAAAAGACTAGATGTGGTTGGTAGTACTAGTTCAGCCAAGCTAGTGCGATCTTAGCCAAACTGTAAATGTGCCTATTTGACGCCAAAATAACGAGTCGGTGCTTTTAATGATCGACTTTATCCCTTAAATTTAAGAGACGACTTGAATTACGGCCACAGCTAAACGTCAACCAACATGGGTTAGGTCGGGAGACAGGCCTAGACAAAGACTCAAATTGATGGGCAACATTAGTAAAAGGGTCTGAATATGATTGTTGACTTTTCAAAGATTAAATTGCGGATTTCTTTTAATCCGACACACGGATCTTGGAGTTAACACATGCTTGATTTATAATGTAAAAAATATTAATTCTTTTGAGGAAATAAAATAAAGTAATAGATGACAAATGACAATATTTCCAACTAGTTTGTAGGGTGTGGGCAGCAGGGCTACACGTTAGGAGTAAGCAGCCCTTCACGGGTTGAGACAGCAGTGGTTTAAATGGCGCAGAGAAAGCGTGGTCATCCTTTTGTTGGCCATCACATTGTTCATGTATTCAACGTACATGCCAAACTGGACTGCGTTAAAAAAAAGGGAAGACGCCCCCACCGAGAACAAAAAAAATCTTACGACATTTTAACTGTAGATAAAAGATAAAGCGGAATTCACCAAATCTAACTGTGCAGTGTGTCTGGGGAGTGGCATGCTCTCTGAACGCTCTGCCAGACGCGGAAAAAGCGTGGCAGTCATCAAAATATACCGAGCGGCTACGCATGCTGTTTTAATAAGCAGTTGAAGTGTATGTCACCACAAACAGTTAACCAGACGAAGTAAGTTTAAAAAAAAAAAAAAAACGAGTTACTTTTTCTTTGGAAAGGGCGTTTGTTGTGTCGAAGCTTACCAAATATGCAGCAGTAGAGTTGACTGTGCTCGCTGACTGACCACGCACGCTTGTTTTACTACAATGACAGGGCACAGCTAGCTCCGTGTGAAGGCTTTGCTCTTACAAGAAACAAAACCCAAGCGAGTGAGCATGCGCAGAAGAGGTTGCCACGGACACGCCCCTGAGCCGAGAACGATGAGGTAGCGGCTGGGCAACACGGGGACACAATGGACTGTAATCAACGCTACCGTTGAAACTATATTTCACTACAGAATTTTGTTTCGTAAAAAAAAAAGTATATTCAACAATATAATACTGCAAAACAACATACTAAGCTGACAATGCAAAAGAAGAGGAAGTAGGTTTACACATCAAAGAGATGACACGATTTTCCATATATATTGTTTACTTTTCACATCACTTCTTATAAAATAAATAAATAATACATTTTAAAAAATACATATAAACCTAATTTAATCTAAAATAAAGCAAACCCCATACCATACACAGGTCATGGGAACAAAATATCTGTTCTTCTTGGGCTCCATATCAGCATCATTTCCATAATCAGGTGATATCATCAACATTACAATATGCTGTCATGTGGTAGCAGTGAAATTTGGGAAGTAAAGTGGTGTCGATTCGTAATATCAGCGACGAAAAAACAGAGAGACACAAACTCACAAGAAAAAAGATGATCTTCAACATAGAAAGTAGTGGTTTGTCTCTTTAATTAAATTCGTATGCCAGTCAGTCAAACAACAGCACACATTTACTTCACCAAATTCTTTCTGGCCAAGAGGAGTGCCTGGAAGAGAACGACATCAGGTGAGGACGCCATACTCGGGAGAAGAACGACAATGACGTCTCATGAAGACAAAGACGGACAGACAGACAGACAGACAGCGGCTGAGCACCTTCTGAATGGCCTCCGCCGCCACGTCGTCCCCCAGCACCTTGGCTCGCTTCAGGGCCTCCTCGAAGTTTGACGCGCTGGACTGGAAGTCCCCGAGGTGCACTGAGAGAGGGGGCGAGACGAGGGGCGGTCAGCGGGCGACAGTCGCCGGGTGTGGTGCACATGCACTGCACTGTGTGTACACGTCTAGAGACAGTGGGGGGGGGGGCGTTACGGTCTGCCTGCGCCACCAGCACGCTGGCGTTGAGCAGCCACTTGTCGTCTCCGATCTCCTCCGCCGCGTCGCGGGAGCGCCGGCCGTAGTCCCGCGCCTCGCCGTGGCTCCTCAGCTCCAGGTAGCAGCGGCCGATCTCGTAGAACAGCCAGGTCCTCTCCACGCCGTCCCGCACCAGCGGGATCTTCTCTTCCCACCTGTGAGGCGCAGGGGGGGGGGGGGGGGGATTGGCCGGTGTGTGGGTTTGCGTGAACCTGCGCTGTTGTTCGAGCCACACGCATGCACACACGCAGGCACGTGCACATGCACACGCACACACACACACACACACACACACGCATGCGCATACGCATGCACACGCACACAGGCATGTGCACGTACAAACACACACGCATGCACATGCACACACACATACACACACACACACGCACACACACACGCATGCACACGCAAGCGCACACAGGCATGTACACGTACACACACACATGCACGCACATGCACACACACATACACACACACACACACACACACACACACACACACACACACACACACAGCAGTACTGCCTGCTTACACATCGATCGCCTTGGCGAACATCCCGGTATGGGCATAGACTCGACCAATGTTGTCCAGCGCCTGGGACTTTGCATCTGGCAGTTCACTGTTGATCATCAAAGGGTTTTTATACAAAGTGTATACACACACACACACACAGCAATTCAAAATCTGCTGCAAAATGACTCCCTGCTACTCCACCCTACTGGCCTGTGCGTGGCCAGCTGCAGGCTCTTCTGGTGGTGACTCAGAGCCTGGTCCATCTTGCCGAGGTCCATCAGGGCGTTCCCTATGCAGGAGTGCAGGTTGGACAGCGCCTCCGTCTTGTAGGGCAACGCGGCCTCCGACCACCCCTGCACCGTCCTCAGCACGCGCCGCGCCTCCCGCAGACTGCCCTCCACGTTCCCAGAGGCCAGCGCTGAGCAGACCACAACAACAACAACAACAACAATAATCACTACGATGAATGACAGTGTCCTGGCTCCGATTCCCAAACTGTTCCCCTCTCATACCAACATGGCCACCTCATCATCCCCTGGGCTCTAATTGGATAGTTCTACTCCTCCTCCCACCCCCACCCACACACAAACACACACACCCACACACACACACACACACACACACACACAAACACACACACCCACACACACACACACACAAACACACACACCCACACACACCCACACCCACACACAATGTGAAGCCCTTTGAGTGCCTTGCAGTAGTTCTATGCTAAGTGCGATGCATTATTCAGATCGTATAAATACAATCCTCGCGATCCCTCAGCGCTCATCATCATCATCATCATCATCATCCTCCTCGTCGCCCCGGTCACCTGCGTTGATCTCCTCCAGGCTGCTCAGCACACGCTGGGTGGGGTCGGAGGGCGAGCCGTGAGCGCCGCCCTTGCTCCACTTCTCCTGCATGAGCCTGCGGTCCCGCTCGCGCGCGTAGATCAGCTTCTGCTGCCGCCAGAAGTCCACGCGGCGGTCGAGGTAGCCCACGCTGTGGAGGAGGAGGTCCTGCAGGCGCTCGCCGCCGCGCATTCTCACCTTCCCCAAGTCTGGAGGGCAGCAGAAGAAGGGGACGCGGTCACACCCGAGACACTCTGAAGCAGCGTGTCCGACGAAAGCAGCAGCCGGGGAGTCGGGAGGCGTTTGGCTGAAGGACGCCTGCCTGGTCGTCTGCGGATGGGAAAATCGTAACCTTTGTGGAACACAGCAACCACGGGGCTATCCCCGCCCTCTGCCCCAGCTCTTGAGCAATAGCTAACAATTGAAACTGGATATTGCTAAATTCGATATAACCTTTCGGCACTGCATAAACCATATCTGGTACAAATGATATCCTGAAAAATCCAATCACAAAACAGGAACGAAAAAAAAAAAAAAAAAAAACGAAATATTTTGGGGTTTGTGAGGGCTGTCACTTGCAATCCAAACAAAATGGCCGACCAAGCGCACGACACCTCGGTCCTGCAGTAGCTTCTCCAGATACTCCTTGTCGCTGTGGAGCTCCCCGAGCAGCTGCTTGCTGGTCCTCTCCACGCCGGCGCTCCTCTGGCTCTGTCGCCTGGCGTCCCTCCTCTGGGGCTGGGTGGCCGTCCCCGGCAGCCCCCTCTCAGCCTGCCCGGGGGGGGGAGGGGTTGTCGAGGTCAGAGGTCAACACTGTGGCTCAGGCGGTGAGCACACGGCAAGCAAAAGGGAACAATTGGCCGATTGTATGGCCGTGCCGCGCGGTATATTATATATCTGGTCGTAAATTAATTCATTTTATCAGACGTTTCTGTTATCTGTGTTTGCTCCGCCATTTCCGACTGAGGACGACGGTCTCACCTCCCCCTTACAGAACGATGAGAGGTCTTCTTTGTTCTCCAGTTTTTCTGGGTAAGAGCAGAGCAGGTCATGTCATACACATCGAGGAAACATTTTGCAACATTTGCATTTGTGGCCTTCACTAGTAACGAAACCTGTCCACAGTAACCCTTTATATGCATGGGTTAAAATGAACTTGATGAAACGACCATTTAATACTGCTTATTATCTCGCACCTTTTACCAAACAACGCTTATAATGTGCATGTCCATACGGCAAACCACTTCAACATAAGACAAAACAACGGAGCAACAGACGCAGGGAATGCTAACAGGACAGAGGAAGAGCGAGAGCAGCAATCAATAACTACACACTAAGGATGATCTATAAATGAGATGAGGAATAACAACACACAGTAAGGTTAAAAGAGAGAGAGTACAACTAATACAACCCATACCCATACTTCACACCATGGCGTGACTTACTGCCCACAGAGTTCTCAATCGCCTCTTGTGCTTTCTGGATTCCGAGCCTGAACTCCTGGAGCTCCGGGCGCAGTTTGCGGCCTCTGTGATAAAACACCAACGCAAACTCAAGGTCCCCCATGGTGTACAAAGCCTCGGCTTTCTGGTACAGACCCTGCAGCGAAGAAAAGGGCCACGCTTTATATCTACGTGTTTAATTAAGAGTCCTGTTGTCTGGTGTTTTAAGGGAACGGTGCACTTTGTGATGGAGTCAACGATTAGTTAATCTCACCTTGAAGAACTCCTTGTCCTCTTTGAGTGACGTCTCGGCGTCTGACAGTGCGTTGTCAGTATCCCCCATCTTTAAGTAACATCTAGATCTGGCAACCAGGCAGTTCTTGTCCTCGGGCTTGAGAGTCAAGGCCTCAACAAAGAACAGGTGGAACAGTTTAGGAACAGGTGGACACTGGTTAGGTACATATGAACACAGGTTAGGAACAGGTGGACACTGGTTAGGTACAGATGAACACAGGTTAGGTACAGATGAACACAGGTTAGGTACAGATGAACACAGGTTAGGTACAGATGAACACAGGTTAGGTGGACACTGGTTAGGTACAAATGAACACAGGTTAGGTACAGATGAACACAGGTTAGGTACAGGTGGACACTGGTTAGGTACAAATGAACACAGGTTAGGTACAGATGAACACAGGTTAGGTACAGATGAACACAGGTTAGGTACAGGTGAACACAGGTTAGGTACAGATGAACACAGGTTAGGTACAGATGAACACAGGTTAGGTACAGACGAACACAGGTTAGGTACAGGTGAACACAGGTTAGGTACAGATGAACACAGGTTAGGTACAGATGAACACAAGTTAGGTACAGGTGAACGCAGGCCTTGACGGTAATCACATGAAGGTTAGAATACATTTATGTTATGTGTTATTTGTAACTTTTGTAATTTACAAATGAATTGTAAAAACTAAAATTCTAAGTGTAAAACAAAAGTTTTTTTTTTTTTTTCTCCAGAAATACATCTAAAACAGCACCAAACTATGTTAAAAAAAACAACCCGCGGCTGCATGTTTCGGCCATGTCTTCATCTTACCGTGGAGTAGCTCGCTATTGCCTTCATGTACTCTCCTTTGAGGAACAACTGGTCCCCCTCGGCCATGTACGTGGGGAAATTGATC
Organism: Urophycis tenuis; assembly: GCA_036785325.1. Classification (NCBI taxonomy): domain Eukaryota; kingdom Metazoa; phylum Chordata; class Actinopteri; order Gadiformes; family Phycidae; genus Urophycis; species Urophycis tenuis. Next base: position 3,324,037 of record JAXIVH010000032.1, read on the forward strand.
TGGGCTCCTTGGTCTACTTCTGCGCCTGACATTTTAATGATGATGATAATTGTTACTTGTTATATAGAATAATATCAATGACAAATGTTGGCGTAGTTAACTAATCCCATCTCAGTTCCTGCCAATGGTTTGGTGTCCTAGCAACCACGCTAACAATGATCGACCAGGAGCGAACAGCGCCCCCATGTGGTCATTTGAATGCGAGTAAGACTTATATAAAACCATCGGCGCCTGTAGACCAAACACGGGGCAAGTTCAGCCTTGTGAGTTACATCACATTATAATTTACCACAATACACAGCAGTATATGTTATGTCAGCCTATGTATGTATACTTCTCCTTAAAATATTTATTTTTTACTTTTCTGATTGTTTAGTTATCTATTTTTATTTATGTATGTAGCTTGGTTTCAATAATTTCCTTTGGCCATAACCTTATACTACTCATTTAATAAATACAACACGATGTAGTCCTAATACATACTATAGGCCTACCATATACTCAAACAATCAAGCATGTTCATGAATCAAGACCAAACACCAGAGTTTAGGTTTCGGTTTTTAATTTCAGAGGTCCATTTTTTTTCCATGGCTGATGGTGTCTCAAAGTCGGTCGGTTGTTGACTATGGGAACATCAACTACCAAAGCAAAACAGGAGGTTACTGTCCTACATTAGGAACACCGAGTGAATGAAACGCTCCACATTCAACAGTGGGAAGCAACTGTAAAGTTTCAATGATGGGGTGCCATAATTACGCTGCTTCAGTTAGCAAAACCTTCTTCTGTGTATGCAAATGTAAATACAGACATGATGGTGATCTGTCAAACAGAAACAAAACAAACCAGGACAGTCTGCATCACATTTGAGGAATATAGCCAGCACATATACGTGTAAAACAAGCAACGCCTAATTGTCTCCTGAGTTAATTCCAGGCATGCTTGTCTCATCCCAGGTGTCCCCCTCATCCTATAAACAGGAGCATATCCCCACTTTTACACTCAAGAGTCGACAGATTTTTTGTAATTTTTTTTACAATAAATATACATATCAAAATAAAAAAAGGAGAGGACTACTAACCATCACGAATAAACCACTTTACATTCCAGTAAAATGTACAGAGCATCAGACGGCGAATGGCAACGCAGAACGTAAAAACCACCGGGGTGGTGGGGGGGGGGGCGGGGTTAACGTGAGGGTAATGGCGGGTGCAAGCAAAGCCAATCCCTCTGCTGCCATCGTCTCCGCTGCGCTTAAAGGCCGCACGCGTGTGACTGTGCACGTCTGGGGCCCGTCCAGCCCATCCAGGACTGAAGTGTGTGACTGTGCACGTCTGCGGCCCTTCCAGTCCATCCAGGACTGAAGCGCGGGAAGACGTGAACCGGGACACCGATTGGCTGTTCCTGGCAGTCGCAGAAAAACTAAAACAAAGAAACAAACAAAAAAAAACAACCCAAACAGATAGGTTGCTCCAGCTACAATACATGCAGCTCAGGGCAGGCTGTACTTGTGGGTTATACCATGACGGGCTGGCGGGGGTGGGCGGGGTGGGGGCGCTAGCTTCATGCAGAGAACACGTGCCCTGCAGTGATGCCGAGGGACGCTTGGCAATAGTGAGCTCGGGTTTCTCTGGGTCACCACAGGCCTTCACTCACACGCACACGCACACACCCACACCCACACACACACACACGCACACACGCACACGCTCCCAAACGCACCCACTGCAGTGTCTGCCGTGAAATGAAAGAGCCCCCAAAGTCAATTCATTTTGGCATCTTTTTTTTTTTTTTTTTTGCCAGGAACGACGCTGTTCCTGAGGTCCTGCATTCGAAGAGAAGTCAAAAAAACCAAAAGACAACAGCAGTGCGGGTTGTCAGTTAAACGGGCGGCCTCTTGCCAGGTGATTACTATTGTGCTGCGTGTCGTCATTTCAGGGAAGGTAGCATTCACTCACGTGACGGGAGAGACTGTGTTCAGAATTTAAAACGGTGAAATGTGTAACGCAAGGGTAGGCTTCATGTTGAAACGTGTAGAACAGAGTCCTGATGTAGCAAATGAATATGTGCAGAAATCCACCGGGACCATTAACCAAACTGGAAGAAGAAATTTCCTGGTCCGGACGCTGGAATTAAAAGATGAACAAGAAGGTGAGGGGAATAAACACACCGTTTTCAGGATATTCCTGGGAATGTTTAAAATGTATGGAAAGTAGAAAGAAAAGGACTGTTTCCTCTACAGCCTTTGGGTACGTACAGGGATTGCCTTCAAAACTAAAGCCACCAGGGCCTCCAAAGAAAGCTTTGAATATATTGTTTGCATCGAAATCTGGTAAAGAAAAAAGAGAAAAAACTGTTGAACAGCTTGAAGAGAGAGCTCACAAACATGCATTAACACATTAAGGGGTTGAGAGGACTAAATATGAATGACACATACATTTTAGACATCAAATATATAGTACACATAAATACATAATAATTTTGGTAGCCAATGTCAAGTGCATCTGTTCTGAACAGTGAGTCTGGCAATGGTTCCCTTGACCGTCTCCATCCTGCCCAGAGTACCACCTCCCCATTCACTCCCTCCTCCTCCTCCTCCTCCTGACCAGAGTACCACCTCCCCGTTCACTCCCTCCTCCTCCTCCTCCTGACCAGAGTACCACCTCCCTGTTCATCTCCTCCTTCTCCTCCTCCTCCTCCAGGTCCTGCCCACATTCTCACCTCCCATGTTCACTCCTTCCTCCTCCTCCTGACCAGAGTACCACCTCCCTGTTCATCTCCTCCTTCTCCTCCTCCTCCTCCTCCTCCTCCTCCAGGTCCTGCCCCCATTCTCACCTTCCATGTTCACTCCTTCCTCCTCCAACTCCTGACCAGAGTACCACCTCCCTGTTCATCTCCTCCTCCTCCTCCTCCAGGTCCTGTCCACATTCTCACCTCCCATGTTCACTCCTTCCTCCTCCTCCTTCTGACCAGAATACCACCTCCCTGTTCATCTCCTCCTCCTCCTCCAGTTCCTGCCCACATTCTCACCTCCCATGTTCACTCCCTCCTCCTCCAGGTCCTGCCCGCTGTCGTAGCGAGCCTTCTTCTTGGGGTCCGACAGCACGGTGAAGGCCTCGCCCACCTCCTTGAACTTCTTCTCCTCCTCCTTCTGCACCTCCACAGTGGCGCCGCTGTGACGGTCTGGATGGAGGACGTTTGGATGAGCTTATTCATCACACACACACATCCCAAACAAAACCTCCACTGAAAGTGATTCCCTTTCTCGGCTAATACTAAAGAGCGTATTGTGTTACACGTAATACGGTTTTGTATTATGTGTAATACGGTACGATGATGCAGTACGATGACTTTGCAGGGACCGTGAGTAATGATCACTGGGGATGCGTGACCACAACAGAAAGGCCTTCACCTGGGTGATGCATGAGCGCCCGCTTGCGGTAGGCCTTCTTGATCTCGTCCTCGGAGGCGTTCTTGTCCACGCCCAGCACCTTGTAGTAGTCTTTTCGCTTGCTTTTCTTCAACTCCAGCTGGGCGTTCTTCAGAAAGTGCTTGTGCTCTGCCGATGGAAATACAAGACGTGGCAGGCGTGAGGTGAGACATCTCCATTGGTTTAATCGCATCCCAGCTGCACAGACTCAGGCTGAGGATTTTGGAGTGGCGAGCTCTCCCTTGTGGTCACGCCAACTAACGTGTAATGGTAATTCACGACAAAGGTTTTTTTTTTTATTGCAATCTCAGATAAATTGGTATATTGTCCCATCCCTTGGTACAATCCCTTTCCAGCCTTTTTCTCCAAAGCGTCTTGCATCTTGCAAAATGGCGTATTTGTTTTACATGTCATTATTAGCAGGTAGGGGCTAGGCCCCTTGCTCAAGGACGCCTGCAGGTCCTCTACAGTCACTGGGGGGGGGGGGGGGGGGGGTTGACCCCTGGACCCAGATCACTCAGGCAACGTCTGACGGATGAGACCAATGATGCTACGGCCCGGCTCAGGCGGCAGCTCAGTGGCCGAGCCCCGCAAGCCCCACAAGCCCCACGAGCCCCACGAGCCACATGAGCCCCACCGGAGGCTCACCTTTAGTCTTCTCGGTCTGGTAGACCTTCTCGTAGTCCCGCACTGCCTCCTCGTACTGCTCCGTGTCCATGTAGCTGTGGCAAGCAAAAGCAACGCACCACACGCACGCCTTCAGTCGCACGCCCGTTGGGACGACACAGGGGAAAATGAGGGGCGACACTACTGATACCGCGTAATCAAGCGTCGGCCGACGGCGTACCATTGAGCTCTCCGCAAGTAGGCCTTGATGTAGCTCTCGTCCAGCTTAATGGCCTTTGTGCAGTCGTCAATAGCTTGGTCGAGTTTTTTCAACTTTCAAAAGAAAATAAGCAGAGGTGTTACAGCGAATGAAGACGACAGACGCCCCATGCTTCTATTGTTTGTTGCAGAGATGTTATTTCGGGTGTGGCAAATTAGAGCTAACTTCTTATTAATAATAATAACAACAATAATAATAATAATGAAAACAACACAACTCTTTAGAACACAATGCTCCACGTTTATGTCACCCAATCAGCAGATTAATGCGTGAGGAAAATCAGCAAGGGTTTGTGTGTGTGTGTGTGCGTGCGTGCAACGCATGCAACGTCTCCCCCCCCGCCCCCCCCCCCCCCCCGGCGCTCACCTTGGAGCCCACGGTGCCGCGGTTGCAGAACAGCTTGGCGTTGGTCTTGATGTTGTTGGGGTCTATTGTCAGCGCCGCCGAGTACAGCTCGTAGGCCGCCGCATAGTCCCCCTCCTTGAAGGCCTTGTTCCCCTCCTCCTTCTTGGACTTCAGCGCCTTGGCGTTCTAAAAGGGTAAAGCGGGTATTAAGCGGACGCGTTTGTCCAAAGCGACTTACAATTGGTACATTTGTGGGGTTTGACATGTGGACAAGTTGGAGGAGGAGGAGGAGGAGGGGGATCAAGGGGATGGAACCGTCGACCCTACGGTTAGTGGACGACCCGCTATGTCCACCCGCTCGACCTACTGTGCTACTGCCGCCCGTGTTCTGCGCGCGACAACAAGAGGGGTACGCCGGTCACCGACGGTGACGGCCCCGTCCACGGTCCCGCCCCCCGGTGACCCCTGGCCGGGTGGACCGGCCGACGGTTTTCTGGGGGAAACTCACCCTGCACGCGAGTCTCGCCTTCTCGTGGTCGGGGGCCATGTGCAGCGCGTGGACGAAGAACTGCACGGCCTTGTCGATGCAGTCCTCGTAGTACAGGCAGAGGCCGCGCACGTACAGCGCGTCCCCGTTGGTGGAGTCCATCCGCAGGATGTCGCTGCAGCGCGGGCCGGAGGAAGACGTACAGGTTACCAATGGGACAAAAACAAAGACGACAAAAAAAACCTGAAACCATTGAGGTATGCCTGGAGTGGGGGGGGGGGGGGGGGGGGGACGAGGGGAACAATCTGCGGACACGATTGTTGGGATTCTTTTAATCCGCGGCGCTTGTTATCGTCGGGTACAAGGTGAACGACGTCCCGTGCGTTAACTGTGCCGTCCCACAGAGGGCGCTGAAGTGTATTCACCTGTTGTCAATTTGCATCACCGATACTCTGTTCTGTTCTGCCACTTGCGTATAAAAAACTATGAATACACATTGTATTGGCGCTGATGATTGGCTTGAACAGAATCCTCCTGTCCGACGGCCTTGCTTTGAGAACCAACAGCCTCGGTCATCACAAATAGAGTAACCCGAAAAACAGCATGAGCAGTCTGCCACCAATTGTTAATTATACATTTTAAGTGACTTCTTCAATACCGTATGTACCTAACAGCAGAGATGTAGTAGTAGACATCAATCTCTTATCAGGGATGGAGACAGGTAAGGGGTAAAGAAGGTGACAACATTTTGTGGATGCAGAAAACCTGCCAAATCTAGGGGGGTCTGGGGGCATGGTGCCCCACGAGAAAATGTGGAAAGAAATGTGCTTTACATGTTAACTTAATTAATTCTCCCTGAAAAGTAATTCGGCAACAATAGGGCAAACCAATTCTATTATGATTGCAAAAATGTGTTTCTGCGATCAGTGATAAGGAAGGACCCATAGTACTAGCAGTGCTAATTAGGCTATGGGGCCTTGCTTATCACTACTACTAATACTAGTAGTACTAGTCAGGCTATGGATCCTTCCTTATCACTGACCATAGTATTTACTCTATTATTCATGTGTATGCTGGTCTCATATTTAATTCTCCCCTCCACAATAATTATCTCCCCTTTAATATAAATAATACATAAAGACTAACCAATCATATTGGGGGGAATGTTAATATTACAATAAAACATACAATACAAAACTATATGGCACTACACACGTCAACTGTTACCGTAGGGACACCCCCTTGCTGCCAGGCTGTTTGTTCTTGCTAGACTGAATAATTATATATTTCGGAGCCAAAAAAAAAGGAAAAATTATATATATTTTTTTTATATATTGCGCTATTGGAAAAATGATTTGTAAACTCTCCATTGTTGGTGTTTAGAACCAATGGATGAGGAAGAAATGTAATATCGAGGAATGGATTCCTCGATATTACATTTGGTTTTGCCCAAAAACAAGTGGAACGATAAATTAGCTCTTGAATAAGGCTGAACAGATTTGTGGAACAGGAGCACTACAGCATTACTAAGTCAAATCAGTGGCAGAAGTTATAAACTTGAGTCCATACACAACGACAGGTATCAGTAACACTCCTAAAATGCTGTCCCTGTAGATGCGGTGAAGTGGTTCGCGGAACCACACTACGGTGAACACGGGGTGTGAACCACAAATAACCCCCCCCGAAATGTGAGGAGTTTGCGTCTCTGCTAATAGACTGAACCTCTTCAACACGAGCCACGAGTGACCCTGGTCTTCAGGCTCTCCTGCTCACCTGGCCACGCCCTGGGCCTCGGGGTAGCGCCCCAGCAGGGCTAAGCACTCCGCCTTCAGCACCTTGAACCTGTGGCAGGCTGGGGCCGACTCCAGGGCCCGGTCCATACAGAAAACAACCTCAAGAAGACAAGGGAGAGGGAAAAGACGTTCAACGTCTCTGATGACAAACCCGAGTTCAACATTGTTGATATTTCACCAGAACCACAACTAAACAGATGAAACACGTACCATTCGAAAGTCTCGCTTCTCAAATCCTATTTCCGCCATCTTCTCATATTCCAGGATGGATTCTGCGTTCTTGAGCTGGAAACAGAAACTGATAGGTCAAACATCAATAATCCACGATAACAATGCATTATAATCCTATTCAGGACGTCATTCCCATGATTTATCCACGGTGCATGCAACCAACACCTAGGCAGCCATACTGGCCAACAATATCTCCTGCTAAACCACTCTGCATCAGACATTGTAATACAGAGTATGCTCTTCTTAACAGAGGCTTGTCCAAAGCTGTACTGTAGTTTTATTGAGGGACTGCCAAGGAAAAGTGTGTCAGAGCACGGCCTCGCTCCAATTAAACTGACCAACCTCCTGCTGGCACTGGTTGTTGTCATGTTCCATCTCCAGAACCCTCTGGAAACAGCGCTTTGCCGCCATGGCATTGCCAAGTGACAGATGGCACTTCCCCTCTCGTAGATGACCCTGTCAGCAAAAACATGACACTTACAAATCGAGAGAGGGGACCATTTCTATCAAGGAAAACAAACGAAAGGTTGTGACAAAGAGCAGCGTTTTCCATCCACCTACCTTCATGAAGGTGTCGTCCAAACGCACGGCCTGCTGGGAGTCCTCCAGAGCCTCCCGGTACCGACACAGCATCATCAGCGTTGCCGCCCTGTTCCCATAGTAACTTGGATTCTTGGGGCACATATCTGAGGAAAATCAAAAACCCTATTGATACCAACTCATTACAAGGAAGATGGTTTCGGTTAGTATAAACAATTAGGCGACCAAGAGGACATAATTTAACTACGGTACCTATGGCCTTGGTATAGTAGTTGTAGGCTTCAGAGTAATTCTTCTTGATGTAAAAGGCATTGCCTTGTTCTTTGAAGCCCTCTGCTTCCCTAAAGAGGGAAAAACATGTCAGCATTGCGACCACATGCAATTATGTGGCACTAACCAGATAGAAAGTAGTCCGTCATTGGGTCACCACGGACACGCTCACAGTACTTATGCAGACTGTAGTACCATTGTTCTACTGCCCTGTTTCTTTCAGTGAGAGATACACACATATAATCACTGTATTCTCAGTAATCATGGATGGCAAGTGGAAAATCGTAATCACACAGCTCACTGCAAACTAAGCTGGATGTCTCTTGTTTAGCTGTATGATTTGAGTGTGAGGTTGTATTTAGGTACACCATTGGGAACACATTGTCATCATCTTCATAAAACATTGTATTGTTTATTTATATTTTATCGTGTTGTCATTTCTGTTGGAATTGCTATTATTTAAATTATAAACAAGAGCCGTGGCCGGAGGGGTTTCTACCTTTCAATACATCATATGGGTCACAAAGTATGAGTTTAGCCCTAGGGTTTAGCCGAATATAGCAACAGCCCAAACCAGTAGGCTATTCCGTTTGCACATGTGGACATTGGGTGACAGCCATTACATAAACGGCACTGGGAGCCAGGAATATATGACACCGCAGTACGGGCATCTGTCTGTTCTTTTTTTGGAATCGCTTCGTGCCATTCATCATCACGTCCAAACCACACGAGTCAACGATGCCGTTAGCTCCACAGTAAATAACCCCTCACTGCACCAAAATACATATATACTCCGTCAAATAACTTAAACTACACTCATAGCCAGTCACTTGCTGGCCGACACAGAGTATTGTGCTTGCAATATTGTGAGGCAGCAAAGCAAAACAAAGTGCAGAGCATTAGGTAACCGAGAGAGAACTCCTGCTAACAGCTATCAGGTTAGCTGTAACAGTACGACCAAAAACGAGTCCCAACGAGGCGGTTTGAGGGCGCGCACCAAGAGATAGTCATGTCTCGATACTGCTGTCCAAAACACAGACACTATTCCCAGGTACCTTTCCAATTCCTCGTCACTGAGCATGTCCATGTCAAGGTCCGAGTTCACATCATCACAATCCACCGACGCCATTTTGCCGATACTGGATAGGGGCGGGACCTGTGGGCGGAGCAAGGGCTATGTTGCTAGAGACCACGCCCCCCAAGAAGACCGCAGACATCAGACGTCATCTGTAAACAGGAAGCATTGTATCAGGTGAGAAAGTAAGTACGCTTTGTGTGAGCTAAATTGCGTTGTTTACTTATTTGCAAACCATAAAAGTTGGTTTATTATTAAGATGTATCGTTAAAGGTCGATGTGTGACATTGCCAATCAAATGAATTATTTGGTTGGTAAACCATTATTGGGGTACTTCCTCTAAAACAAATGCTAAGCTAAAGCTATTTTTTGATGCACAGCGTTTATCGATTACAGTGACAGTTTGGGCAGGATAAACATGATTTATGAGCAGCAATTTTTGTTTGATATTGAATGTGAAAAAGTTGTCATGCTAAAAGGTCCGTAGACCCATTTATGCAACAAAAGTGCTGTTGCTTTTAAAAATGCATTTAGGTGTTTGTATGGTTGTTCGTTGTGTTATCTCATCACGTCAAGACTTGCACACATCTCATGTTCTCATGTAACACCCATCCACATGTTTCTTATATCCTGGCTGAAATAAGCAATCATGGGGAAAAGCTGCAAAGTGGTCGTGTGCGGCTTGACTGCAGTTGGCAAAACGGCTGTGTTGGAGCAGCTACTGTATGCCAATCACGTGGCAGGTAGGCTCTCTCGCATTCAATGAATAATATCACTTCCAGTTCATTTGATTTAACGATCAAAGGGCCAATAGGCTCTCCCTGTTAAAAGATTGGCGAGACAATGTAATTAAATGTTAATTAGATGATCATGAATGTATAGTCAATATCATTTAATGTATAAGTATGTTACAATAATCTTATAGGCTTTAAATTGAAATGAAACCCTAGCTCCGTAAACAACTTTGACAATTTACTTTGCCAGATGCTTTATGTTAAATTGAACAGGCTGTTGTCGATGGAACATAATTGTTACCAAAGTAATGGATGCTTAGCTATTGTGTGTGGGCACTTATCTTACTTATTTGCCTTGGAAATTATCGAAAAAAAAATCTGATATATGCAATGGAAGTGGGACTGAAGTGGTTTGAACTTTCGGAAAACTGATGATAAGTTTGACCACCACTGTGGTGTAAGACCAATACCGGCTAGCTTGTTCTCACATGTCCTCCGGTCGACCTGACACTGACAGAGCCGTTCCTTCGTGTGATCCACCTGTTAGGTTCCGAGCCCATGGAGACTTTGGAGGACATTTACATCGGCTCCATAGAGACGGACCGCGGCACGCGGGAACAAGTGCGTTTCTATGACACCCGGGGCCTCCGCGACGGGATGGAGTTTCCGCGCCACTACTACTCCTTTGCCGACGGCTTTGTGCTGGTGTACAGCATCGACAGCAAGGAGTCCTTCAAACGCATGGAGGCCCTCAAGAAGGACATCGACAGGCAGCGAGACAAGAAAGAGGTGGGCCGATCCGACATGTCTGGCTGCTGTCACTGCGGTTGGTAGAGGACCATAAGACTAACGGCGACAGTAGCTCTGGAGGTAGAGCGAGGCCAACTGCTGACTTCCTGGGGGGTTGCTGGGTTTGATCCTGGGTTTCTCCTCTCTGAGTGATGCGGTGTCCCTGAGCCAGGATGCCTTGCATGGTTGACACCACCTTATTATTGATATCATTGTATTGTTGCTGTGCTCCTGTGGTGTAGATTAAGCTACGGTTACAATGCACACATTCATATCTGGGTAAAGAGGCGGGCTGCGCTTTGGATGCACGGTTGATGGATGATGTAACGTCACTTCACAGGTGACCATCGTTGTCCTGGGCAACAAGCTGGACAGGGACGGCGAGAGGAAGGTGGAGCACAACGTGGCTCAGAACTGGGCCAAGGCCGAGAGGGTGCGTCTGTGGGAGGTGTCGGTGGTGGACCGCCACACACTGATCGAGCCCTTCGTCTACCTGGCCAGCAAGATGACGCAGCCCCAGAGCAAGTCCACCTTCCCGCTGAGTCGCAACAAGAACAAGAGCAGCGGGTCCGTGGACAGCTGAGGGGCCAATGAGGGTCGGGGCCGGGGGGGGGGGGGGGGGGGGGTCTGGCAGAGCAGGGAGGACAGTTCGCTGAGTCTTTTGGAAGGAGGGAGGGGGGTGGGGTGGGGGTGGGGGGGTCGGTTCAGAGACTGCAGAACTCGCATGTGCATCTCACTACTCATGTAATTAGTTAACTTCTGCATGTGACGTCTGTTGGTTAAGGAAATACAGAAGCTACATGCAGCGGTTAGCCAGCTACATATGTAGTTGGTTGCATGCTTAAGGTCACCAGGGGAGAGGGATATTGGAAAGCAAGAGCTTCACTTATGGATGTCATGGCATCATGATTGTATAGCATTCATGTGTGGCGTCTGCATTAAGTACTTGAATAGAGCCACGCTCTTTTATGGTTGGCGCAATACTGAACCGAAATGATGACACCTCTGGAATGTAGTTATATTTCAGTTGTAGAAGCGCTTTGCGTGACACGTCAGGCAAGACATGTCATTTGTGACGCAATGGGGAAATTCAATGTTTGCCTCAAAATAAGCACTCTTGTTGGTCACAGGCAATTTCTTCCTCATTCAAACAGAATAGGATCAGGTGTAAGTGTCTTCACAGTCGATGTTCACTGTTCAGATACAGCATGCAGACATTTCGGTCACTAAGTTTCTTCCACTTCCTTGGTGCCCCACAAACTGATGTCGATTTGATTTTATCGGAATACAATTCCAAAGATGAAGGCGTCATACCTTCCATATCTTCTCACAGTTTTGACTGAATGGAATTCACAAGGTAATCGAGTGAAAATGTCTGTTCCAAAGTACAAATGTAACTAGATGACGTAGCAGAACTTTTAAATGTTTTTAAATACATTGCAGCAATTTGGAAGGGTAAACATTACAAATGTTACCGGTTGAACGGCATGGGAATTATCTGTGTCCATTCAATGCGTCATCACGTCAAAAGGAAAGCAGGAGATTGCACACAAAAATATGCAGTGCATATGTTGGTTGATTTAAATGTTGAACAGAATATTTGTTGCAGTGCTGGGTTTTTTTTTCTGAGATGGATGCTGTTAACGAGCAGCAGCGTCTGTTTTGTCTTTTTTTTTTTTTCATTCCGACCACATTCTACAGAGTTTAATAACTTCTGTTGAGCTGACGACATGTGTTGAGAAGGGCACTCTGTGTATAGTGTTGGCTTACATTGAGAGAGAAATGTCATATACATGGATTAATGTTGCTTGTGATTGTGTGTTATAAAAGCTTGACAGAACTCAAGCTTCAATGTTTTTGTTTCTCAGCAAATCTTTTAGTGGTGACAAAACACTCATGTACAAATTCAAGCAAATTCATGTTATTATGTCCCAAGAAAGAATTTGATTGTGATTGTAAAATGTTATAGTTGAAATTCTGATGCGTGAGATGGAGACCGTGGTGCCATCTGCTGGACAATAAGGTTCCGGAACACAAACGGAGCATTTCAATTCTTTATTTAACAAGAATAAATATAAATAAATAAACAAATAAATAAGTATCCGTACTGGAGTAAATAAATATTTAAATATTACATATAGTTGAATCACACTCCCACGCAAGAGCACACACACACACACACACAAACACACACACTCACATACAGCCAGATATAAATAGACGCCTTTTTTTTTTTTTTTAATTTCTTCATTGCTAATTGGAGGGCTTTGGTTTCCCTCTGTTGTCCAGTTTTGTCTTGAGCTGTGAGAAAGCCAAGTGGAACTCGAAACGTATCAACTCCCAAGCACACATCTGAAAGACAGAAGAATGACGTCAGTTCTGTGAAGAGGTGGAGAGTTAGATGGACGCAGCACTAATGCACACTTCTGCAAGGCAGAGAGACCGACAGGCTGATTGACAGACGGACAGACAGACACAAAGGCAGGGAAGATAGACAGATATTGAGACATAAAACTAGGCAGACAGACAGAAAGAAACACAGACAGAGAAAAACAGATAATATAATTGAACTGAATATATACCTCCTGAGTGTGTAAGACAGCCAGCTGATCTGCAAAGGAGGCCAGGGCCGTTGCTGTGGTGTCTGCATCCGTCGGCCCCTCCTGGTCCACCTGTACGATCCCATTCATTAGGATTCAAACCAACAGCCTACTGATCCACTGGAATCCATTGGGATTCAAACCTTAAACGAGACACCCCATGCCTTCTGGCTATCCACCCATATACATACATTTAAAGTCCTACACCCCACCAATGGTTGTATGTTGCTGTCAGACACCGAAAGGGGACTGGAACCTACACAGCGCTGTAGATTGCTGGTTTGGCGAAAAACGAGGTTGTTCAGGAGCTGCACTTTCTCCGGACTCCATGGCATCCGGCTCGGATTGCTGTCAAAGACCGTTGTGAACAGCTTCAAAATCTTCAAGGCAAGCCCTGGGACCGCAGCCTCCTGTAAGAGAAGAGGAGAAGTTAGGAGCTGTGGAGAGAGGAGAGGGAGAAGAGAGGAAGATAGGAGAGTAGAGGAGGGGAGAGGAGAGGAGGAAGATAGGAGAGGAGAGGAGGGGAGAGGAGAAGAGAGGAGAGGGGAGAGGAGAGGAGGGGAGAGGAGAGGAAGGGAGAGGAGAGGAGGAAGATAGGAGAGGAGGGGGGAGGAGAAGAGAGGAGGGGAGAGGAGAAGAGAGGAGAGGAGGGGAGAAGAGAGGAGAGGAGAGGTAGACAGGGACATGAGAGCAGAAAGGAGGAGGTGGAGAAGGAATGAGGGACCAGCGAGACAGACAGGGGAGGTGGGTCAGGTTTACCTCTGCATCACTGAAGACATTGTGTGGGAAAAGAGGTGCAGTCTGGTTTTCCACGCACTGTCGAGGTAGATACCCCCCCTGAGAGAGAGAGAGAGAGAGAGAGAGAGAGAGAGAGAGAGAGAGAGAGAGAGAGAGAGAGAGAGAGAGAGAGAGAGAGAGAGAGAGAGAGAGAGAGAGAATGTATTAAAAGTGTCAGTCATTTAATTTAACCTTTGATTAACCGCGTTGGGGCAGCACACACATTACAAACACCGTGACAACATATACAATATATAACTGGAATATACGATCATTGTTTAAAACGTCATTAAACGATTAACTTATTGATCAACTTAGTAAATGGAAAGCAGGGAAGATCAGAACTAGGGGCAAAAACGTTTACAAACAACTGTTACATTTTTTTTTCAGTTACACTTTTCCTTCAAAGGTACACTGTTATAATCAGAAATAAACGTTAGTTATAAAGAGACCATACGAGTGGATTGAGTGGATATAGAGCACACAAAATGTACAAATAAAAGTATGTAAATATGCAATAAGTACAAATGACGATGAATGAAGTATTCAAGTAATGAATTTACATTTACAATTGCAATTCAATTACATCCTAATAATTTATGAGACATTTAAAGTGGTTCAATCATGTCAAATCCTATCATTGTCCCTTTTAAGTAATTAAATGGAGTTCCAATCATTTAACACAATGGTTCTCAACTGGTCTGGCTTCAGGACCCACCATCACCCCACAATGTCCGGACCTACCAGTTGAGAACCACTGATTTAACATATTTCTGGGTCTTGCTTCACGATGAGGGAGTCCAAAATTAAAACACTTTCTTTACAAACTTTGAGAGCAAAACTGGCAGTCAATGTGTGTGTGTGTGTGTGTGTGTGAGGGGGTCTTTGTCTGTCTCACCATGTTTTCCAGAAGGAGGATGATCCTGGTGTTGATGCGACCCAGGTGAAACTGGTTCCAGGGACACTCCACGGAGGACTGGGACACACCTGTCCAGCACAACACCAACAGGGACACGAAGACAGGCCACATTCTGACTGCTACACAAGAACTACACAAGCACAGACCTCCAGCTACTGAGCCTATAGTCCCTTAATACACCACAATAGCAATACACTAAATCACTAAACTGCTATTTATCTTTGACTATCTCTCTCTCTCTTCTCTCTCTGTCAATGTGACTTCAATTGTTCTCAATTGTTCTGATTTCTGAAGGAAAGTTGGTCACTTATAAAGGCTGGGTTGGGGAAGTACTGTGCCAATGTGATGAGGTTTAGGCCAGCTGATGGGGTTCACCACAAGATGCCAGGATATCTTAGAATATGCCCAACAGGTTGAGGGGCTTTACCACAGAATAAATCTGGTGGTTTAATAGTTTGAATCCTGCCCTAACAGCCCAGGAGTTTGTTGCATGGGTTTGACAGATATAGTGGCATATTGAGAGGAGTATGCAGGTGGTGGTGGGGGGGGGGGGGGGGGGCACCATCTTTTGTTGCTCCTCCTTTTAAATGGATCTGCTGCTCACAGTTCGGTGGGTTTTGGGGTCTAACCCCAAAAGGAGGTTGTGGGTTTACCTCCAGACCAGTAGGATTCACACAGTAACCATAGTAATATGGTTTACCTCAGCACCCAATCAGGTGCAAATTATTCTCTTGTTCTATTCTATTGCTTTGATGGCTTCTTCATCTTCCAGCTTTCTTGTCTGCCTCTCTGCCTGGGAAGCCTTCTGATCTGAGTCAGTCTGTCTAATTAGTATGTTGTCTATTAGTCTGTTTTCCAGTGGTGTGCTATGAACACGTTGCTGCACAGCTGCACACGTTGCTGCATAGTGATGCAGTGATACACTAAATGAATCACTTTATGAATCAGGTTGTTAGTCAGGTCCATCAGTTTTATTTTATTTAACGGGCAATTATGCAAATAGTTTCAGTAGATATATCACATTTCATTTTTTTGATTTGTTCTTCATTTTCTATATGATGGGCATGCGTTAGTCGCCAGAAGTAAATCACTTTCGTTCTCACTTTCTATTTCCCTCCCTTTGAGCTTCTAGCGAAGTGAAGTACCAACGGACTCCGGAATTCCCAGCCCCATTCACAAAATAAAATAATGACTGAACAAACTAGCATGAATGAATAGACGTTGAAGGGTGGCCATCTTTTCTTTAACCAATTAAAACAACGACTTAATCCTCTCATTTCTTATACGCGGCTGTCCATGCAAACATCAATATAGCCCTTTTTTATTATTGTACGGACAATAATCAAAAGTCTGTTTTTTTTTTAGATCATACAGCCTGAAGCCGGGTCTCCCCAGAAGCAGACTCGCCTGAAGGGAAATAGTTAAAGTAACAGAAAACGAAACCTCAGCAATTCGTCTTCTCCCCCGCAGCGCTGCCTGTGTGCGCACTACGTGACGTCACTCACCTCGTGACGTCACTCAACGTAACGCGAAAACAAGTTGGTCAAAAGAAACAATCGAATTGTTTCGGACCTCCGCTCGTTCATAGACAGTGGCGCCTTAATGCACGGGCTTACCTGGGCTTCAGCCCGGGGCCTCGGGCAATCAGGGGCCTCTTAAAAAATATATATATTTAAAAAAAGAAGATGATAAACATCCGTATTGACGGTGTCATTACTCTGCTCTACAGCAGCATGTAATAGCGCTAACAAAAATAAATTCAAATTTATTTAGTTTTAACCAGTATATGCAAGCTATATACCCTGGCTCATTGCGCTGTTGGCACGGACACCGAATGTACCTAGCTTCTGAGGGTTTTATTAATCGGATTGCATTTCCGATTCACACACAAACACACACACACACACACACACACACACACACACACACACACACACACACACACACACACACACACACACACACGAGCGCAAACATAAGAGCACACACACGACGTGCACAAATACATACACACTGTTGTCGCAATACATCTTCCGATTCGTGTTAACTAACAAATTAACGACGACAGGAATCAAATTACGGGGAACCGTGGAGAGGTGTGCTCCCCTGAATGAGCTTTGAGCTCTCTGAATACGCTCAATAGGGAAGATCGTGGGGGGCTTTTTAAAGATAGGATTAATGACACAATGTCACATTTCAAACTATACGATATCAAATGTAACAAATCGGCATGGGGCTACTACAAGTGAGAACACCCCAAGGTCACGGTGCATTTCGCACACTGCCGGGTTATTGGGGCCAAATCTGGTAAATGAGTTGATCCTCTTTAGTAGGTCTTCCATCCGTGGGGTCCACTCTCCACTCTCATGGGCCTGCTGTGGATCCACAGCTCCGGTGATGCAAGAAGGCATGTTGGACAATTGTTTTATCTTATCTTCACCCTAGGCCTATGAGTATAATTAAGCTGTTTGGTTCAATAGACACACACACACACACACACACACACACACACACACACACACACACACACACACACACACACACACACACACACACACACAAGAGTGCGGATCGGGCCGGAATTTTCGGTCCGAGCCCGGCCCGCGTCCGACAGAACAGTAACCGAACCCGACTCGAGCCCGACAGGCATCTAGCTTTTTTTTTGTAGCGCAACATGCGCGGGTTAACGCGCGGGTAAATAGAACAAATCAAATCGCGCAGGTGTGACCGAGCCCGAACCCGAGCGTAATTTCTAAGTATTTGTCCGAACCCGACCCGGCCCGCCGGGTACTGTTGGGTCCCGTCGGACTCGGGTCAGGTATCCATCCTCTAACACACACACACACACACACACACACACACACACACACACACACACACACACACACACACACACACACACACACACACCACTTTAATAGGCACACCTCGCTAGTGCCGGGTTGGACCCCCTGTTGCCTTCAGAACCACCACAATCCTTGTATTCAAATTCAATAAAGTTGCTGGATTCAGTCCTCGGAGAGTGTGGTCCATATACTGCATCACACTGCAGATTTGTCGGCTGCACATCCATGATGCGAATCTCCCGTTCCACCACATCCCAGAGGTGCTCTATTGCATTGAGATCTGGTGACTGCGGGCATCTGAGTACAGTTCACTCATCGTGCTCAAGAAGCCCGTCTGAGATGATTCAAGCTTTGAGACATGACGCGTTATCCTGCTGGAGGTAGCCATCAGAAGATGGTATGTGGTCATAAAGGGATGGATATGGTCAGAAATAATGCCCAGGTATAGGGTGTGGCATTTAAACAATGCAATTGGTAGGGGTACCAATTTCAAGGGGCCCAAAGTGTGCCAAGCAGCAGCAGCATGAACTGTTGATACAAAGAAGGACGGATCCATGCTTTCGTGTTGCTGACGCCAAATTCTAACTGCCATCCGAATGTCACAGCAGAAATCCAGACTCAGACCACGAAACGTTTTTTTTTTTTTCCCAATCTGCTATTGTCCAATTTTGGTGAGCCTGTATGAACTGCAGCCTCGGTTTCCTGTCCCTTCGCTGACAGTGGTGGTACCCGGTGTGGTCTACTGCCGCTGTAGCCCATCTGCCTCAAGTTTCGACGTGTGATGCGTTCAGAGACGTTCTCCTGCATCACCTCGGGTGTGCGAGTGGTTGTTTGCGTTACTGTTGCCTTCAGCTCGACCAGTGTGCCCATTCTCCTCCGAGCCTCTGGAATCAACAAAACATTTCCGCCAACAGAAATGCCGCTCAATTGATATTTTCTCAGTTTATCTAAACCCCTAGAGATATTTGTGCGTGAAAATCCCAGGAGATCATCAGTTTCTGAAATACTCAGAACAGCCGGTCTGGCACCAACAACCATGCCACGTTCAAAGTAACTTAAATGCCCTTTCTTCCCCATTCGGATGCTCGGTTTGAACTGCAGCAGATCGTTTTGACCACGTCTTCATGCCTAAATGCCTTGAGTTGCTGCCATGTGTTTGGCTGTTTGACATTTGCGTTAACGTGCAGTTGGACAACCGTGTGCCTAATAAATAAAGTGACCAGTGAGTGGATAAAACATGATCATTAATTCAACAAAAACGTAGTTGAGGCCGAGGGTCCATTATTGGGTGCATTACTGCTCCCCTGTTATCAGTTTAACAGTGTGGTTCTCAGTGTTTTCCACTAGATGTCTCCCCTGTTCACCTTATTCTTCCTTTTCTCCCGTCAATTATTTAATCAAATATGCAAATAAGCTATTTAGAGGACATATCTATGGAAATCGACTTCAAGTTCAATTCAACACCTACATTGTCTATGTTTCATTCCTATAATTTGTAAACCGCCTATACCTTGGTTTTTCCCTTGAGGGAACAAATGAAGTATTTGGAATGATTACTGAATGGCTCATAGGGAATGCTGCCCCAATCGAGTCAATTCAAACTGGTCCCAATGGAGTTCTTAAGGAGGACACCGTAACCTGGCACTTTAGGTTTATATTCATAATGCCATAAACGTGATAACCCCAGCACCCATAATAGACCAACTGTATGTCAATATAATCTATACTCAATGTCTGTACATGCATAATTTAATTCTGATTACATTTCCTACATGCAGTTCCATACAGGTTGATATACATATGCATCTCCATGCTGCTATTCCACACTTTTGCACTTTGCCATATTGCATCTTCTGTACTTCCTATACTGTAAAATGTATAAGCCTGTCTGTCTGGGTGTATATTTTGTCATATTTTGCACTATTTTGTTATTGCACTATTATGTTATTTGTTGTTTGTTACAATTGCACATTGCACATTTGGAGTTTGGAGAAACGTCATTTTGATCCACTGTATAATTACTTGCACTAATTGTTTGGTAGGATTGACAATAAAGTTCACTTTGCCTTTGACTTCTTTATTCCAGAACATATTTACAGTGTTTTTGCCATGAATTCATAATTCATTTTTTTGAGGTATTATATTTATGTATATTATAAAATATGAATCTGTAATAGACATTTTTCTCTGTATCAAACAGTCGCACACAATTAAAAAAGGATATAAAATATGTAACCATGTAAGAAAATACTTTCAATAAATAAAATAAATAAATAAGACCCAAACAAAACTTGTGCCGTAGACTGAAATAAAGCAATAATAAATAGATATAAATACTAAAATAAATGTATAAAAATAAATAAGACATACAAATAAATAACAACAATAAAACACAATGACTATGATAGCGGCTGGTCTGGCGGGGGTGGGGGGGTCTAGCCGGACCTGGGTGGTCTGGGGATGGTGGCCTGCAGCAGGTCCATCCTCTCCAGGTGCATCTTGCTCTCCTTCCTGATCAGCTCCCATGATGCCGCACTGCCACCCTGGAACAGGAAGGAACACTGTTGTTAGTATTGAGAATACCACTGTCTGAAAGTGCTCATAGCCTGCACGGATAGCGCTGCTCTTGGCATTGTCCAAGAGGCGGTACGTGGTACACTATGCACTGGAACCACAGATAACACTATGAGTATTGCTTGAACTGCAGCTACTCTTCAGAGCACAGTGCGACTTCAGGTGTTATTATTTTGCTGACAGGTAGACACCGAGGATAGAACTCTTATTTGTGTGCGCTGACAGCACTACCACCAACAGTAGCACTCGTAGCAGTATCTATTGCAACACTGCCAGTAGCGGTGGTGGTCGTATCACGGGCACAGACAGTATGTAGTATGTAGAGCAGTACTGAGGGCTTACCATCCTGTGGACTGTGCTCCTCAGCAGTCTTTTATAGTAGTGGCACAGCCTGCGGTGGATCTCTACGTCGGCCTGGCAGTCTGACGGCTGGTCGGCCTTCTGGGTCGCCCGCTTGTTAGCCTGCTTGGTAGCTGCGACCTAAACAACGGAGGAGAGATGCAAGCGTTACAATGACTGCAGGGCCTGGCGTTCGGTAGCCCAGCGGGTAGAGCGCAGGGCGACAAGGCTCAGCCCCCATCGCAGCGTCCGGGGTTCGATTTCCGCCCGTGGTCATTTGCTGCACGTCTTCTCCTCTCTCTACCATGCTTTCCTGTCTAATCTCTACTGTGTCTGTCACAGAGAATCTTTAAAAATCACATGTGTACTCACGCAGCTGTTGATCTCCCGGGCCTGTCGGTCCATGGTGATGAGGAAGAGCTCTGTCTTATTTTGGTCCCAGGACACGGAGGAGAGGTTCCTTTGATACAGTTGCATGATTTGCGAGAGACTGTCTCCTATGAATTCCAGCTTATCCTCCACCTGAACAGAGACAGAGCACAGAGGCATGCAAAGGGTCAGACCAGGTCATAGAGACATTTTCATTGTCAAACAAACACAAAAGGTGCACAAACTAATTTTAAGAAATAAAACAAAAATAATAATAATAAAATAAAAATAAAACAACAACTATAAGAATACAGGAGGGGGTGGTTGTTGGTAGGTCAAGTGCATACAAAGTAGGAATAAAAAGTTATATTTTGGAGGGTAGGGAGGCTTTCTGCAGATCGGAGAGACAATGACACACACGTCAAGTACCTTAGCTTTGTTGATGTGCCTGTAGAATGACTCTGGAAAGGCGACGGGACACTCTTCGTTGGTCATCTTACCACCCTGCACACACAGACACAAACAAAAACAAACATTTACATACAGGATTGGCAACTGTTAACTTTACACACAAATATAATTCTTTTTTTGTGAAACAACACACACTCACAGATTTGTGCAACTAAACGCACACAGCACTGATTTTGTCAAGGCAAAACAGTGCCATAAGAACCAGTAGCCTCATTTTCAAATATTTAAATAGCACACAAACAAACGGCCACAAACGTTTACTCATATTGTACTTATTTCTGTTGCAAAGTTTTACCAACACCATAACACAGGAGAATAGATCATTACAATTCTAATCAAGTTCCCCGCGGCTCGTGTTCTGTTCTCGCCCTATGCTCAGCCCAATCTTGTTAAAGTTGAACGCATCGGGTTCTAAATGAATCAACACAAAGTTAAAATAAATCTCTTTCTAGGGTTCTTCTCACCATCTGGTCCAGCAGCGACACAGAGTCGTTGCTGAGGTCCCCGTAGATCCGCAGCCAGTCGCAGCTGCTCGCCGTGCCGACGGCGCTGCAGAGGAACGCCAGTGTGAAAATCCAGTTAGGCATCATGGCGTCAAAAAGAGCTTTTAAATAGTTATTCAACTCGTACAAGTGCAATGGCAAAGAGGTTCAATTGCTCTAGTGTGGTGTGGTGTTGTATGTGTTTTGGTGATAATGTTACCTGAGCGCAGGATCCACATATTTAAACCTGCTAGATTCGAAAGTTAGAACTTCCAGCTTTCGTAATCCGGACGCGCTTTCCCTTTCCAAAGTGACCGAAGCAACCGGACGACTCCAGGGGTATCCTCCGACTCCAACATCCCCTGAGCAATCCAGAAAGTACTAAAGTGAAAGTAGGCTACCAAAGGAAAGTTATTCGACCGAGATTCGCATGTTATTTGCATATTTTCAAAGCCAACCTAGAATGAATGATAAACCCGATAAAGAACAGGGGTCGATTCCGAGATCGTATTTTCCATGATCGCATAAACATCCCCAAAATACCATCTTCCTATCATTATATTACTTTTCTTTAAGTTCAAACATGTATCTATTATTTTAAGAAATAAAACGGTAGCGTCTCCACTGCAGAACGACTGGGCTCGCCATTGCTGTTTGCTACGTCACTTTCTGTTTCGCTTTCTCTTTGAACGCAGCGGCGCACCCAGGGGCAGTCTGAGAAAGTAGATTCCGAACGTGACGTAACAACACATACTGTAGCTGACTTAGCACAGAAACGTGATCAAATTTTGTCTATGCATGTATATGCACACACACACACAAACATATACATACATACACACACATTATATATACAGTATATATATATATATATATATATATGCATACATACATACATACATACATACATACATACATACATATACACACCACACATCTACACATATATAGTATTCTATCCTAGATATCCTAGATATATTCTATTCTATTCTTTAATAATAGAATAATACAATATCAACTTACCCTAACCCTAAACTTGACCATCTCCCGGAAACATAGTCATCTTAAACCTGTAAGGATCTGGTACAACCGTGGGACTCACCTGTAGGAATAGGATAAAGGAGTAGACGAGGGGGTAAGTCAGAAGAAGAAGAAGAAGAAGAATTACTCATTTGATCCCGTGAGGGAAATTTGGTCTTCTGCATTTAACCCAATCGTGAATTAGTGAAACACTCAGAACACAGTGATGGTGAAGCACACAGTGAGGTGAAGCACACACTTAAACCCGATGCAGTGAGCTGCCTGCAACAGCGGCGGCGCTCGGGGAGCAGTGAGGGGTTAGGTGCCTTGCTCAAGGGCACTTCAGCCGTGCGCACTGGTCGGTGTTCGAACCGGCCACCCTCCGGTTACAAATCCGAAGCCCTAACCAGTAGGCCGCGGCTGCCCCAAAGGCCAAAGCCAATTTATTGGGACAGGCGGAGGTCATTCACAAAAGAGCAATACGAACAGCAAACAAATCCGATACGGCTGCCTTATTATAGCAGTGTGAGGTTTTAAAAATAAATAGACATTACAGGCTGTAAGGTTGGCTGTAATTGCATATTTATTTAAGTCACTATGTTAATAAAAAATTACTTGACCTTTGAACTGGTACAGTTTCACACTATAGCCCTGATCAGTCAATCACTGTTGTTTTATTTGTTTGGAATGAACGCACATGGAGAGGTTTTTGGCAAGTTACAATGATAGATCAGTGTACTCTTTTCCTCCTGTCAGAACAAGAGAAGTAAGTGTCATTTTGAAGTGAGGAGTGAAGAGTGAGTGTTACCACTCTCTAAAGCATCCTCCTCCTTGGTGCCATGTCTTTAATAAGTCTGATGACCTCACTTTGATTTACCTGGATGTCTTTCTCTATGGCAAGCAGGAGAAGGTCAGAGAGTCGTTCTTCTCCACACAGACTTCTTAGTTTGTTTTTGATCATTTTCAGCTTTGAAAATGATCTCTCCACAGAGGCAGTTGTCACTGGCAATGTTGCATAGATTTGTCTCATTTTCACAAAGGCAGGAAAGATGAGCTGGCCACTGTTTTCCCTTAGTATGACAAATATTTATTTAAGGTCTTTTGCAGGAAAGCTGGAGTGGAAGACCTTTAGTTCTGTCTTCAGCTGGTCCTCGTCTTCACCATAGAAATCACAGAGAATGTGGACAGCTTCCTTGGCTTCTGCGTTTGGAGTGCTTACCCAGTTGGTATGTACAGTTAAGGAGTGGAAGGACTGAATGGTTCTGGCAGTGGGACTTCCAGTGTTGTTTCCCTTGAATTTCCTGTTTAGCTCCTCAGTCATGGTGTCCAGAAAGGTGAAATACACACTACTCTTGAAGTAAGCCTCCACAGACTAAAACTGAGCACCTACTTGAGACACAGTTGGGCTGTGTAGGAAACGCACTGGCACTTTCCATTTCCTCTCCTGACCAAGCACTACAGTAGGTACTGGAATGTCGAAACTCTCTGCCTTCTCTGATGCACATCCAAGTATTTCCCCAAACTTCTCCTCAGACCTCATGGTTTGCAGTGTTTGAAGCACACCGTTGATTACCTTGTAGGCAGTGGAGTGGTCCAAGCATTCTTCCTGCAGACCTGAATCTGATTCAGATATTTCAGTAAAATTAGAGGAACAGTTCAACTTTAAAAGCTTTAAAATGCCCTAAACAGTGAACATGACTCTTGACTCTGACCTTTCATCTTCATCTTCCCCTTCCTCCTTGCTGCTGGTGGAGGCTTTTATCCAGGAGAGCAGAGAGCTGCTCCCCTGGGCTGCCTTTCCTTTTCCTTTCTTATCCTCTCCTTTCTAGGCATTATGCTGCAGCATAATGCCTAGAAAGGCAATAAAAAGAGACCAAAAATATGAAGACTGCTTGGTTATATTTCAACAAGGCACAAGGCTACTTTTTTTCTGTTATTTATCAAATACATTACTGCAAGTGTTAATTATGTACCCTAATGTAAACCTACACAATATACACTAGACATTCATCTTAAGTAAGTATAGTGATAGATTCACATGCTGTGGGATACCAATGACAAACTCTACAGGTGGTCATCATCACGTCATATCTATTATTGATTTTGGGTAGCGTAGCTTGTTAAGCAGGTTGGCTAATTTATAGAATAGAATAGAATAGAATAGAAATAGAAATACTTTATTGATCCCAAGCTGGGAAATCACAGCGTAGCAGCATTACAATACAAAGAATTAAAGAATGTAAAAAATGTTAAAAAAAAATAAATAAATAAAAATTGTATGTATAAAAATATAAATTAAAAAAAAAAGTATATGCCCTGTGTGGCGTTGAGACACGCTACTTCACAACAGAGATAAATAAATGCAAGATATAGCTTGGCAACTGAGGCTTAGGGGGCAAACAACACACTCGAATCGATTCATTTATTTGTTACCTGGCTGGTGGGCAGGGGAGGTGGTGTGTGTGTCTGCTGCTACAACGCGCCTCCGTTTGTGTCCGCTCTGCGCGTTCACGTTGACGTGTGTGCGGGTAGGGTGGGGGGTGGAGGGAATATTAATTGGGGCATTATTATCACACGCATTTATTTGCCGAGCACTTACACATATCAGCATGGGCCACAAAAAGCAACAACAACAACGAACTTTCAAAAGGGCACTTGCTTGGTCGAGAGGGCAAAGAGCAGGTGCTTTAGCACCACCTACTGTTTACCTGTGCACGCCACTGTGTGTGCCACTGTGTGTGTGTGTGTGTGTGTGTGTGTGTGTGTATATATCATAGACTGTATATATATATATATATATATATATATATATATATATATATATATATATATATATATATATATATATATATTTGTTGAGATTAAAAAAAAGTATACTTTTTTTTTAATGAAAAAGACCAACTTAGTATGGTTTGCACAAAAATGATAATAAAGATAATCTCAGCGAACAAAGGAAAAGCTGCATTTGCGGTTGTGACAACAAAAAATACGACGACCCACTCACCCCCTCTCCAAGGGCCTCACGGAGCAAAAACAGTGCGTAACAACTGGATCTGCGTTTCTTTCCATCGCTCTGCTAACGAAGCCTTTGGTGCGCCCGACCACGGCTGCAGCTCCACCAGCGCAAACACTTGTGCAATTTTTCCACATAAGTCCTCCCTGGTCAAGATATTCTGACGTGACCCGAAAGAAATTCTCCTGTTGTTTTTTTCTGGCAGTGCCTTGCAAAAAAAGTCTTCATTGCATCTCCATCCACAAAACGCACATTGGCCAAGAGCTGAGAATGTCCACTAATATCCGTAGGCCCATCGAGTTGTAATGCATATTTCTACATGACTTTCGATGCATGTAGACAAGTCGTCAATACGTCTGGCAATCGTGTTATCTGAGAGCAGGACTTTAGTTAGGCCTATGTCTTCATCCGCATCAGGGCCGAACATCTCGTTGACAATGGCTTTGCATGCAGGCAGGTAGTAATGTCGCTGCCACGGTGTGAGACTTTTTGGATTTCGCTATAGGTAACTAGCTTTGAGGGGTTACTCATATACCTTTGTGGTTTTCCACATAAAAGTTGCCCGTTTCTCTGTGCTTTCGCGCAGGCGAACAAAATAGCACATCGGCTTGTTTTGAAGCGACGGGTGTTTTGTTTGGAGATGGCGCTGTCGGACAGCTTCTCGACATAACGGTGTCGGTGTCGTCTCATCCCCGGTGAAAAGACATCCGAACGAGAGATAGCGGTCGCTGTTTTGCTTCGAGCTCACCGTCTTTCCTTTCCTTTTATCACCACTCATACTAGGAACTTCACCTGGTCAGAATCTTGTCCAAGGGCCAGTTCCGAGTTTGCATTTTTTCCTTTTTAAAAACCTGTCCATCACGGTCATCATCACGACCTGTCGCCTGCGTCACTAAAGGCTGGGTTAATTAATTCTGTTGTCTCTGCTGTCACCCTTACGAACATCACCTCTTCCAGTCACTATATTACAGCAACGACACTCGACAATGGTATATTATTTGCAGATAATTATTAATTAATGGTAATCAAAATGTATAGTTTTATTAAAGCCAATCATTTTTCAGACTAATTAAGTGAAACTGGATAATTTCTCACGGCAATAAGTAAATCGGATAATTTCTCACAGTGGTTAAAAATCACTGGAGGCAATAAGTAAATCGAGGAGTAGACGAAAAGGGGTCGTACGCGGGGAATAAATGGGAGAATTCAAAGGAACGCTGGAGAGCTTGACAGCACGAAGGAACAAGACAATAATGTGGCAGTGGGAGAGGGGAACAGCTGGGACAAATAAAGAGTGAGTGAGCACACCACTGACAACATGTGGTAGGGAGACGCAGAGAACAACAAAACAAAACAGGAAGTGTTACTCGGGGTTAGGCTGAAGCGTGACAAAAAGGCTTTATTGCGTATTGCTTTGCTTTGATGTGGTGATGTATGTGGGGGGTTTGCCCCCTGTGAGACAGACGGCAGAAGAAGTCAGGATTTGTTAACATAATGTAATTAACATTTCATTTATGTTTATGTATATTTCTTTATGTATGTATATTTTTTGTATATTGCTTACAAAGGTTTATATTTTACATAGGTTTATTTTACATAGGTTTTTATTTATATTTTACATAGGTTTATATTATATATTTATATTCTAACACTTTACTTTACGTAGAGTGTCTGTCTCTTCTTTCTTTTTGCACTGGAGTATTGTATTGTAACGAATGCAATTTCCCTCAGGGATCATTAAAGTACCTACGTCTGTCTGTCTGTCTGTAACTGTGTTTCCTTCCCATTGTTCTTCTGGCTTGCTCCTAAATGGGGGCCAGATAATCACATGTTTCACACTGAAGACACGGACATGGGGGTGAGGGAGTATGTGTATATGATGATTGTGTTACTTTACTGTGTCATGCCATGTTTGGTCTCATTTTGATTAACTCTGCTGGTTAAATAAAACGGTCTCAGTCTCAATGGGGAATTATGTGGTTAACATAAGAAACCCAGAGGTTAGGGTTTTCAATGCATATGAAAATCAGGTAACACCCAGTCAGCTCAACTGAAGATGACCCACCATTTTGGGCCATGGGAACCAACAGCAAATTGTCTTAGAAAACAGAATACTCAGTATATGGTCTCCTGGACATTGCCATGATATAACTGTGTCCCGGTTTACGTTGCCGTGGACCCAAACGCACAACACAGAGAGCCGCAGACAAGAGGACCAGGTAGCTACAACCCATGGTTTATTAAGGATGGGGTAGTGGAGGTGAGCCCGGGTGGTCGGCGGGAAGCCGTGGGCCGTGGGGCCGTGGCGAGGTAGTGGCGCACCGACGCGGCGATCAACCTCGCGTGACGTTGGAATCCGTGCGAGAGTCGGTCTGCGAAGCGACCAGCTGCGGCGGAGGAGCGCCGGAGAACGGAAGCATGCACAGGAGAATAGAGGTTAGCAGAATAACTAGGAGATAATAATAAGCTTGTCACAGTGGATGAGAGGATGCTGGCAAAACTGCTGGCAACCATGGGCAATCCCTCCCACCCCCTCCACACCACACTGGACAAGCTAAATAACAACTTCAGCAAGAGACTCATTCAACCCCGCGGCAAGAAGGAACGATACAGAACATCGTTCCTCCCACTGCAATAAGACTTTACAACTCACCTGCCTCTGTCAGATCCACCATCACAGAACTGGATTAAATCAAGCCGTCGCTATATGCACTGTACTTTTACAATTCTGTGTACAACACTCAATTTCTTGTTTTTGTTTATTTTATTCTCATGCTCTTTATTTTTTTGGTATTTTATTCTATTTATATTCTTTTGTATTGTATTTATATTTATATGTAGGCTACTATGGCGACCCAATTTCCCTTAGGGGATTAATAAAGGTCTGTCTAACTCAAACACAATATTCAAACGGAATACTGAGCAGCCAAGAACACTAGCTACTAACTGGGTTCACATAGCTGACGATGTGGCGATGAGTGGGTGGAAAACCGGGGCTGACACACTGCAGGGTTTGATTGCTCATGAACCTGATGTAGGTGCGAGGAAGCAGAGCAGGAGAAGTGGCTGACGCACCCGGGAGGCCGGAGCCAGCAGACACGCCCCCTGCATACAACATATAGACAGGACAGCCACAAACAGACAACACAGGAAACATAGAACGCAGCTAGGGGACTGACGTGGGACCACAACAAACTGAGGAAACAGTATATAGGGACATGATAGACACCGCTCTTGGGAGCTATCTGTATCCAGACTGTATCCCACACTTAATGTGTGTAGCCACATTCCCACAACACAGGTATTTCATTCCCTGATTATTGTCTTGTATTCTCTGTATGTTTTTCTGTGGTCTTCTTATAGTGTTCTAGTGTTCATTCGTTGCTGTTTTTACTTTGTTATTTGGATAGTAACTTGTACCTGTCTATTAAAGTGTTATTCTATTCAGTTCAACTGGATTTGTTTTCAGCAGAACCGTGAGATGTTATGCTATGGATATGATCAGTGGCGAGTAGTATTTCCTGTGGCCACAGCAGTTAGCTCACTTGGTGAGAGCCATGGTAGGCCCTGTGGACACGTAGGCTTGATAATCGAGTCCACTCGAAATCAAGCCGTTTTTATTGCTACATGTCTATGATTTTTCATATTGCCGCGTTGGTAACAGTTTTAAATAACAATTAGCCACTCAACGGTGTGAATTATGGAGAAAATATGGAATGCCCTACGCTCACACTGACGGGCGACCAAGCGTTTTTGTGCTCGGCGATTTTCGCCTGGTGGGCGTTCCGGGGGAGTGTCTGTAGCGATAGTATTGAAACCTGTGTCAGTTCGAAAACAATTGATAATATCCAGCCATTGATAATATCCAGCCATACCTATGACGTTTTCTGGTTTAACAACATTTATTTCTCGATAGATTTCGAAGCACATACCAGGGTAAAGTCACATTCTTTAGATATATCCATAATCCTATCTCTCGCCGACGTGGTCCACCATCCTGGATATTTTCTGAAGTTGCGCGGCCGCCACGCCTCCTTCGCTCGGATTGGCTTTCGCAAAAAAACGTCGCGTTTTTTCGCTCAACATTTGCATAGAATAGGACTCGTCTATATTTTTTGCCCCGCCCTCCTCGCGTTTTGCAGCCCACACGCTTCGCTTTGTCGCCCGTCGCTCACTGCCATTGGAAATGAATGGAAAACCAAGCCTCTGTCAAAAAAACGCCAGTGTGAGCGTAGGGTCAGGCGTTCCATATTTTCTCCATAATCCACACCCTCTCGTGACTAATTGCTAAAGTAGGATGTAACGTTAGAGCCAGAGCTAAACAGCTGATCAGCAGCGCAGCAGTTTACCGTTGCCAAGGCAACCAGGCCGCGCACACGTTGTGATACGTCACATGTAAACAGAGATGATGAATAATTGTTTTATACTGGTAATGATATTGTAGATGATAGAATGATATAGAATGAGCACTTTATAGCGTTATTTAGAATTGATTATTTTGCATAGCCTACTGTTATATTGTATGTTTATTGTGATTTTAGCCTATTGATTTTAAATGGAAATATCAAGTGATTACATGGTTGTTACTGTATTTTTAAATATTGAGATTTTTATACAATATTGACATTGTTTGAAGACCAGCTGACTCATAACTGTTCATTTATTCTTTCAGAATAATCTATTTTCTAAAATATGTACCCCTTGAGTCAACTTGGACTCTATGGGCGTAATATCTCCATTAGTTAACGTTAATGTTGTGTCTCCTCCCCGAGGAGATACTGCTGAGGCGAGGGCTAGCTAGCAACATTGTAACATCAACATGCCTGATGATTTCATCAACATGATTTTTGATTTTTGGAACCTTTACCCAAACCTTTACCCAAGGTTTGTTTCTTTTCATTTAAAATGAAAAGAACCACCCATCTTAAGCTTGTGACCCGTAGCCTACATTTTCCCTTAATTTCTCTCTTGTTTTATTCCTTCAGGGGAAGAATGGATTCTACTTTGGGAGACCAGTAAGTCATTTTCAGTGTTTTACAAACAAAGACATCTGCATTGTAGTGAGGACATGGCCTAGTACTGTTGTCTAGATTAGAAGACTGTCAAA
This sequence comes from Urophycis tenuis, assembly GCA_036785325.1. Classification (NCBI taxonomy): domain Eukaryota; kingdom Metazoa; phylum Chordata; class Actinopteri; order Gadiformes; family Phycidae; genus Urophycis; species Urophycis tenuis. The sequence continues at coordinate 3,355,131 of JAXIVH010000032.1, forward strand.
TTGTATATTCATGTATCTGTTTTTTCATGTCCTAGGGTCAACAATGTATCAAAATGGACAGTGGAGACTGTGCTCAATTGGCTTGAGGAACATGGATTGGAGGAACACCTCTCAACATTTGAAGGTTAAAAAAAAAAAAAAAAAGAACTAACCCGCATCCCTTGAAGAGCACCTGGAATTATTTTTATTCCACTTCTGTGGCCCACTGCAGTGCTCTCCCCTTTCTATCTCTGAACCCGCACTCCATATCAATATCAATCTCTCCATCATCAATCATGGCAACATCATTTAACTGTCCAATCTGCAACAAAAAATTCTTTTCACTGTCGAAACAAATTAGGCACATTGGACTTTATCACCAAAGTGACCCAAACTTTTTATTAACATGTGGTCTCAGCGGATGCATGAAATCCTGCCGTTGTTTTGCATCATATCGGACCCACATCTATCGGAAACACAGGGACTTGGTGTTAGGTGCTACAACTGAGAACACAGCTGAGAAAGAATGTTGCATGGATTACATGGAAGAGGATGAAAGGGCTGAAGAGGATGTCAGGGCTGATCCTGATGGGCTGCCTCAGCACAATATTGTCCAATCTATGGCACATAAAACAGAGGACCTTGTCAGTGGACTCAAAAGGAATTTGTGTCTTTTTATTCTAAAAATTCGAGAGAAGCACTGTATTCCAGCAGTTGTACATACAAGTATAGTAGAGGACCTCAGGACAATTTTTGATTCATTTTTGTCACACTACACTGAGGCAATGCGGTTTCACCTCCAGAATATTAACATCTGTGTCGATGAGGATGATGACTTGAAGGAACTTTTAAGCCAAACACAGGTTTTTGAAGAATGCATCAGAGCCATAAATACTGAGTGGACACTAGAGCAGTACTGCAGCCAAGAACTTGGAATGGTGAAGCCAATTGAGATCCATCTAAAGGGTGAAAATCAAACTACCAGGGCCACCTTTCAATATGTCCCGCTCCTGAACATTCTACAGAAAGTTGCAGAAAACGAAGATGTCTGGGCAATGTTAAACAGGGATGTTGAGCCAAGTAATGATGACATACTCCGAGACTTCACTGATGGTGATATCTGCAAGAGCAATCCATTACTTTGTCAAAAAAACACAGTACAACTTAAATTTTACTTGGATGAGTTTGAGGTGGTCAACCCCCTGGGGTCAAAGAAGGGAAAACACAAACTGACAGCAGTGTACTTCAAAATTGGAAACTTGGACAGCAAGTACTTATCTGAACTGCAAAACACATACCTCTCCACACTTGTTCAACACAAGTTCATACAAAGTGGGTTTACGAATTATGATGAAGTACTGCAGCCATTACTGTCTGAAGTTGAGATTCTGGAAACACATGGAGTGTTGTTGAAGTGTGGTGGAGAAGAAAAGATCTTTCGTGGTACCATAGCTACTGTCTCAGCAGACAACTTGTCAGCACATGCAGTTGCTGGACTGACTAAAACCTTTAGCTCAGGGAGAATCTGTATGTTCTGTAATGCCACCAAGCAGGACATTTCCAAGAAATTCATTGAAGCTGAATTTGTCATGCGAACCTCTGCAAATTATAGCTACCAGTTAAAAGCAGTGGAAGAAAATCCAGGGAATGCTGCCATTTACGGAATAAAGAATGCCTGCTGCTTCTCAAAGCTGAAGTTTGTGCCCTCCCCTATTGTTTATTTGTTTCCACCAGATATAATGCACGACCTTCTCGAAGGAATTATCCCCGCCATTCTCCTTTTATTGTTAAAACAGCTGGTGAGGGAGAAACAAATCACATTGGAGCAACTCAACTATGAGATACAACATTTCCCTTATGGAGTGAACGACAGAGTGTCAAAACCCCCACCCATCTCTGAGCATGCACTGAGACCCAGTGGACATCTTCCAGGCACTGCATCAGAGAAGTGGACTCTCTTCAGGTTACTACCACAGATGATCGGGAACCAGATCCATGGATGCAGCGCATGGGATATTTATCTACTACTGAGAGAGATCAGTGACATCATCATGGCCCCCACTATCCGGAAAAGCTGGTTACCATACTTGGAGGAGAAGATCACAGTTTTCCTTGCCCTTGTTGAAGATGTGTTTCCAGGGAAACATACTCCAAAACAACACTACCTGATGCACTACCCAAGACTCCTGTCAGCATATGGACCACTAATCCATGTCTCCTGCTTACGTTTTGAGGCCAAGCATCAATATTTCAAAACTATTGCACGTGCTAGCCGTAACTTCAAGAACATTGCCAAAACACTTGCCAGGAGACATCAGATGCGGCAGTGTTTGGAACAGACAGACACTACCAGCTTAGGGAAAAAGGTCATGCTCACAGCTGATACCCGCGATGTACCCCTGCATGCCCTTCCAGGGTCCCTCACCAGAGCATTGCAATCTAAGCTTGGTGAAAATGTAACACCTGATCACGTCATCAAAACCAAGGCAATCACTGTGGACAATGTGGCATACAAGATGGGCAGTTGTCTTGTTATTGGAACAGCGCATGCAGAGGATATTCCTGTTTTCATAAAGATCCACCATATTTTTGGCATCATGGGCAGCTGGTATCTCTGTGGAAAAATTCTCAGACCCTCTAGTTTCAACAGCCATCTCCACACCTACATAGCAGAGGAAGAGCCACACTGGACAGCAGTGTTGCCTGGTGAAGAACTAGCTTTCCATGGTCTCGATAGCTACCCCAATTCAGACGGCAGCCTCACAGTTTCTCTTCGACACTGGATATAAGGTTATTCTAAATATGGTTATTTAAACTTTTATTAGTAATGATTCTGGAGATCATTAGAAATCATAAGCATGCCCATCATGTATAATAACTAAGTTATTGCTTTCTGTCATTTGCAGAACACCTTATCGATGGGGAGACCCTACTTTCCCTAAACGAGAGGATGATCGAAAAATTATTCCCTATCATCAAAACACAAGTAAAATTCATCGGGATACTTACTACTCTTAAAGGAAAGGATCAGAATGTCCCAAAATTAACTAAAAGGTAAATATTTATATTATAGTCATACAGTAATATCATTTTTCACTAATGTTCATTCAACAGAAATCTAATGCACCAACACAGTAGTGATAGTCAAGTGACATATAAATAATGTTAAACATACATGTTTAGAATAGAATAAAAATACTTTATTAATCCCAAACTGGGAAATTGCAACGTAGCAGCAGCATTAGAATACACAGAATGAATGCAATAAGAAATAAAAAGTGTATGTATGTATATAAAAAATAAAATATATATATTAAAAATATAACTATAAAATATAAACTAAATATAAACTAAACATGTAAACTAAATAAACTAATCTAAACTGATTTTAGTGCAAGATTTTTTAAAGAAACAGTGTACAGAATATAATGAAATGAAATTAAATGAAATATAAGGTGCAAGGAGACTGTTGCAATAAGTTATTGGCTGTTATTGTACAGTGTAATGGAATGTGGTAGGAATGATTTCCTATATCTACATCGTTTCAGCTCTCCTGCTCAGGAAACGGCTCTATTGCCATGGCCTCCTGTCTTTCAACTCCCAGAGTTTCCAACTCTCCTGAAGCGCAAACTCGCAGAGGAGAGTGCGGACTTTCACACCCCTGCCTACAGGTCAAAATGGAGGTCCCAGATCATACAAGTGCTGTTTGATACCATTTGCGTGTACACATGGTAAGTGTTCTTTCTCTGAGGCAATGTGTTGGTAATGATACCATATTTCCTCTGGATTCATTCAGTCAATCATGGGAGACCCATGCAACAAGCAGCAACAAGCACCAATCATTAGAGATCATGATGTTCTGGTGCCCTCTCGGACACTCACAGTACATTTTTATATTTCTAATCTGTTTAAATGGGTTGCTCTGTTCAGTTTTCAAAGGTACCCAACCAGTAGGCAGTACCATGACGTCTGTGCTTCACTGGTGTCCAAACATCCTTGCCTCCGGGACAAGAACGGTCAAGGATATGTAAGTAAATTGTTAAAGCAAACTCTTTATGTTAAATGGCTACTCTTCCATTGGCATATTGCTTGATGTGCTTGGGCAGGATACAATCCCTTGTAATTTCCCTTCACTATCATTTATAGGAGTCATGGCTGGGCATGCTCAAAAATAAGTTTAAAAAGGAGAGGATTCCACTGGTAAATCCAGATGTAGAGTACTATAGAACTAAGCATGGCAAAAAGAGACTCTCTTCAGCAGAAGATAACTCGGCACTACCAAAGAAAGCTATGGTAAGTGTTCTGCTTGCAAGTCACAAGTGAAAAAACACACAAAAACAAACCTAATTTTTAGCAGTAGCTTGTGGGATGAATACTATTTCTTTTGTCCAATGTCTAGAAGTCTTCTAAACAAGAAGTCAATGTCTGTCTTGTTTAGAAGGTGCTAGATACGAGATCCTGGTTGATGACAACATGTAGATAATGCATGGTGTCATCAACATTGTTATGCTATTTAACCTTAAGCTATTTCTCTTTTTCTATGAGTAGGCAGTGCCTGGCTCCTACACCTGTGCTGATGAGTGGGAACCCCTTCAGGGACAAATGCCCACATCCTTGGACACCAATGTAAGTGTTCTTTTTTAATTAAGCAAAAATTAATATAACTACTCAATACTACTCGATATTAAGTATAGCCTTCACTGCAGGGAACCGAAGATGCCTATAGTGTTAAGATGCACATATCAAAGATGAAAGAAGAATGCAAGAAGGCTTGTCCTAACATGGGTATCCTCAAAGAAAAAATGAGAAGGACATATGAGGAGCGAACTCGCTACATTGAAACCCACTCCACCAACGACATACTGGATGAATTTCCAGCTTTACAACATGCAAGCATTGTGAGTTAAAAATTAAAAAATGTCCAAAGTTTACTCTTTGAGACAGATGTGTAATGTATGCTAAATCTTATTTTAGATTTTCTCTGAAATGGAGCGCATCCATGGAGTGGACATTGACAAGAGGTTGCTGGAAGGCTTCGGGAAAGCAGCCAGCAAAATTCTGGCCGTGGCTGAAAAGAGGGACCTGGGAAAGGAGATTTGTCTCCAATACCAAAGGGCACTCAGCCAAGAATGCGAAGATACGCACAAAGGTATTTTAGAACTTTATTAGGTGTTCTTTAATGGATATATGTTATATAACAAGCACCAAGCCCATTTGAGACCACAGAGCTTTGGCCTGTAAATAGTTACCCATAGCTGAGTGACTGACTGACCTTCATTCTTCAGTTAGCCCTGTGGTAAACACTTACTAATGCTATTTTCTCCTTTAGCACATGCCATCACTGCGGCAATACTCCTGCTCCCCTACCTCTTCAATGAACATCCTGACAAGCTCTATGTAATTGACAAGGTAAGAACATTATTAAGAGTGTTTTGTTAAGCCTAATGCATGGCAATACGTTGATACGACTTTGTAGCCTATGCCAGTCCTATGCATGTCACTGAGACGCATAGGTACAATTTTGGGGAGGTGCATGTCAAGCTACATCATGGGGTACAGCGTAGCAACAAAGTCTAAGTCGTAGCATATGACGTTGACTCGACAAGAAGCCTAATTCAGGGCTAACTCTGGTCCAGGATGCTTTACTTTTTGGGGAGTATTGCTTTGTATAACATCCTTCGAGGACTCATTCATTTTGCTGTTGACTGCTGGCCGGGTGAAAAGATACAGGGGTGCAGTCTCAAAATCATAAAGCATACTGGAACAGAGTTAAGGTAGATGTTTTGTATGCCAGCTGTGAATTGTTTGCTTTCATGGCACTTTGTGTGTTGGAAACTACTCTTTGGTGTGCATTTGGATGATGCCGTACAGGAATACATTGGTCCCATCATGCCGACAGGAAATTGTGTGTGTGTGGTATCATATCAGATACTATATTTTGTTTTGGTTCACCTCAAGGTGAAGGCTCCTACACCCGTGCTGACGATGAGTGGGAACCCCTTCAGCGACGAATGTGAGATCGTGCTTCAACTAGACGGAGCTGACATCCTCAGGCCAGACGACATCTCACAGGGAGTAGGGGCCCTACTGGGGATCTATTTCATATTTGGTGTTCAATACCCAGCACACTTGAAGAAAACTCTTATGTTTATGCAAAAGTCCATGATCGGGATTCAGTCAAAGGAGAAATTTCCAATAGCTGTGATTAAAATGGCAAATTTCCTGCTCTGAATACACACACACACACACGCAGACACACTCACACACACCCACACACGCACACACACACACTCACAGTTGCATAAACAATATAATCGATGTACAGTATTGTGTAAATTTGATTATTCCGATGTAATATTGTTGTGTACTTACTAAGTTCTTGCTGGTATATAGTCACACATTGTTGTATACTGCCATTTTATAGTTATTGTTAATTGTATTTATTCCAGAGTCATATTTTGTACTGTTCATTGTAATTTATCATAATTTATTTGTATATAGGCTTATCATATTTTGTACCAAATGAGACTGAGAAGAATATATTTAATTCTATTTGTTTGTGTGGTATGAATAAAACATCATAATGACAGCCACTGTCTATTGTTATTATTATTATTATCATCATCATTATTAAAAACAACAACAATTATTATTATCATCATCATCATCATTATTAAAAACAACAACAATTATTATTATTATTATTATTATTATTATTATTATTATTATTATCATCATCATCAATACTACCGCAGTGCAAGAAGGTTCCTAAAAGAACTCTGAAGGTTCCTCAAGTAACCCCGAGAACAGGTTCTTTGAAGAACCTTTTATTTAAGGTTCCTCAAAGCACCTAAAGAGGTTCCTCCACAGTTTCAAATTGAAGAACCTCTAAAGGTTCCTCAAGGATCTTTTTGTTTTAACAGTGTACGCGGGGAATAAATGGGAGAATTCAAAGGAACGCTGGAGAGCTTGACAGCACGAAGGAACAAGACAATAATGTGGCAGTGGGAGAGGGGAACAGCTGGGACAAATAAAGAGTGAGTGAGCACACCACTGACAACATGTGGTAGGGAGACGCAGAGAACAACAAAACAAAACAGGAAGTGTTACTCGGGGTTAGGCTGAAGCGTGACAAAAAGGCTTTATTGCGTATTGCTTTGCTTTGATGTGGTGATGTATGTGGGGGGTTTGCCCCCTGTGAGACAGACGCCAGAAGAAGTCAGGATTTGTTAACATAATGTAATTAACATTTCATTTATGTTTATGTATATTTCTTTATGTATGTATATTTTTTGTATATTGCTTACAAAGGTTTATATTTTACATAGGTTTATTTTACATAGGTTTTTATTTATATTTTACATAGGTTTATATTATATATTTATATTCTAACACTTTACTTTACGTAGAGTGTCTGTCTCTTCTTTCTTTTTGCACTGGAGTATTGTATTGTAACGAATGCAATTTCCCTCAGGGATCATTAAAGTACCTACGTCTGTCTGTCTGTCTGTCTGTAACTGTGTTTCCTTCCCATTGTTCTTCTGGCTTGCTCCTAAATGGGGGCCAGATAATCACACGTTTCACACTGAAGACACGGACATGGGGGTGAGGGAGTATGTGTATATGATGATTGTGTTACTTTACTGTGTCATGCCATGTTTGGTCTCATTTTGATTAACTCTGCAGGTTAAATAAAACGGTCTCAGTCTCAATGGGGAATTATGTGGTTAACATAAGAAACCCAGAGGTTAGGGTTTTCAATGCATATGAAAATCAGGTAACACCCAGTCAGCTCAACTGAAGATGACCCACCATTTTGGGCCATGGGAACCAACAGCAAATTGTCTTAGAAAACAGAATACTCAGTATATGGTCTCCTGGACATTGCCATGATATAACTGTGTCCCGGTTTACGTTGCCGTGGACCCAAACGCACAACACAGAGAGCCGCAGACAAGAGGACCAGGTAGCTACAACCCATGGTTTATTAAGGATGGGGTAGTGGAGGTGAGCCCGGGTGGTCGGCGGGAAGCCGTGGGCCGTGGGGCCGTGGCGAGGTAGTGGCGCACCGACGCGGCGATCAACCTCGCGTGACGTTGGAATCCGTGCGAGAGTCGGTCTGCGAAGCGACCAGCTGCGGCGGAGGAGCGCCGGAGAACGGAAGCATGCACAGGAGAATAGAGGTTAGCAGAATAACTAGGAGATAATAATAAGCTTGTCACAGTGGATGAGAGGATGCTGGCAAAACTGCTGGCAACCATGGGCAATCCCTCCCACCCCCTCCACACCACACTGGACAAGCTAAATAACAACTTCAGCAAGAGACTCATTCAACCCCGCGGCAAGAAGGAACGATACAGAACATCGTTCCTCGCCACTGCAATAAGACTTTACAACTCACCTGCCTCTGTCAGATCCACCATCACAGAACTGGATTAAATCAAGCCGTCGCTATATGCACTGTACTTTTACAATTCTGTGTACAACACTCAATTTCTTGTTTTTGTTTATTTTATTCTCATGCTCTTTATTTTTTTGGTATTTTATTCTATTTATATTCTTTTGTATTGTATTTATATTTATATGTAGGCTACTATGGCGACCCAATTTCCCTTAGGGGATTAATAAAGGTCTGTCTAACTCAAACAATATTCAAACGGAATACTGAGCAGCCAAGAACACTAGCTACTAACTGGGTTCACATAGCTGACGATGTGGCGATGAGTGGGTGGAAAACCGGGGCTGACACACTGCAGGGTTTGATTGCTCATGAACCTGATGTGGGTGCGAGGAACCAGTGCAGGAGAAGTGGCTGACGCACCCGGGAGGCCGGAGCCAGCAGACACGCCCCCTGCATACAACATATAGACAGGACAGCCACAAACAGACAACACAGGAAACATAGAACGCAGCTAGGGGACTGACGTGGGACCACAACAAACTGAGGAAACAGTATATAGGGACATGATAGACACCGCTCTTGGGAGCTATCTGTATCCAGACTGTATCCCACACTTAATGTGTGTAGCCACATTCCCACAACACAGGTATTTCATTCCCTGATTATTGTCTTGTATTCTCTGTATGTTTTTCTGTGGTCTTCTTATAGTGTTCTAGTGTTCATTCGTTGCTGTTTTTACTTTGTTATTTGGATAGTAACTTGTACCTGTCTATTAAAGTGTTATTCTATTCAGTTCAACTGGATTTGTTTTCAGCAGAACCGTGAGATGTTATGCTATGGATATGATCAGTGGCGAGTAGTATTTCCTGTGGCCACAGCAGTTAGCTCACTTGGTGAGAGCCATGGTAGGCCCTGTGGACACGTAGGCTTGATAATCGAGTCCACTCGTGTTTACACAGTCTCATTAAGAACCAGTGATTAACTGTAGAGTAATCCGCCTAGGACCCGATAGGGGATGAAGCAATACATCTAACAGGGGATAAGTCAAAAAAAGGAAGGACATTGCTCCTTTTTATAAAGTTAGAATCCAGGGGTTAGCCTTCCCCAGGTATGGTGTGATGGGAAAATGAACTATCAGACCTTTTTTTGGAGCAATCATACTTTTACCCACCTTATCCAAGTTATCTGATTTATCTACCTGTTTCTCACTATATTTTTATGCATGATTTATATACTTGTTTTTCTCATATTTTTCTCTATGCATGAATACCTGGGTACAGCCAAGGTGTGTGTGTGTGTGTGTGGGGGGGGGGGGGGGGCGCTCTGCCCAACACTCCCCAATTCCACTGTGAACGTGACGCGCCACCAATGACAACTGTGTGATGCGGGCCTGAGGCACCCCCTGCCCTGAGCTGTGTGGTCCACGGATGATCGAGGGCTTCCGGTTGTCTCGAGGCCTCGGGAAACGAGACTCTGTGATGTCTGTCAGAATGGGACGGAGCAGAGAGTGCTGTCCATCCGTATCTTCGGTCGTATTTCAGTATCTCTCCAGGGTCAGGCTGAGATCATCAGGGACCCGCCATGCGTGCCCTCAGAGTTCTTTACCTCGCCATGTAAGAGGCGTTGGTACTACAGCTGCATCTGTACAGCTGTAGTACCTGAGACAGCTGCATCAAGTGTATTTGCTCTCTGTTGAACTGCGCCTGTTCACTTGTTAACCACTGAATATTAAAACCTTTGATCTTTACTCTAACACCTCGGTTGATCTCATTCAACGCTCACTGTCGTCTCCTGTGCCGGTGCCCCCTCCTGCTGGGTTTTGTTTATACCACAACAATGGTAATGTTCAGTGTTTAACTGCACACAGTACTTGTGTGCCCAATGTATGGAGTCAGATCAAGGGTTGTTTGATTGTTTATTACAATTCTAGTCTACGCCAGGGGCCAGACAGGGGTGCAGAAATCCTCTAACAAATACGAGGCCTGGACACCCTGATGAAGGCTGGTGAGCCGCCACGCGTTGGTGTTTTGTAATGGTTTAACCCCTAATAATAAATGATCATTTTTTGCATCCTACTGAGTGCCTGGACCTGGAATCTTTTTCCAAACTGTTTCATGAACTTTTAACCCTTCCAAGAGCACCGGAGGATAAAAGGGATACCCGTAGCGCTCCAGCTCCCCTTTTGTCTTGAAATACGAGGCCTACTTACTAGGCCTACTTACCACCAACAAAGCAAACAAATCCAAATCACAACAACTCTAGGTTCTACCTTCTGTTGCTGCTGCCCAGCCATCGCTTCCACAAACACCCAAATCAGGCCTGGTGCCGCGGGGGAAAGGCCGGAGTCTTGTGCTCCCCAGTCTATCCCCTCCCTGCCCCTCTGGGGAGGTCATCAATATTTTTTAACAAGCATGAGAACAAGCATGAGATACGCTAACCTCTTTGTGGGTTCCCGACCCCCACCGCCAGATCTGGAACTGGTTCTGAAGACGACGCTTCAAGCCGGCACCGATGATTCAGGCTGCAGTCACCCAGGCGCGTCCCCCCCCGCCACCACCACGTCAGCTGATCATATGAATCTGATTAAATGTGACTCACTTTAAATATGTTGTTGATTCTTCAGCATGTTTAGGCTCGATTGCATGATTCATATACTTGTTTCTTGCTCATGTTTTTCTCTATGCACGAATGACTGGGTACAGCACAAGTGGTGGGCCTCACGTCTGACCAACACTCCCCAATTCCACTGTGAACGTGACACGCCACCAATGACAACTGTGTGATGCGGGCCTGAGGCACCCCCTGCCCTGAGCTGTGTGGTCCACGGATGATCGAGGGCTTCCGGTTGTCTCGAGGCCTCGGGAGACGAGACTCTGTGATGTCTGGCAGGATGGGATGGAGCAGAGAGTGCTGTCCATCCGTATCTTAGGTCGTATTTCTCTCCAGGGTCAGGCTGAGATCATCAGGGACCCGCCATGCGTGCCCTCAGAGTTGTTTACCTCGCCATGTAAAAGGCGTTGGCCAACAGTACTCCGCGCACACTTCTGAGATGGCTGGTCAATAAGACACACCTCTTGGTCCGAGAGGCCCAAGGGCCTGAATGCTGTGCATATAGAATGGCCCCAGACTCTCCTCCAGTTGTCGCCAGCTGATGGTTCATAGACTGTGGCAAATGCAAGGGATTTGGGTGGTGATCGTAATGCGGTAGGGGCAGCCGCGGCCTACTGGTTAGGGCTTCGGACTTGTAACCGGTTCAAACCCCGACCAGTACGAATGGCTGAAGTGCCTGTGAGCAAGGCACCTAACCCCTCACTGCTCCCCGAGCGCCGCTGTTGGCAGCTCACTGCCTCGGGATTAGTGTGTGTTTCACCTCACTGTGTGCCTCACCATCACTGTGTGCTGAGTGTATTTCCACTAATTCACGATTGGGTTAAATGCAGAGACCAAATTTCCCTCACGGGATCAAAAGAGTAATTCTTCTTCTTCTAGCAGGGATAGTAGGCTGCCTGCTTCCATGGCGATGTGCTTGGCTGATTGGGGAAAGGTCAGAAGTGACGGGTGGCGCGGGGGCCTGCGCTGGTAGAATGTCCCGCGGTGAGTCCTGGACCGGTTCACTCTTCCCTTCTATACCGATGAGAGCAGGGCCCAAGGGACTCGGGCCGGATGGGCTCTTTACAGGTGAAGTAGCAGTCGGAAAGACCCGCAAGCCACTTCTGTGGACTTTTCTCTCCTCTGCCGCCCCATCAGTTGGACGTATCTTGCGTGCATTGCCACAGTTGCAACTAAGTTGCACGCTAAGGGTTCCAGGTGCGACGTGGAGAAGAAGAGGGGTGGCTGGTGAGCACGATGGTCGGCTGCTGCCTGTAGTTTTTCTGAGGTACTCAATCAACAGGCGCTTTAGTAGGACTACTTACTACCAACACAGCAAACAAATCCAAATCACAACTCTAGGTTCTACCTTCTGTTGCTGATGCCCAGCCATCGCTTCCACAAACACCCAAATCAGGCCTGGTGCCGCGGGGGAAAGGCCGGAGCCTTGCGCTCCCCAGTCTATCCCCTCCCTGCCTCTCTGGGGAGGTCGTCAATATAATAGGAATAGATTTAACAAGCATGAGTTTGTTGATCTGGAACTGGTTCTGAAGACGACACTTCAAGCCGGCGCCGATGATGCAGGACGGGATGGACCTCTGCTGCGCCAGACAGACCCCCCCGACCGCCCCCCCCCCCGCCCCCCGACACACACACACACACACACACACACACAACAGCTTTCAGTTGTTTCTAAATATGAATCTGACTAAATGTGACGCACCCATTGCGTTGATGGACTTCTTCCGCTTGTTTAGAGTCCTCTGACTGAGATGACATTGGTGCCGAATCCATTAGAAGTACTGAGCTGGTCTGGTGTCTGCATGCAGTCTGACAGAACAAAGAGGGAAAAGCACAATTAGTCACAAATACAAATACTTGAAGTGGTGTGCAGTAGTACAACATGATACAACTTAAAAAAAAAAAAATCAAACAAGTTCCAGTGGTTGTTGTTGGTGAGCACCAATCAGTACGTTTACATGCAGCAAGAAATTCGAATTTCTAATCGTATAAGACATCGTTCGGACTTTTTAAGTGCATGTAAACACCTTAATCCGACCTACTTCGGACCTACTTCGGACATCTCAAAATCGGATAACAACACCTGGATAATTCGTTCATAGTCGGACTTTTAACGGCATGTATACTCAATCGGATCTGAATCGGATTTTGCATTCTGCGCATGCGCAGTGCCATTCTGCACATGCGCAGCGCCACATAGCGTCCAGAGTCAGCCCATGCTGTTAATCCGATTCTCTGAACGGCATGTATACTCGGACAAGTGATCCGGTCTTACGCATGTCATTATCTGATCCGATCAGAAATTTGAATTTTTTGCTGCATGTAAACGTACTGAATGAGACAACAGCTTCAAAAGTCAGCTTCTAGTCTTAGGGTTAGGTTAGGGTTAGGAAGACTTATGGATTCTCGCCCCATTTTGTACCCGGTGAAGCAAATGTTATACATCCCTCAGTACTTTCATGTGGACTTTTTTGCTTAGTATCTTTTTGTTGTCCACATTATTCAAGCAGTTTTCCTTTGTGTGTGTGTGTGTGTGTGTGTGTGTGTGTGTGTGTGTGTGTGTGTGTGTGTGATGTCTTGTGAGCTACTGGGACCTTAAATTTCCCCACAGGGATCACACGCACTGTGGCAACCCGGGCCGTACACAGAGGCCCTGGCAGCCCAGGGGACAGGTCAGGCAGGGAATTTACCACCTTTTTCCCCCAGAGGGCGCTGGGGAGCGCTTTAGAGGGGCACCACTTAGGATAATGGGAAACACCTGCCCAGGAGGAAGGTGATCAATGGCAGGTGAGTATAAAAGTAGAACAATAAGTTATGTCTCGAGTCTCTCAGGTCGTGGCAGCGAGAGGCGACAGTCCGGTCCAGGTTTCCTTTCTGGGACGACCCATTCCCCCAAGCAACCGGACCAAGGGGACGAGAGAACCTACCGAGGCTCACGGAGCCCAGTCTTTTGTTATAGTTAACCTACGGGGCGATAGTCAGCCCGTCTTTTGTGTTTGGACAAATAAATGCGCCTTGGTGCGGCTTTTTCCTAAGCTGAGACTTGTGGTGATTTGGGGGAAGGAGACGCTACGGCACCGGGGTACCACAGCACGCACACACACACACACACACACACACACACACACACACACACACACACACACACACAGCACACACATTGCCTTTGGTAAACTGATGAGGTAGCCCAGTTCAGCTGCCGAAGTAAATTACACCTGCTGTGTAACCATTCCTCAAATAGATGGCACTACACTGAACGTATGGCCAGCAACACGAAACAGGCCCCCGATAACCTGGCAACAAACAACACAACAATTGTCCAATTAATACAACATGTTCTTCATTTTCCTTCCCTGTAATCTAAGAATGTTCAAGTATCTGGCCGATTCTTGATATAATTCATAAAATACTGCGTAAAGTAAATGTCCTTAATGGTTTATTAGTGCTTAATAAACCTTCAGAACGTCCCGGGTGCTGACTCTATTTATCAGTGGCCCTCTGCTGGCCGGTTTTGTGTTCTGCTTTTCCTGGCGTGCCTTCCTTTTGATCACCAAGTGCACGTTTCCTCGCCCCCTTTGCTCGTATGTTCCGCAAATGTGTCTCCACCTGTTTCTCATTCTAATGGTCTTCTCCAGTGACACAGTGATACGTGTTTCGTGTTTCTGTCCTGACGCGGTCATCAAAGGGTGTCTGCCGGATTGCGAGTTGTGCCAGTTTTTTGTTCCCTTTATTTCCCTCTGCTTTTTGCCAAATCTGATCCCTGGGATTTTTCCTTTAATACAGTTCATATCCGGTTACAAGGCATTTTTGTTTTCTCCTGTGCATGTGAGCCGGAGCCTTTATGTTTAGGTTTTTTTTTTAATGGATCTGCTTTTTTGCCAATAACCTGTGAGCTCTCAACTGCGCCTAGGTCCAGTCTCTTTGAACACAAACCCTGACACTAAGATTAACTGCAAATCTCCATTACAATGACATTAATGCAAGCTGAGCTGTATATAATGAACACAACAAATCATGTAAAAAGGAAGGGCTTTTTTTGTAGACAGCACAATCAAAGTTATATACCCTATGCACTATATTTGCTCTTATGTCTTCTGCATAACTTAAAGTCCTAGCTGGACAGATGCAAAGGTTATTGATGCTAACCCCATCATGCCGACAGGATGTCCCTGCTTAGGCCGGTCTGACATAAAGCATGTGTAAAAGTTGACTTTCCAACAATTCTGTTAGCGTTGTTCTTAATTTCTTCCTCTTCGATTAAACGTACATTTTCTTCCAGCTTCATGTCCTGGTTTTGCAAAACACACTTGTCAAGGTACATTTTTGCTGAACTCATCTGCATCAACGAGGATTTGACATGTGATAAAACATAAGGGCCTTCTGACCTTGTGCAGTTGAGCAGGTGAGCAGAACTGCATGTTGTCTCTGTTGACTCCATTTCTTTGCCAAAATGCTTCTGACACAGCCTTCGTGATGTGCCCATATCACAGTGAACTTGGTAAATGGATGGACAGGAATTGCTGTTGGAGATCAGTTCGGTGTCAGGCAAGGGAGGCTTACCTTTGCCCATTTCTGGCAAAACTTAATAGACGCCATGCCATCCTTATACATCCCTCAGTACTTTCATGTGGACTTTTTTGCTTAGTAACTTTTTGCTGTCCACATTATTCAGGCAGTTTTCCTTTGTGTGTGTGTGATGTCTTGTGAGCTACTGGGACCTTGAATTTCTCCACAGGGATCGATAAAATATGTATGTATGTATGTATGTATGTGTATATGTATGTATGTATGTATGTATGTATGTATGTATGTATCTATCTATCTATCTATCTATCTATCTATCTATCTATCTATCTATCTATCTATCTATCTATCTATCTATCTATCTATCTATATCTTCTCTTTTATGTTATTGTTTCAATGCATTGTATTTTCTTTCAGAAGTCAATCGTCAGATATAAAATATAATTGGATGAAAACTATACATTAGAAATATAACAGCTGCAATATGCTGTATATTCCAAAATTAAAATAAAGTATTGAAAACATTCATAGCAACAGATCCATAGAAACAGTTCTACAAGCTCTAAACATTTGTCACCAAAATGTTTTTTTTTCTTGATAAAGTAAGTTGAGTTAGCGTTGTGTAGGTTTACAGATACCGCCCTCTGGTGGGCAAATAAAATTACTACATTCTCATCCTCACGGCACTCGGGATTCGTTGGGACAAAATTCTAATTTGGATTTGTCAAACTTGATCAGCATCATAAAACACTGAAGAATAATTATTGATTAATCACATTCACTAGCATCTCTTTAAGGCTAAATTGGGTCACGAATATCTAATTTCACTTGAATCATAAGATTCACTCTCACACTAGCTCACATAACGGAGGCCCCAGGAGGAGGCATTCTTTGTGTAACAGATTTAATGCTGTTTGAAAGCTCACCGTATCGAGTTAACCAGTCTCCATCATAACCAACAATGTCCCACTAATCTAGACATGTTTTCATTTCTAAATGCTGCAGCCATCCCTGGTGTTCAGCGCAGTGTAAACTGTAGGGCTATGTCCTTTTTGGACACTTGAAACTTAAGTTAATTTTGCATCGTTTGTAACGTTTTAAATAAAATGATAACATTCTTGATTCACACAGCAGCATGCAAAAATTGAATTGATTGAACAAAAGCAGATTGTAGCTTTTGTTGATCATTTTTATTTTGCCTGTGTAAAGTGATATTTTCAACATTGAAAGTAAATTAATTTGTTTGTTCCATGTTCATATTTAGGAGAAGTCGGCAAGGGAGGGACGATTGAGGAGATACGAAAGTCACCAGAACAAGTTTCAAGCATTTCAATAGGTTAACCATTGCATTTCTTGGCATCACTGGATGTGACACTACCCGTCCGTCAGTTCACAGGAATAGAAAAAAAGGATGGCGTGGAAAGTGTTCCAGCAATGCCCTCATCTTCTCCACAACTTTGGTGAGGATGAAGCATATTGGGGGCTACCAAATTGCAATACACACCACAGTCACCTGCAAATTGTGACTCTTCCTGTAGGGCCAAGCTTGACCCCCATGTTGGGGGTCTTATCATTGTCCTGTGGGGGGCGCTGTGACAACATGATTTGATGGTGCGGGAGAGGTGAAGAAGGGAAGAGTAATAAAGTAACCATAGCCGTGGGAAGATGATTTGGGTTGGGGGTGCTGAAGAGAGGTGTTCCGATAAATAAAAGACAGGCATACGTGCGCAATATTTAAACACCACACGATGTATTTCATGTAAAACAGATAGGCTGCTGTGATGTGAACACTAAAACAAAAGGCTACTTATTTCAATAAAAAAATGTTTACAGCTTTAAAGACGGTATTGTTAATGAGCGACTTCCGAAAAAACATTAAACCAAACAGATCAACAGAAACCTGCAGTGCTCTCAGGGGCAGGGAAGAATGCACAATATGTCTATTAGTATCTCTGTTGAGCTGTGGTGCACTACTGTTGCACAGCTAACGTTGCATTCGGAGGAAAAGCACACACGGAGAGTGAATTATCTTTAGCCGTTCTTGGCGTAGGCTATTTATTCAAGGTGCTCTGACACATCAGTCTCACGGAAATTCTAACGATTTAGGCTGCCAGCCTTACCTTAAACAACCCCGTGGCTACTTCATATGACGTCTGATATAACCAGAATGCACAGCGCTATCGAAAACTTTTTGAAGATTATTTGTAATTATTAAGAAACTGTATTAAACCATATTACACAACATAATTTTAAATTTTAGACATTTTATGCATTTAATAGTTTATGTATTTTATCGTTAGTTTTTTTTGTCAACTGGCGGGGGTGCTACGATATTCCGACTGTCGGGACCAGACATCCAGCAGGGGTGCACCCCTACTTCCCACGGCTATGAAAGTAACGTGCCGTGTTCGAAACGCAGTCGAGTGACTCACGCATTATAAACACGACATGATGTCAGAAGTGCTGTGACTTCCAACACATTAAAAGTGCAGTGCATCTGAGCAGAAGACGGTGAGGGCAAAAGACAAGGTTAGGAGCGAAGTTAACTGAGAAACGACAATGAGCCAGTGCGTGAAGACGGAGCTAGCAGAAGAATGGCTACTTTCAGCGCAACATAGCATCCAGCCGCCTGAACCGTTTGATTTCACAAAGCCATATGAGTGGACAAGGTGGATAAGGAGATTTGAAAGATTCCACCAGGCAAGCAATTTAACAAGCTCGGATGAAAACCAGGGGAATACTTTAATGTGTCGCGTGTGTGGCAATGCTACAAGGGTGTTCTTTTTTTACCTTACAATTACGAGCTGACAACGCCACCTAGGAGAATTTCACCCCCAGGAATTATTACAAAGGATCAGCGGTCTGCGGTTAACCACTGGACACAAGTTCGAAAGACACAGGCGCTGGATGTGATTCCACCAAAAAAATACAAAGTTTATTATTAATTTTAGTTGTCTAAAATACAATCATTCAAGTCTTCAATAAAATATATAAACAATAAACACAATATTGCAAGGGCGTAGGTTTGGTCTCAACATTGGTAGGGACAATATAACAGCATAACCTGCATGTACATTTTTTGCTGGGGACGGGACATTAAAAAGACCAAACTGATTGGACGGGGTCGGGGCTAAATTTCTTGTGAATGTGAATCTAATGAATAGGTAGGCTCAATGATCAATGCAAAAAAATGTGAACTGAATGTATTAACTTTCACTTACCAGTAATATTACAGTGAAATAGAAAGTGTATTCTCATATTCACCATTATATTACAACACAACATTATAAACAACATTCAGACTATTACAACTTTCTGTTCTATACTACTCTTCCTTTTCTGGTTTTATGTATGCATCCAACATCTTCACATTCATCAGTAAGCCCACCAGTCCAAATACAGCTGCATTACTGTTTTCTTTCTGTTTTATAGAATGCCTCATTTTCAGTTTTCTCATTTCTGCATGCATCCTCCAACATGTTCATATTCATCAGTAAGTCCACCATTTCCAAATATACATTACAATGTTTTTCTTTCTGTTCTACAGAATGTCTCATTCTCTGTTTTACTCATTTCTGCTTGCTGCCAAAATAGGGGTATGAAAGTTCACTTGATATACGGTCAAACCTTTGTTTTTAAAAACTACTAAAGAAAAGTTTTGAAAATTTCCAGAATAAATTACTGGATTTTATTAATTAACAAATGATTCATTGCATGAGCATAACTTAAATTATATTAATATACAGTTCACAATAAATCAAATCTTGTTAATCTCTTAACTATCAAGGAAAACAAAAAAATAAATATTTGTCTTAAGACCAGTCTACATTGTCTAAATAAATAAATGATATATAACTGAAAAAACTTTTTATTGTCAAAGAATAACAAAAATAAACAAACACTTTTCTTAAAGCAACAGTATGTAGTTTTTTTTTTACGCCTACTTTTTCTCTCCCCCTCCAAACAGGTGCCTGCGTCGGTCACTGACCCTAACAAACTGTTGGCACACATCACGTATCTCTACTTGGTCAAGGGCCTCTTGGTGCACATGGCATACAGCTACATTATTGAGAATCTGCTGGGACATGGTAGATCTTATCCAAGTTTTCAGTCTTTTGAGTGCACTAAAGCTTCGTTCAGCTTCAGCCGAAGCCACAGGGATGACCATCAACAATCTAACCCCGTGTCTCAACCTCACTGAATAAGCCTCTTACCTCACTGGGCATTACCCTGAGAATATCTGCTGCTTCACTAGCTGAAACGTAAGTTTGCTTTAAGAGAAACATTGGCAGCTGAATCTTCAGACTATCTTGATGTATCTCTGGATACTGTCCAATGACATCATCAATTTCCCCACTAATGAGAACATTTTCCATTTTTTTCAAGGTCTGCAAATCTGGTTGGCTAAACCGTTCTTTGAGCTGAACATCTATGTTGTCCATCACATCATATTATATCTTGTGCAATTACCACAAAAATAAGTGCAATTTTTAAACCCACCTAACCTACCTCAGAGCATATATGTATATATTGTTTGTGTGATGTGTTGTTTTAGATTGTTTATACCTTTTATATTGTCCTATATCATAATGTATCATATATATTTTATATATATATTTATATGTGTATATTATTTATTATTATTATATATATATATATTTGTATTATTTATTACATTTATTATATTATTTATATATTATATATATTTATATATATTATTTATATTATTTATTCTTATATATATTATATATATATATATATATATATATATATATATATATATATATATATAT
This sequence comes from Urophycis tenuis, assembly GCA_036785325.1. Lineage (NCBI taxonomy): Eukaryota > Metazoa > Chordata > Actinopteri > Gadiformes > Phycidae > Urophycis > Urophycis tenuis. The sequence goes on from JAXIVH010000032.1 coordinate 3,375,438, forward strand.
ATATATATATATATTGTCTATATTGTCGTATATTATTTATTGGCATATACCTAAAATTTCGGACAATTATTTATATTAATATTTTTATTTATATTGAGCTTTACCGTCTTTTCGTCTGTTATACTATTATTATTCATTTTTTATTTTTTTTATTGATACACCAAGTGGAGCAGCGCTCCCAATTTCGTTGTATGCACCGTCATATAATGACAATAAAGGCTTTGACTTTGACTTTGACTTGACTTTCCAGCACCTTGAAAAAATCAGCCCTGTAGTGTTCTTCTGGTGTCTTGGGTTTATGCTGACTAGCCCCACTAGTGAACCTTTTGGGGGGTTTTCTTTGGTGAGGGATGACAATCGGCTCAATACCTAGGGACTCTGTCATTGATACTGCCTTCTCAAAGACTTTTTTAAACTTTTCCTCATCCCTCTTTCTTTGGAGAGCTGAGCTAACATACTCAACAGCAGCCTGCATGCCTCCGAATGTCTGGGACTGCTTTTGCAATGACTTGTTTAAGCACTCAAGCTCTCCCAACACCTCTGATGCTACCAACAGTCCAAGAACAGTTTTGGAAGTGATCTAGAAGACCGTTGGCCCTTGGCCCAGAGTCAGAACCAGCAGTGGCCATTTCCTCCAAGCTTGTCAGCACGGCCTCATACTGACTAAGAACTGTATCGACAGCTTGTCCACACACTGTCCATCTAGTTGGACACAGGGGTTTCACTGTTTTAGTAGGCCTTTCTGCTACTGCCTTTCCAGCCAATATCCCCTTGAACTTCCCTGATTGGTTACTTAGTGTTCCAAGTCCATGGACCCACTGCAATGAGTCACGCACTAGGAGAAGCATTGCAAGCTGACTGTGTTATGATATTTACACAGTGTGCAGCACAGTGCACATAGAGAGCCAATGGGTGTTCCCTCTTCAACACTGCCTGTGCCCCAGACCACTTCCCAGACATAAATAGAAATAGAAATACTTTATTAATCCCAAGCTGGGAAATTGCAAATTGCAGCACCATCATACGTCTGACCACGTAAACCTGACTTTGGAATATTCAGTCTCAAGAGAACAGCTAGTTTGGCTATCTGCTCACCAGTTCGTCGTCTCATACAATCCCACAAAGACTTCCTGTGGCACCAGGTCATGGTCCACATACCTAAAACAGATGGACATTTGCTCCTTTCCCTGTACATCTTGTGTGCCATCCATTATAATTAAAAAACTGAACCACTGGTAAGGACCTGATTGTTTCTGCGATGCCTCTGACAATTGTGTTGCCGAACAGGGTTAAGTATTTATTTTGGCACTGGGGACTGACTGTCATGATCTGTGTCTGTGTTGTCTAGTTTTCATTGGTTTGTTCTGTTTCCCCTTGTCATGGTCTGTGTCTGTGTTGTCTTGTTTTCATTGGTTTGCTCTGTGTTTCCCCTGTGTCCTGTTTCCCTCGGTGATTGCCCCATCGTGTTCACCTGTGTCTTGTTCCCTCACCTGTCTTGGGTTTGTAATTAGTCTTGGTGTATTTAAGTCCTGTCTTCTGTTCAGTCTTTGTCCGAGTCTTGTCGTCGTTCACGTGAGTTGTCGTCTGTCTGTTCCTGTATCTGTGCTTTGTTTGCCAATAAAATAGTCAAAAGTACTTTCGCCTGCCTCGCCTCTCTGCATTTGGGTCCAACCCCTCCGCAACACTGACATAATCATGGCAAAGGGAGAGCCAGGAGGAAAGAACTGGGTCATCACTTGCAAGCAACTTCACTAGGTGGAACAAATTTCCCTAATTTGACTGATGTCCACGGAGTGCTAATACCTGCCTACCAAGATACCTAACAGCACCCACTATTTTCTCCAAACAGTGCCACGCTTCTGCCTGGGATTTAGCACATGCACTTGATAACTGTGCACTGGTGTCTGCTCTTGTACATTGATGGTCACAGCATGCTGGTGTGCTTTGCTGGCTTGGTGGCGACTAAAGCTTGCTAGTGTATTCTTCCAGTTATTAAAGCCACTTGAGCAGAAGGCAGGATTTCTCCTCTCTAATGTGCTCTTTTTTTTTTTTACTGTGTATGCCTTAATACATTCGTAACACAGAACCTTTTTAAATGTAGGACTGTAATGAATCCAGGGATACTGACTGTACCAGTGATTCTGAAACCTCAGTGTCTTGTTCTGAAGTTGCTGCACTTCAACAAACTTTGCGTCAGGCTGGTACGGCTTGCTCCCCAGGTCCGCTGCACTCACTTCTCTCACACTGACTGTCTCCTAAAGATAAATCAACAAATAACCTCCACATAAGTCATGGCTGAATGGCTTTTACATCATTTTACATGTAAATAGGTCATTTACAATTAATCAATTTTAGCATTATGTTTAATCATCTTGGTATCAATGTAATGTCAGACCTCACCTGAGACCCTGATGGATCAGATGCACCTGTTGCATCAGCGTGCTCTACATCTCTCTCTCTCTCTCTCTCTCTCTTGGTTGCTGCTGCTGCTGTGTCCCTTCACTCTCTCTCTTTCGGCTGCTGCTGTGTCCCTTCACTCTCTCTCTCTCTTTCGGCTGCTGCTGCTGCTGCTGTGTCCCTTCACTCTCTCTTTGGCTGCTGCTGTGTCCCTTCACTCTCTTTCGGCTGCTGCTGCTGTGTCCCTTCACTCTCTTTCGGCTGCTGCTGTGTCCCTTCACTCTCTCTCTCTCTTTCTGCTGCTGCTGTGTCCCTTCACTCTCTCTCTCTCAGCTGCTCCGTCCCTCCACTCTCTATCTCTCTCGGCTGCTGCTGTTTTCCCTACATAAAAAAAAAAGAAAAGAAATTGTTATTTTCATGGGAGAAATTCATTTTTCAAAATGGGGGAATTCCCTCCTTGCTTCATATGGGAGGAATTTACAGTTATTTTTACAGTGATACTACTTAACCTATGCATGCATCTACACGTCTTTGCCTACATTGTCCTTCACGTACCACATTATTAATAAATTGCTTTAATTTGTTGTCTCTTTCACCTTCTTCTCCCTTATTTTTATCTCTAAAATGCTGAGCGATTCTAGAAAAAATCTAAATCTAAAAATAAATTTTAATTGAACTTTTTACCTCAATTATGACCAATGTACAATTATCTGAAAAAATGGAAAAAATGACTGCATGGGCTGCAAATAAAAATATTTTTAAATAAATAATTTAGAAAATAAACAAATACTTTTTAATAAATAAATACACTAAAAGGGTATTTAGTTTAAAAAGTGCAAAGTCTGAACATGCTTTAGCCTACATTTCTTCCTCCTAAACGAGGCCTTTTATAAGAAGAAAAACAGCAGCAGCATGTGTTTTGACTGTCTGATGCTTTCCTGTGAAACACAGACAAGACATGTTTCTTTGAGCAGCTTCTTGCTTGCGTTCACTACAGTTCACACAGTTTAACGTTATGCTCCACTCTGATGCGCGTCGGACTTTCAGTGGTAAAATAAGTGACACATTAGTGACGTCTGTTTGCTAATGTGACGTTACTTACAGTTGCTGCTGCAGGGTAGAGTACTATAGAGAGAGTACTAAGTACTCTCTATAGTACTCTACTGCAGGGGAAAAGTAACGCAGAATATCCCTCCTCTTCGGAGGGGGAGGAGGAGGAGGTGACATGTCTGTCAGGTCAGACTGCATTTGTCTGTACAGTGTGTCTGCATGTGGGGGTGGGCGGGCGTTTGTTTGGTCATCAGCCGAATGAGCCCATCAAACGTGAGTTTGAAACATAGACTTGAAAAAGAAAATTGGACTGGCACATTCACGCTGGTGAAAAAGGGGTAAATGTGACTCTGAACATAATGCAAATAATTCACTCAATAATGGTCGGGTCAAGTCTATCCTTGCAAAATATGGGAAGACAATCTAAATGACTTATATAACTGCACTCCAAAGATTGCTTAAAAGATGGTAGGGACAATTTGGGCCTCCTGAAAAGTTGGTAGGGTCAACTCATGTCCCTACCGTCCAGGGGTGGACTGGCCACCTGGCATACCGGGCACCGTCCCGGTGGGCCGTTGACCCAATGTGGGCCGGTCCGGTCCGCTATGTTTTTTTTTTTTTTTTTCCTTCTCTAAATTCCCTCCAATTGGGACGTCCAATTGGTTACAGAGGGCTAGCAGTGTGTTACCAGCATCAATCATGGGCTGACAATGCTGTCAATCACAACAGAGGGGGCGGGACCTCATGGCGTGTCACGGGAGTCGCGAGATGGGCTGCTGCTGAGCTGAATGGATAAGCGTAAGAAACGGCTGGGTGGCGCTTAAAAAGTGCGACTTAAAAAGCTGAAGTCTCTGGAGGTGGAAGCTGTTAAATGCTCGAAATTGACAGACCTATTTGGTGCCGGGGTCACCACCTCAGCAGGCGCTGCTGCGCCGGGAGACGAGCGAGTGGAGGCATTCATGGTAAGTAACGCTACATTTTGAGACATGTCCGAAACAAAGTAGAAAACGTTTTTACGTTGAATGTGATGTGACCTAATTAACTGCATATTGTGACAACATATTAGCCCAGAGTTGAAGGGCTGTGACTGTTGGTAGTTGTGGTTGATTTTGTTTAAATATGCGGAATTGTGTGTTATTTTGTTAGACGGTTTAGCTAAGCTAGCTAACAGCTGCTAACGTCAGCGGTCTCCTGTTGCCATAGCAACAGTAAACAATGACTTTTTTTGCATTGGAAAACACTTGTCCTTGTGAACGTTTAGTTCAATATGAAGTAATATTTTATCTTGTACATTATTCTGTGGTTTTTAGTTATTTCCACATCCAATGATAAATGCTTTCTCTATGTCCAGCCCAGACAGGTTTGGGGTTCCTAAGCTTATTTCATGTGGTGAGAGGAATGCAATATTTGTATCTTTAAAGGTTTATGTGAAGAAACACTATAGGCTATGTGTGATAAAATGACAATTGGTAATTCATAAATGTCTCTTTATATTCTCTGCTACCATCATCTCCTGTCAAACAGGTTTTCCTGGCCTGCAAGAAGTTCTTCTATGATGCTTGAGAGAGAGAGGGCTTCGTCTTGACTTTGTGAGTTTATTATGCAACTTGTTTTGTCTCAGATTGAAACAAAAGGTTTGATTATGATTATTTCCTGGTTGAAGATTTTCATATTGATTATTTTAATTTCAAACATCTGCATATCTTTTAAATTCAATTAACAGTTATGCAGGTAAGCCTTAGGGCTCTTTTGAGACTTAAGTCATCCATGACAGATACATTTCACTAAGTGTCACTACATCACAAAAAGGCTACATAGCTACTTATCAGTACACAGATACTGAGTACAAGTTCTGTTTGCTGTTTCTTGCAGGTCAAGAATTTGGTGAGGAGTGGAGCTGGCTGGCTACGGACGAGGAAGTAGGGCATTATGTTATGGCATATTCAGACCTGTAATTCATGTCAAGACTTGTTCACACAGCTATATATAAAACTTTTCTTTTCAGTTCTCTGTTTATGGTTTCATAATGACTCACTGAGTCACTGTTAAAACAAATGAGTTTCAGCTCTAATGCTGCTACTGTCTGTAATATGTTTCTATTTAGATTATTTGTCACAATATTTTGTTATTATTGTCTGAGTCTGGTTTTAACTAATGCTGGGCTTACACCAAAAGATTTCACAGTCACAGACTAAAAACTGAAAAGGTAGCATGAGGGTTCTTCCCCTTAATCTCATCCCACCACTAGTCATGACATAACTTCTGTTGTGATTTGACACTATAATGTATAAAGACTGATTGATTGATTGCTATAGCTGTCAATTTTAGTCCATGAGTTTATAGTTACGTGCTTTATTTGTTAACTGCTATCAAGGAATATGACTCTCCTTTGTAGTACGCATGAAAGGAGATGCTGTGAGATTTGTGGACTTCTATGTAGTGTCCGCTGATAATGTAGTGGGCTGGTCTGGACACAAAATGCCAGGGCTGAATTTTTGTCCCAGTCCACCCCTGCTACCGTCCCTATGCAAACCTACGCCCATGCAATATTGCACAGACCCAGTTAAAGCGTTTGTTACTTTGCCTCTAAAGTGCAGGGGCTGGGGACTCACCGACTTGCTGGGGGGGGGGGGGGGGGGGAGAAGGGTTCTTATGCTACACCACATGTGAAAAAAACCACACACACCGATTGTTGACACCAAAGTGCACTACTGTACAGGAACGTGAAGGGAACCACCACCACCAAGATCAGCCAAGCACGCACACCAGTGGCACCACCAGCTCCTGTTCAAAAAAAGAGAAAGAGAGGCAACACTTAAATAACACAACGCTGAAGTGGGGACTTATACATGCTACTATCCTGGTAATACACCATATGGGTCCGGGGATCTCTCTCTCTCTCTCTCTCTCACACACACACACACACACACACAAAGGAAGAGAAAAACAGGTATTGATCACTAAAACGGCAACGGGGCCCGAAAAACCAGCCCAGACAGAGCAGCAGTGGCCGACACTGCACACAGAGGCCCGCTTCGGCAGGTGAGCCACCGACGGGACGTGGAGGCTTCAGTGATCCAGCGCCAAGGCGGTACACCACAACGCGGCAGCTTCAACTGCCAACAGCAATCAGAGGTGGAGAGTCATATTTAACACAGTGGGACAGGCACGGGTACACAAAAGAGGTAAACAATTGAGACAGCCCACCGTGGAAATTGAACGCCACGCAACGCATGGAGATCCATGCGCCACGCTCCCCCACTTCAAGCCTCCGTCGGCAAATAGGCCGACACCGCTAACGAGGCGGGATGGAGAGTCAGAACACACACGCCGTGCGGCCCGTGTAACGCCGCACACACCGCTGAAACAGCGCTCCCTCGGCCGCAACCTCCAGCCAAACAAACGGCCGATCCTACCACACGCAGAAAGCACATCAGCTCCCACCAAGAAGCCATTAATGCCCAACTATGAATCATGTTGCTAAAAAAAAACCTCACTGAAGAGTATAAAACATACAACCTGGAAAGTTAACCTTCCTCGCGACAGCCACGTCAACCGTGCCACGCTGCCGACCCCACGAGCCTGCCACCCAGAAGAGGCAGGTAGACACATCTGAGGCAAATTATCCTCTCCCACATATAATTCCATGGCACCGCCCCGTGATCAATTCGAAGGCGGACGACCGCCCACAGCCCGATGACACGCAGTGAGCAGGGGTGGAAAGCCACACTGACTTACTACACCCTAAAAACAAAACAATTTTTATTTTTATTTTTTAAGTGGACGGAGCCACACATGGGAGATGAAGCTGATGACGTTTTGAAAGGCTTGAAACTCAGCGAGACAGACCAGCTCATATACTGTATGTCAAAGTAAGAGATGGCTTTCAGAAATTCTTTATTGTGAAAAAAACAATGTCTACGAGCATGCAAGATTTAATATGTGGAAGCAAGAAGCAAATGAAACTGTTGATGCGTTGGTGACTGTATGGACTAGCAGAGCATTGCAGCTATGGTACTTTGCATGATGAGCTTATAAGAGACAGACTAGTTGTCGGATTGGCAAATTTACGGCTCTCTGAACGTATGCAAATGGAAAGAGACTTAACCCTCGAGAAAGCCATTGATATGGCTAAACAATCAGAAGAAGTAAAAAAGCAACAAACCACACTAAGGAATGATGCTAGCGTGAAGCCGACTGATGCTAGCTCTGTCGACAGACTATGGCAAGGCAGGCAGCAACATGATAAAAGTAAGGCCCCATCCACACAAAGCCAGATTTAGAAAACGATCCCCCCCCCTCATTTGTCTCAGCAGGGGGGCCAGACATTTCTCCGTAATGACGGAGTCATTGCTGAGAAGAGTCATTCTAAAAGCATATCCTCCACATTTATTTCGCTCCGACTCTGGCCGATGACATTTTCGTTTGCATTTCTGGTGTCCACACGAATCCAAAACCTGAAACGTTTTTGACTTTTCCACCCTGGGACCTGGTTTCAAAAAAGTAGCACCGAAAACGCCGGATCCATCATTGCGGTCGGCCCAAACGCACAAGACCTTTGCGGTTTCACTCGAAAATTGTCTCCTTGTGGATGGGCCCTAAGTTCAACAAATTGAAAAATTACGGAACAAAGCCACCCAGCAGTCAAAGCAAAATTACAAAAGGCTCCAACTGTTATAAATGTGGTGGTACACCTCATGCCAAGAACGAATGCCCTGCAAATGACGCTGAGTGCCATTCTTGTGGGAAGATGGGACACTACCAGCATGTGTGTTGTGCAGGCAGAGCTGTGCATGGTATAGAGAAGGAAGAGGAATGTTTCCTTCTTGGCGCTGTGACCAACAACTGTGATGCGTGGACTGTTAAGATAGACGTACAGGACAAAACAATCACCTTTGAACTTGTCACTGGAGCGGATGTCACAGTCGTCTCGCAGTCTGATTTTGAAAACATCTTCTCTAATGCCAGGCCACCCGTCCTCCAAAAGCCGAAGACGCCCTTGTTAGGTCCGGAACAGATTCCATTGGATGTGGCGGGGTTCACCAGAACCCTTGGCCTACTGCATCGTGTTGATTGTATAGACATGGAGACACTCAGGCCATACCTGTTTCTGTGAAAAGTCCCAGGAGGATCCCTCTGCCGGCAAAGTAAGAGACGAGCTCCAGCGTATGGAAGCCCTGGGTGTCATCAGCCCATGCCCAAGAAAGACAACAAGGTGAGGCTGTGTGTGTGGACTTGACTGGCTTAAATCAGTATATATGCCGTGAGAAGTAAATTTAGCCATCTGTGGAGCAGAGCCTTGGAAAACATGCCGGGGCTAAAGTGTTTAGCAAATTAGATGCAAACATGGGCTTCTGGCAGATTCCCCTTACAGAGGCGTCAGCAAAGTGTACCACGTTCATCACACTCTTTGGCCGGTTCCACTTTAACCGCCTTCCATTTGGCATGGCTTCAGCCCCAGAGCATTTTTTGTGCAGGATGGCTGAGGTCATTGAAGGGTTGGAAGGTGTGATTTGCCACATAGATGACCTTTTGGTGTGGGGGACAGACCAGGAGCAGCATAACATCAGTCTCCATGCTGTGCTACAAAGACTGGAAAAAGCAGGCATTACCTTCAGAATCAGAATCAGAAGTTTATTGCCAAGTAGGTTTGCACCTACAAGGAATTTGATTTGGTGCAAGAGAAAAGCAGTATTAAAAATATAAGTAAAATAACTATAAATATATATATACAATGCACAATGAATACGGAATACGGAGCAGTAGTGCATGCAGAGAAAAATGGTGGTCCCGAATGAGTACACACTGTGCGTTAATGTAACGCAGATGATCTGAAGATGCCATGTTAATGTAGCATGTAGGACTGTGTGGGGGGAGGGAAAGAGTCAGTGTCAGGGGGGGCTCCGGGCCTTGTTGACAAGGCTAGTGGCAGACAGGAAAAAACTGTTCTTGTGCCGTGAGGTTTTGGTCCTGATGGACCGCAGCCTCCTGCCAGAGGGGAGTGACGCAGTTTGTGACCGGGGTGGGAGGGGTCGGCCATAATCTTACCTGCACGCCTCAGGGTCCTGGAGGTGTACAGGTCCTGGAGCGACGGCAGATTGCAGCCAATCACCTTCTCTGCAGACCGAATGACGCGCTGCAGTCTGCCCTTGTCCTTGGTGGTGGCAGCAGCGAACCAGATGGTGATGGAGGAGGTGAGGATGGACTCAATGATGGAGGAGTAGAAGTGCAGTTAACGGTTAAGAACCCCCGACGGGCACACCTCCCCCCCGGGCCAACTGCCCGTCGGGGGTTCTTAACCGTCAGGCCTGATGGGCCACAGCTGCGCTAATCAGTGGGGGAACAGGAGGGCGGTACCTAATGAAAAGAGAAAACAACAAAGAAACCACACGGCACGTAACACGCTCAATGGACTTCATAACCACAGAGGTCAGGGCGACGGGTCTGAAGTCGTTAAGTCCTGTGGTCCTTGGCTTCTTGGGGACAGGAATTATGGTTGAGGTCTTGAAGCAGGCTGGCACGTGACATGTTCAGTGAGGTGTTGAAAATGTCTGTGAACACTGGAGACAGCTGTTCCTACTCCCAAAGTACTCCCAAAGTACTCCCCACTTATCAGACGTGTGAAGCCCACAGTGAGGACAGTCAAGATCTGGCCAGAAGGGGCAGAGGCTAAACTCCAGGGGCCTCATTTATCAACCGTGCGTAGAAAAGGTTCTAATTTCGTTCGTACGCATGAAATTTAGATTGTGTGTAAGTACAAAAAAATCCGTATTCATCAAACGTGCGTACACGGGTTGTACGCACACCAGTAAGTAATCCATGATGATAAATCCCACCTGTTCTCAACTAGCATGCGTGTGCACGGTTAGAGTCATTTGCATTCAGAAACGCCTCCAATTGACCATACATGGTAGCGGCAATCCCTTTAATAATACGTCAATGCCAGTCATCCTCAATAGCTCCTGCTTGGAGCTGCGCACCCACAGAACTGTTCTGCAGGATGAACGAATCGTGCGTTCCCCCAGGCCACCGGGCAACAACGTTTAGTAGAGACATATTGGCATTACAGATTATTTGTGTATTCTTTAAATGAAGTCCTTTACTGTTAACGTAACTGAATTCATTGTGTGATGGTGCTTTTATTATGACGTGTGTGCAATCTATGGCTCCAATTATATTTGCGAATCCAGCGATGGCGTGGAATTTACAGGAACTGAATGTAAAGTGGGGCTAGAGAAATGATTGCACCCAACACTGCTGGCATGATTCTACTCAGTGTCGGCTGTGAAATGCCGCATATGTCTCCAATCTCACGTTGAAATGTCCCGGTGGCCAAAAATCCCAGTGTGGACAGGAGCTGGATGTGCACTGGGATGGCTTTGGTTCGTTTGGTCTCTCGCTCCAATATCCATCCATTATCGAAACCGCTTATCCTCTACGATGGTTGCGGGGGGGCTGGAGCCAATCCCAGCTGCAACGGGCGAGAGGCGGGGTACACCCTGGACAGGTCGCCAGCCTATCACAGGGCTAACATATAGAGACATACAACCATTCACACTCACATACACACCTATGGTCAATTTAGAGACACCAATTAACCTAATCCCCAACCTGCATGTTTTTGGTCTGTGGGAGGAAGCCGGAGTACCCGGAGAGAACCCACGCAAGCACGGGGAGAACATGCAAACTCCACACAGAAAGGTCCCGGGTCCCAGGTGGATTCGAAACCAGAACCCTCTTGCTGTGAGGCGACAGTGCTAACCACTGCACCACCGTGCCACCTATTCCGCCTAATTATGTCTCTTGTTAAGCAGACTCACCTGCCCCTGTTAATTAGTCATGTGATTGGTTTAGCCATTTGTCTCACAGTATTTAAGCCTGGGGCCTCATGTACTAACAATTGCGTGGATTTTCTACTGAAACATGGCGTACGCACAAAGCCAGAAACCGCTGCACGCACAAAAAAATTCAGATGTATCAATCTGAGCGTACTCCTGAACCCAAGCACATTTCCTTTGTACATACCAAATCAACGTGGAATTGAGCGCACGTGCACAAGTATCACACTTCTCCCTGTCCACGCCCCTATTCAATTATGTTAATCATATTTAAATGAGCCCTGCATCAGGGATTCCCCTCTGTACGATCATAGAACGAGAATGAGCACATCTAAAAAGCGAAACTTCACCGAGTGCGAACTGGAGACTCTCCTGACTGAGGTGGAGGCTCGTAGGGTGGTTTTATTTGGCAGTTTGTCCTCCGGGATTAACAGCAAGCGGAAGAGGAGTGAGTGGGACAGCGTGTGTGAGGCGGTCAACGCTGTGGGTTCAGAGAGCCGCACACACGCTGAACTTAAAAAGAAGTGGTCAGATGTAAAAATGAATGTGAAAAGGAGGACTGCTGCCCACCGCCGAAGTGTGGCTGCAACAGGCGGGGGGCCGCAGGGCGATGAGCTCACCCCCTTTGAGCTCCGAATCGCGGCTATTGTGGGCGACACTGCTCTCTCAGGGGTGGTGGGAGCAGATGTGGGTGACTCCGATTACCCCCAAGGTATGTATGTGTTTGTGTAACTCGCACCACACGTGTCCATACAGCCTGCTCACAGCCCAACAACAAGATTCATGCGTAAATGCTGAATGGTATTATTTGGTTTGAAAAGCATCTTTGGAATTTAAATTTAAACATGCCAACACATCAAAGATCACGTAGAATCATGTTTGATTTCAGAATTTATTATTTAAACAATGCAGGAGATGAATTCCAGTCGCAGCCCTCCAGCGCCGTCTCTGAGAGTGCCCCCGTCAGCGTCCTTGGCGTCTCGGGCACGACTGACTCCCTCAGCGTCCCTGGCACGAGTGCCCCCTCAGCGGCCTGGGCGTCTCGGGCACGACTGAACCCCTCGAAGTCTCTGGTGCCAGTGTGCCCGATTGGCCGTGTCCTGTCGAGGGCTGTGTTACAGTCACAGCAGGATATTATTGAGGCAATAGGCGGGATCAACGACCGCCTAGATGCAATAGTAGGCGTCCTTACTACAATAAGTGACACATTAAAAGAATTGGTGAAAAAATAAATTTGCGTCCTTGCCTCTCTTAAATGGTTCCAATCACATGTTGTCGGGCTAGAATGGCCTCCCGTGTGGGGTGGACGTTAATGGGTCCAGGTTCTGGTTCGTCTGGTGGGGGGATATGCTGCTCCGGCAGTTGAATGGCGTGCCACATTGTGGAGGACACCGCAAGCCATCACAATGCAGCACACCTTTTCAGGACTGTAGAGCAGCATACCCCCAGTCCTGTCCAGGCAGCGCCACCGTCCCTTCAGGAGACCTATTGCCCTCTCAACGACTGACCGAGTGCGGGTATGGAGGTCATTGTACCTCCGCTCTCGGTCAGTCTGAGGGTTGGTCAGAGGGGTCATAAGCCACGTCCTCAGTGGGTAGCCACGGTCGCCTGGGGTTAATTGAAAGCAGGCAGTATAAGTAAACTGGATTTGTTGTTTCCATTTCTTAGTTTTATACACCACTTACATGGATCACACACTATTGTTATAAATTAATGCCGAAGGGCGCCGGGGCAAAGGTGAGGCTGATAATGACATTTCACACTTTACGCACGGGTTTATTAACCATGAGTAGGCCTACTTTGCACACAGAGATAGGGGCTTGTACGAAAGATCCGAAGCTGTTGCTTAACCAGCGAATCAATCACACAAACAAGTAGGCCTAATGATGCTGTGAAGACAGGATAGTATTTGGGGACGTACACTCAATGCGCATCACGGGGATTAATATTAGGACAATTAAAAGAATACAATTACTCACCAAGAAGCCACCCATCGCGCACAATGCCAGCCTGCAGTCTGTTCCCAACTATGCTGTTACTCAGAATATATGAGTCGTGCGTTGAACCGCAGGCCCCCTCGCCACAATGTTGGTTAATAACATTTGCGCATCACATAATTTGTAGCCTACATTTATTGAATGGAAATGTTTCCTGTTCACATATACAAATTCGTCATGTGATGGCGCTTTTATGGCAATGTGAGTGCAGTCGACAGCTCCGATTATATTAGGAAAACCGGCTCTCGCTGCAAATTGCGCTTTAATGTTGACCTGTTCAGCTGCATTGTATGGGAATGTTATACACCTGGCTGACAGGCGGATGAGTCCGGCCCACACGGCTGGCATGGACCGGCTCAGGGTCGACTGGCATATACCCGATCGGTCGGCCAACTCTCTTTGAAACGCCCCGGTTGCCAGGAACCCCAAGGTACTAAGTACCTGAACGTGGACCAGCAGGGCATGGCTCCTTGCGGTGGCGCGCTCCAAGGCCGGCCGCAGCTCTGCACATAACTCAAGCAGGATTGCCCGAGGGAATCGAAAGCGGCTGATGAGCCAATTGTCGACAATTTCGAGAGGATCGTTTCTGTCTCGAAAGACACGCTCTCGCCTAATTGCGCCATTCGCAATGTCCTCTAATTGTTGACGGAATTTTTGGGTGTGCTTTTATACCCAGTCATGTTATTGCAGACTTGTCGGTGTTGATTGTTCATCGGTGTTAATTGTTCACGTGTCTCGAATGTGCACATCACTCAATCAACTACTATTTTACACATTCCTTTATTATGACAGTTTCCCAGCATTTAAATATTTTTATTTCTTATCTCTTATGTCCATCTACTGCGTAGAGGTTGTCTGCCATGTAATAAGAATTTCATTGCTCTGACAAATTAAACATGATGCTTTGATCACCTCTAAGTGTCGCCAAAGGGTCAACTGCTGTAGAAATGTGCGTACGCCAGCTCAAGAGTTGACGTGAGGCACGCAAATTTATACGGCCATTTCAGTCTTGATACATCTGCACTTTGCCGTGAGAATGAACGTACACCATTTTTTTGTGCGTACGCAACGTTCGTACATGAGGCCCCTGCACTTTGCCGTGAGAATGAACGTACACCATTTTTTTGTGCGTACGCAACGTTCGTACATGAGGCCCCTCTTTTCACTCTGTCTCTGCTGAGACTTCACTGAACCCCTGTGAGTAACCTTGTCTTCAAACTGTATTTTGGATTCTTGAAGTGAGTTTTGTGTTTTTTGCCTTTTGGAGTTTTTGGACTAAGTTTATGTTTTTTGGATCTTCTGAGCTTTTTGTAACTTTATTTTGTCTGAGGAATAAATACCTTAAACTTATCCTGCTTCTGCTTCGCACTTGAGTCACACTAGTTTCCTATGTAGTAAACCTTGACACCACTAAGATGAACTGGGGATATGTCAAACAGGTTAAAAGAGAAATTGGGTTTAGTTGCAGGATGTTATATATGATGTTATGTATCAGGCAATGTTAATTCTGTTATGTTATACAAGTTCTGATAGGAACAGACCTTCCATCCTCTGGGGCAAAATAACTAGTAAAACAGGTGCATCTTTTTTGTCCACTGTAAAAATAATATCAGGTTGCAAGAAGCACGAAGGAGAACAATAGGATTAGGAGAAGGAGGAGGAAGTAAGCTTTTGAATCAGATTGGGTTATCTAAATTTGAATGCGAGATGCCAGGGGATTTTCTACTCCAGGTGATTTCCGTATGTTTCCGCATATTGGATTACTGTGAATAATTTATTTGCAGTATAGCAGTGTGGGGAACCTTCAGGGCCTGCTACGCCTCCAGGGAAGGCGTAAAAACATTCTGGACCAAAAAATATTAAAATATTAAATAAAAAATAATAATTACTAATTTTTTTTATTTCTATCTTATTTAATTTAATACAATACACTTAATAAATTTTCTCTCATCTATGTTCTAAAGTTAGGTTTACTATCAAGTTCACATCAGCAATGAAATGGTTACTGTCCTGAAAACATGTTATCCAATCAGAATCGTCCGTCTCTATCAAGGCCCGGTTTACTGGCTCATTAATTGGTTAGGACTTCACGGATCCCACAGAAGGCCAAGTTATTTGTTTTGGTTTGGAGAGTGAGGGGCAAATCGACCAATAACAGTTTGATTTAAGTGGGCGGGACAAAAACAAAAGATCGTAGGGCTTCGCGAAGTCGCGAGTGGTTGAGTCTCAACCGCTCTCATCACGGCGTCATGCGTAATTGCGCATGAAGAGCTGCGCATTGCAACTTTAAAGAATAGTCTTTGTATTACCAGCTTTGTGTAACATTTGGCGTATTGTGCATTGGAAATTGTATTGTATTGTTTGATGATGCTCATGAATTTATTTGTCAATGTGTGAATGATTTGTAATGCACCGTGATTTCATAGCGCTGTCCATGGTGATTAAATGAGCCTTGGTGTCCGTGCCAGCAGCTTCACGGGTTGACATTCTGAATGACCTCATTTTATATTTCCAGATTTTGGCTTTAGAGTATGTTTATTTAATTTCCACTATGGAGTATGTTTATTTAATTTCCACTATGTAGCCTAAATGATCTCCAGTTTTCTGAAGTCAATGTTGAGATATTTCTTGTTGCGGAGAATGTTATTGATATGATCTATTTGTTTACATCCTTGTCATCGTTAATTACAGCCGGATTGCATTTGTTAAACCCTTTCAATTCATCGTAATGTTGCTTTTTTCCGCAACGATTTATTTTCTCAGCGGTGATGGCTGAGGTGAAGTTGTAGCTGTAGTGCTCACGGTTCGCCACTGCAGTATAGTACTGTGGTGACGTCAGGAGCAGGGACTCCTTGATCGCTGATGGGGTGCAGCTGTGCAGATGTGTGGGAATATAGGTGCGGGAGACGTGGCTTGGAGGGAGAGGAACGACAAGTTCGGCGGCACGGTACTCTGATAGCTGGGGAGGGTGTCGTTCGCAGCGATCTAGAGTTGCCGGCGACGAAGACAGTTAGTCAGGGGGAGTTAATGCCACAGGTGTTAGGAGGGGAGGCTGGTTGTCTCCTGTAGTTAGACCAGGGCCATTCGTAGAGAGTGCCGTGTGGCCATCGCTCCCTGTGCGGCCACTACAGCGCCCTTCTTTCCGCCAGCCGGTTCCTGTCCTCGCCGTCCAGCGAAGCCATTGCCCCGGGTGTATTGTATCTCTGTACTATTGGAATAACTTGACAGGACGACCAGGTTTCAGGAAAGCAGTGAGTCAATCATGTATTCAGTGTTCATTCCTTCAGCAGCATCAATCCCCTGACTAGACTTCTGCCCGGCATATATCACGTGACTAGCCCCACCTCCCAGTACGGGTAACCACACAGACCAAATACATTACATCCCTCTTCTTAAGTTTGTTTTTCCTTTAAACAATAGCAAAACAGAGGATTTTTTTTTTTTTTAGCAAATTGTCAACAATAACAAATATACCAAATAACATTATGTGGCATCCAAGAAAACAAAACAAAAAAAAAACACCGAGCACTTTATGCATAATAACTTTCAGAAAATCAGCAGTTCTGCCTTAAATTCAAAACACAATATTCTCCTGTAATCACCAAGTACAGGTATGCAACACAATGAAAACAGACATGCAATAGTGCAATAGAACTTATCAACTTAGAGTCCACATTTTGTGTTCCTACTCTCTAAACCGTAGTGGAGTCTTAACCAGTCTTCCTGATTTAGTACAGTAGGATTGCTTGTGAGAACTTGCCGTGCCACTGTGCGACTGCGGAGCATGTGCTGAGGTCTCTCTCTGTGAATTGTCCTGATGAGCAGACCTTTGGTTGTCACAGTCCATATCCACATTCAGATCTCTCTCAGTTGTAGAAGATGGAAACTCCCTCTCAGCAGTCTCCCTGAGATGTCTCCGGTTTCTTCTGAGCATCCTGCCTTCAGGTGTACGCACCACATAGGAGCGTTGTTGTTCGTGCTCCCTCAGAACCACAGCTGGCTTCCAAGTGTTTCCAGACTGCATCCTCACATTTTCTCCAGCGTGTAGCTCAGGCAGATGCTTAGCATGACGATCATAGTAGCTCTTTTGTTTAGCTTGCTTTTCTTTCAGCTTGTTGTGAACTTTGAGTGCACCTTCAGGAGTGAGTAGTGAGGTGGACACCGGCAACTTGGTCTTTAACCGACGTCCCATCAGCATCTGTGCAGGCGACAGGCCCACACCTTCCAGTGGTGTATTCCTGTATTCCAGAAGTGCAATGTAAGGGTCGCCAGACTTTTTGAGCAGTCTCTTCACTGTCTGCACCGCTTTTTCTGCTTGTCCATTTGACTGAGCATAGTGTGGACTTGAGAAGACATGACAGAACTCCCAGCTTTCTGCAAAGCTCTTGAACTCCGCACTGGCATACTGAGGAGCACCATCACTGACCAAAATGTCTGGGATCCCGTGCCTGGAAAACATGGACTTCATGGCAGTTATAACACCTTTACTGGTGGTATCGGTCAACCTCATTATCTCTGGGAACTTTGAGAAGTAGTCGACACAAAGCAAATATTCAAAGCCATTTGCTGTGAAACATGTCTGAACCAACCTTCTCCCATGGTCTAGTTGGCAGGGGGTGTGAAATCAATGGCTCTTTTTGATTGCTATTCTTGTGCTCATTGCAGATAGCACACTGCGCTACAACTTGCTCAATTTGGGCAGACATGCCTGGCCAATAAAGAACATCTCTTGCCCTTTCCTTACATTTGACCATGCCCAAGTGTGACTCGTGAATCTTGTCAAGCATTTGTGCTCTCAGCTGCTCTGGTACAATGAGCTTCTCGGATTTGAATAGTAGACCAGAGGCAAAACTGATCTCCTCTCTGAATGTCCAAAACGGTCGCATACTGTCAGACACAGCAGACCTGTCCTTTGGCCATCCTCGCATTGTCATGTCCTTTAGCTCCTGCAGTACTGGGTCTTGTGCAGTTGCATTTCTGAACATTTCCAGTTTCTCCTCTGATATAGGCAACTGCGGTGTGATCCAGTTCACTTGCAGGTCCTCCTCCAAAAGGTCCTCTTTCTGCTCATGCAGATAAGCATGGCTCAAGGCATCTGCAATGTGAAGCTCCTTTCCTGGCTTGTATGTTACTGCAATGTTGTATTTTTGGAGTCGCAGCAGCATTCTTTGCAGCCTCATGGGAGCCTGATGCAGCGGCTTCTTGAAGATGCTTTCCAGTGGTTTGTGGTCGCTCTCGACCTGGACCTCTCTGCCATACACATATTGATGGAATTTCTCACATCCGTACACTATGGCTAGTAGCTCTTTTTCGATCTGAGCGTATCTGCGTTGACAATCTGTGAGCGCTCTTGATCCGTATGCCACGGGTTGTTCATCTTGTAGCAGTACAGCCCCGATGCCCTCAGAGCTTGCATCCACAGACAGCGTCACAGCCTTGTTGACATCATAATATTTCAGAGTTGGAGCTCCGGTGATCAGCTGCTTTAGCTTTTCAAAACTCTGTTGCTGAGGCTCCTCCCAGTGCCATTCTGTTTCTCCCTGCAACAGCTGCCTTAGGGGTGCCGAGACGTCAGACAGATTAGGAATGAATTTCGCTAGATATTGAATCATCCCCATGAATCTCATCAATGCTTGTTTGTCATCAGGTGGGGGTATTTGAACAATGGCCCTTATTTTCTCTTCATCAGGCTTTAACCCATCTGCACTGAGTGTATGCCCAATGTACTTGACCTCCTTCATCCTGAACTTGCACTTGCTCTTATTGAATCTGTGGCCATTCTCATCATTCTCATCTGCTCTCTGCAGCAGCTTTATCAGTCTCTGATCGTGCTGTTCTAGTGTGTCTCCCCAGACCAGCAGATCATCAATGATGTTCACCACACCATCTAACCCCTCAATCATCTGGGCCACAGCTCTCTGGAACACTTCGCTCGCTGATGAGATGCCAAAGGGAAGCCTCTTGAATCGGTATCTTCCGATGGGTGTGTTAAACGTGCACAGCTTGGAGCTCTCTTCATCCAGTTTTATCTGATAAAATCCCTGGTTTGCATCCAACACAGAGAAGTATTTTGCATTTGGCATGCACGACACCACTTCTTCCACAGTGAGGAGTGGATAGTGCTCTCTTCTTATTGCCATGTTCAGATCTTTGGGATCCATACAAATCCTGATCTTCTTGGGAGTGACCACTGTCACCATGCTATTTACCCACTGTGTAGGTTCAGATTGCTTTGTGATCACATCTAACTGCTCCATTTTGTGAAGCTGTTCAATGACTCTGTCCCTTAGAGCAACAGGGATCCTCCTTGGTGCATGTATCGCTGGCTTTACTTCAGGGTCTAGTTTTATGCTGTGCTCACCTGGTAAGCAGCCAAGTCCAGAAAATAGATGCTCATAGTCTTTCTGCATTTTCTGCACTTCATTCTCCATACTATACAGCCTCTTCACCATTTTCAGTTTAGAGCTTGTTTCCCTTCCTAGTATCGCTGGAGCATCTTTCTCAATGATTTCAAAGTCAATCTTGTGTTTTTGACCTTTGTACAGACATGTAACTGACGTCTTGCCCAAGGGCTTCATCTTGTGGCCTGAATACGCCACCAACTTGCAGCTGGATGAATGCAGCTTGCTGTTGAGATTCAATGTGTGAAATGTTTTTGCCGACATAACGTTACAGTCAGCTCCAGTGTCAATCCGAAATGTGACTTTCTTTTTGTTTATTAACAGCTCTTCAGACCACCTGTCTTGGTCACATTTGGCATTTTCAACCGCGTCAATGCTTTTCATCTCTATCGTTCCAACAAACAGTTCCTCTGCATCACTGCTGTCACTTTCCCGTTTCTGTTCCACAGTATGCATTTTCTCATTTTTAGGGTTACTGTTTGCATGGCACATTTTTGCAAAATGATTTTTCTTGTCACATTTTCTGCATGATTGTCCATACGCTGGGCACTTTTTCTGCTCATGCTTGTAGCCACATCAGTTACAGTCCATTTTCTTTTCACTGGTCACTGGGCTATCTCTTGTGCTGCTAGCTCCTTTTTTGTATGATTTTGCGGTGCTGACTTTGTGCACTTCAACTTCTTCATTTAAAGCTTTCATTTGCGTGGAGGTTATCTCACTGGCACGGCACACATCAAGTGCTTTTCCTAACGTAAGATCCGCCTCCCTGAGCAATCGGGCTCTTAGTTGATCATCACGTATCCCACAGACAATTCTGTCACGTATCAGTGAATCACACAGGTTGCCAAATTCACAGTCTTTAGCTTTATTTTTCAGGTCTGTGACATAGGCATCTATTGTTTCTGAGGGACCTTGTGCACGGGAGAAAAACACATGCCTTATATAGGTCAGGTTCTTCCGGGGCTCACAGTAATCTTTGAATTTCTGTTTCAACACCGCAATCTTGTTCCTCTCTGCATCCGCAAAGACAAACGTGTTACTCACTTTTATTGCTTCTTCTCCCGCAACATGCAGGAAAGTGGCGCACTGCACTGTTTCCGACTTTTCTGCTACTCCATTGGCAACCGCGAAAAGTTCATAACGTTGCAGCCACGTTCTCCAATTCTCCGCAAGATTTCCTTCCAGACTCAAATTCGGCGGCGGTTTGAATTGTGCCATTCTTCTGTCCAAGTTTATCTTCTGACACCATGTATTGTATCTCTGTACTATTGGAATAACTTGACAGGACGATCAGGTTTCAGGAAAGCAGTGAGTCAATCATGTATTCAGTGTTCATTCCTTCAGCAGCATCAATCCCCTGACTAGACTTCTGCCCGGCATATATCACGTGACTAGCCCCACCTCCCAGTACGGGTAACCACACAGACCAAATACATTACACCGGGGAGTTGGACGGCGGTATCAGCTCAGACCCCGGGGGAGGGTCTCGCCGGAGGGGCGAGCTAAGTACAAATCAGTCGCAACTGTATATTAGGTTATTTAGTATAGTACAGGTTGGCCTATTTTTATAGTGTATACAGTGGTGGGGTTTCCGGGGCAGGAGTAACGGGTCTGTGGGTGGGCGGTCTATGGGTGTCACATGCTGCTGGTTGGCCGTGTGTGGGGTGGTGTGTTAACCTTGCGTGCTGTGTCAAGGCGTGCCTTAAAAGCTAGTGAATCTAGCCTGATGATTTGCACTGGGTTTTTATTCCATGTGCCGTGTTAGGAGCGTGCCTTAGAAGCCAGTGGAGCTGGCCGATGTGTGGGTTGTCAGTGTGGTAGAGGCGAGCCTGCCGTAGTGACCTTCCAGAAGGAAGCCTGCGCCCTCGACTGGCATCTCCCAGTCCGATCGGAGCCCCCCCCCCCCATGTGTTTTATGAATTATGCTAAATTAGTAATAAAGATTATTTTCCTATTGTACGCCACTCCTGTTTGTGTGTTTGTTCAGAGGTTCTGACATTCTCAGCTTTTATAGCTAAAGGTAAAACCCGCATTTATTACAGTACTGTGTTATAGGCCTAAAACACAGTAATCATGATACTGTAATATATCAGTCATAAACACACTACTGCAGAAAATCACAGTAATAACCTACTGTGTACATAAAACTACTGTATACATTCACAGTGAACATTATGTCTTCGGTTAACATTATACTACTGTCAAATATCTCAGAAATATTCAACACTACTGTAGAAAATGGACGGTTGGCACTGTCTGTAAAACCATGACCTGTTAGCCGCACATGCAGAGTGCAGAGAACTGTCTGCGAAGTGGAGGCCGAGGGAGAGTGGCCAAAGCAAGTTGGCAAAAGCAACTCGAGTTCAAGTCATTCGATAGCGATCTTCGGTTAGCGATCTTCGGTTAGCCTATCGAATTGTCTGTGTGTGTGTTACAGATTGTGCATTGTTGTGCATTGTGCATTGTATTACACACTGTGCATCAGATACAGTGTGGATGTGCAGAATGCCTTTTTGATTTGACAAAAGTGGACCACCCAGTTAAACCAGTGCCACAAACACACGTGGTAGGAGACGCCTTAGCATGCTTTAACATTAGTGACAGATGATCATGTTGGGACCAGGCTGAAGAAAGAGAAAATAACCTGTAAACCTTAGAAGTAGAAACAATAACTTACACCCTAATTGCTAGCAATGTTTGAAACGATTGGTATAATGTAAGCACACAACCAAACAATACATAACATTGGTCTAGTCGTCTAGCCAGGTACATTACATTTATATTCAGGGCATTTATCCAAAGCGACAAAGAGTACATTTGTCATAAGATGGTGAAACATTTCATTGCTGCTAATACAGTAAGAAAGTCACCAGAACAAGTTTCAAGCATTCCAATTGCTAGGTTAACCATTGCTAGTATGCAACCTCTCTGACTAAGTGCTAAGTTACAGAGAGCGATTAAAGTGCCAAGATTAAAGTGCCATAGATAAGAGTATGAGGGTAGGGTTATGCAGGTACATATCTGTACCCGGAAATGTTGCATATTACTCTTTTAAGAGGTGGTCAGTAGCTTTTCTACAGTGATCATTACACTGGTAAGTAGTTAACAACGACAAGAGTGAGTCTGCAGCTGGCAGGCTTCCAACTCTACAGAGCGGACAGAGACGCGGAACTCTCCGGCAAAACAAAAGGTGGAGGAATCTGTTTTTACATCAACAGTGGTTGGTGCAACGACGTGACGGCGATCCAGCAGCACTGTTCTCCTGATCTGGAATCTTACTTCATAAACTGTAAGCCCCTTTATTCACCCCGTGAGTTCGCTTCATTCATTCTGGTCGGTGTTTACATTCCACCGTCGGCCAACGTGCAGGACGCACAGCGCATGCTCGCCGACCAGATACTGTGTGTGGAGCGTACCAACCCGGACTCCTTAGTTATTGTCGTTGGTGATTTTAACAAAGGAAACCTCACTCACGAACTCCCTAAATATAGACAGTTTATTAAATGCCCGACCAGAGAGGAGAACATTCTGGATCACTGTTACACCACAGTCAGGGATGCCTATCACGCCGTCCCCCGTGCTGCACTGGGACACTCTGACCACGTCATGGTCCACCTGATTCCTGCGTACAGGCAGAAATTAAAGCTCTGCAAACCTGTAGTGAGGACATCAAAGAAGTGGACCAGTGAGGCCGTGGAGGATCTCCAGGCGTGTTTGGACTCTACTGACTGGGATGTGTTCAGGACTGCTACCAACAGTCTGGATGAGTACACAGAGGCTGTGACGTCCTACATCAGTTTCTGTGAGGACAGCTGCATTCCAACACGCACCAGGGTGAGTTACAACAATGACAAACCCTGGTTCACAGCCAAACTCAGAAGGTTAAGGTTGGATAAGGAAGTTGCCTTCAGGAGTGGGGACAAAGACAGTTAAAAAGAGGCGAAGTACAAGTTTGGCAAGGCGGTGAAAGAGGCTAAACGACTGTACTCTGAGAAGCTCCAACACCACTTCTCAGCCAACGACTCTGCGTCTGTCTGGAAAGGGCTTAGGCAAATCACCAACTACAAGCCTAAAGCCCCCCACTCCATCAACGACCATCGTCTGGCCAATGACCTGAACGAGTTCTACTGCCGCTTTGAAAGACAAAGGGACAGTCCTGCAACCATCCCCCATGACACCTCCCAACAGCTCCAGCTTATCACCTCCCCCACCTCAGTGGGGGCCTAGGCACCTCCACCAATGCCAAACTTAAAGGTCCCCCCCTCGACCCCCCCACCCACCTCAGTGACGACTCTTTCCATCCATGAGAGGGACGTCAACAAACTCTTCAGGAGACAGAACCCCCGGAAAGCTGCTGGACCGGATTCTGTCTCCCCATCCACCTTGAAGCACTGTGCTGATCAGCTGTCTCCAGTGTTCACAGACATTTTCAACACCTCACTGGAGACATGTCACGTGCCAGCCTGCTTCAAGACCTCTACCATCATTCCTGTCCCCAAGAAGCCAAGGACCACAGGACTTAACGACTTCAGACCCGTCGCCCTGACCTCTGTGGTTATGAAGTCCTTTGAGCGCCTTGTGCTCTCACACCTGAAAGGCATCACCGACCCCCTCCTGGACCCCCTGCAGTTTGCCTACAGAGCCAACAGGTCTGTAGACGATGCAGTCAACTTGGCCTTCCACTACATCCTCCAGCACCTGGACTCCGCAGGAACCTACGCCAGGATCCTGTTTGTGGATTTCAGCTCTGCTTTCAACACCATCATCCCGGCTCTGCTTCAGGAGAAGCTCTCCCAGCTTAGTGTGCCTGACTCCACCTGCAGGTGGATTACAGACTTCCTGTCTGACAGGAAGCAGCATGTGAAGCTGGGAAAATGCATCTCCGACTCACAGACCATCAGCACCGGTTCCCCCCAGGGCTGTGTTCTTTCTCCTCTGCTCTTCTCCCTGTACACAAACAGCTGCACCTCCAGTCACCAGTCCGTCAAGCTTCTGAAGTTTGCGGATGACACCACCCTCATTGGACTCATTTCTGATGGTGATGAGTCTGACTACAGGTGGGAGATAGACCATCTGGTGACATGGTGCAGCCGGAACAACCTAGAGCTCAACGCTCTAAAGACAGTGGAGATGGTTGTGGACTTCAGGAAGTACTCAGCCTCACCTGCCCCCATCAACCTCTGCGACTACACAATTGACACTGTGGAGTCTTTCCGCTTCCTGGGAACTGTCATCTCCCAGGATCTCAAGTGGGAGCTGAACATCAGCTCCCTCATCAAGAAAGCCCAGCAGAGGATGTACTTCCTTAGGCAGCTGAAGAAATTCAACCTGCCCAGGACAATGATGGTGCACTTCTACTCCTCCATCATTGAGTCCATTCTCACCTCCTCCATCACCATCTGGTTCGCTGCTGCCACCGCCAAGGACAAGGGCAGACTGCAGCGCATCATTCGGTCTGCAGAGAAGGTGATTGGCTGCAATCTGCCGTCGCTCCAGGACCTGTACACCTCCAGGACCCTGAGGCGTGCAGGTAAGATTATGGCCGACCCCTCCCACCCCGGTCACCATCTTTTTGCATCACTCCCCTCTGGCAGGAGGCTGCGGTCCATCAGGACCAAAACCTCACGGCATAAGAACAGTTTTTTCCCGTCTGCCACTAGCCTTGTCAACAAGGCCCGGAGCCCCCACTGACACTGACTCTCTCCCTCCCCCCACACAGACCTACATGCTACATTAACGTGGCATCTTCAGATCGTCTGCGTTACATTAACGCACAGTGTGCACTCATTCGGGTCCACCATTTTTCCATTTTCCTCTGCATGCACTACTGCTCTGTATTCCATATCCATATTCATATTCATACTCATATTCATTGTACATTGTATATATATATTTATTTTATTTTATTATAGTTATTTTACTTTTCTACTTTTTTACTTACTTTTTTTTTACTTACTTATATTTTTAATACTGTTTTTTCCCTTGCACCAATTGCACCAAGTCGAATTCCTTGTAGGTGTAAACCTACTTGGCAATAAACTTGATTCTGATTCTGATTCTGATTCTGAAGCGTTTTGCATCCAAGCAAAAGATTGCCGTGGCACATATATCGCGGCCAGGCTGCAGCGTTCTCATGGTTAGCAGGGCATGAGGGCCATGTACTACCCGAAGGTGGAGGAGGCGGAGCGGGAGGCTGGTGAGGTCGGACGGAAGAAGCGTTCTGGGAGTTTGAACGAGTTTCTCAAGAGGCCAAAAAGGGGTTAAGAGGAGCTGTGAGGAAACTAACAACCAACGCGGGAATGTCTTTGAGTCCCGCTCGCCCGGAAGCAAAGCCCGCACTTTGGGATGTAAATAAACATGGCAGCACCCACGGTCCGGTCGCCGCGTTACCGGTAAAGATGCCCAAGTACTCCGATAAATCGGACTGGGAAGCGTTTCATGCGCAATTTGAACTGCTGGCTGACACTGGAGGATGGACAGTAGACTAAAACAGTGGTTCTCAACTGGTAGGTCAAAGGCCTGCGGCCGCGACCCACTTTTGGGTCGCGGGAAGTTTGTACGGGGCTTTTCATGTTTGGCGGCGCCCCTTCATCGGCTACTAATTAAAACAATAAGTAAGTAATGAACAATTAAATAGTTGAGAAACGATGTACATAGTTACAGAATTGTTTGTGATTGTCAAATATTGAACAGAATATGTGGAAGACTTGATGGGCCTCATCATGGGGCCAGTCTTTGATGACCCAGCAGCATACAGGGAGACGTTCTGAAAATCCACATCCCTCCAGACCTGTCTTCAGAGTTTGAACATCCAGAGAAGGAGGAGGTGATCGCCAGCTATGTCTCTCTTGCTACAATCAAGGGGAGGCAGTCTGAAACCTACATATTGTCCCTAGCTGTCAGGAAACTCTCGACGAACACGAAGTAAGTTAAATAGTTAAATAGTTGAATAGTTAAATAGTTCTGTCAGACGAAGTACAATTGTCACATTTCCTGGTGGCTGTGTTAAGTTT
Source organism: Urophycis tenuis (assembly GCA_036785325.1). Classification (NCBI taxonomy): domain Eukaryota; kingdom Metazoa; phylum Chordata; class Actinopteri; order Gadiformes; family Phycidae; genus Urophycis; species Urophycis tenuis. The sequence continues at coordinate 3,402,134 of JAXIVH010000032.1, forward strand.
TATTTCCATTTTTGCTTTGTGTAATAAATATGTTTTTGTATTTCTAAATGTGTTATGTGAGTATGTTTGCTACTAGCTGTATTTGCAGATAATAACCATATATAAGAAAGAAAGCAATCAGTATTGGGGCATTGTCCAATTGTATGTATTGGAGTGTAAGGCTAGTGGTAAAAAAAACCTAAATAAGACGTACTGCTCTATTCCCCGCAGCTGTAAAGGTCCATGGTCAGCTCTGTAGATGTTGAATGCTTTTTGGAGAGTGTAAACATTCAGGCACGCTGGATGTAAACCTGGATGATCAATCATACATTGAGGCATTTCCTCCAGCTGCTGCAGACGTCTTATGATGTAAGGTGAGTGCTATGCTAGCAGCACAGATGCTAGCATATTTGTAAATAACTGTGCTATGGTAGGACAGTGGCTAGCACATGTAAATAAATTAGTGCTATGGTCACATAGTTGGTAACTGTAGGGCTAAATAAATGAGCTAATGAATGTTACCTGTGGAATCTCCTGGCAGCATATACTCTCAGCCTCAGTTGACATTGCCCCACAATTTCCGCAAGTGCACCTATTTGATTAAACAAAAGCTATTTCAGTGTTGTGAGCTTTGTAATGTTTAAAATGCAAGAAAATATTAAATGTTGTAAAGAGATGGCATTATGTTTCAAAAAATAAGGAACGTTAGGCTTAGGGTTGCCAACCGTCCCGGATTGTGCAGGACTTCCCGTATTTTGGTGATTTTGATTTGTCCCGTACGGGACAGCTCCTGTCCCGCACTTCCATCACAGCCTCGTCGGCCTTGTCAAGTTGTCAATGGCCATAGTAGGCTACAAAACAGGATAAACCAGTTCCTAGGGTAGTCCAACAATGGAGTGACAACTCTGTTGCTGCACTGCTGGACTGCTTTGAGTCTACTGACTACTGACCCTGCTAACCCTGCAGATGTTGTGTGTTGCAGCTTATGGCGATATCAATCAATATACTGACTCTGTCTCTAGTTATATTAGACACTGCACTGACGAGGTAGTGCCCACTAGATACTACCACGCATTCCCCAACCAGAAGCCCTGGTTCAACGGCGGCGTCAGGGCCAAACTCAGGGCCACATCCACCGCCTTCTCCTCCGGGGAGCTGGATTCTTACAGGCAGTCCAGGTAGGGGTGGCAGTAGCTCAGTGGGTAGAGCAGGTGAACAGAGCGGGTCGTCCCCTAACCCTAAGGTCGGCGGTTCGATCCCCTCGATCCCCACTCCCAAAACTGTCTGCATGTCGAAGTGTCCTTGAGCAAGACACTGAACCCTAAACCCCAACTTGCTCCCCGGGCGCTGATCATAGCAACCCACTGCTGCTATGTACAACAGGATGGGTCAAATGCAGAGAACGAATTTCGTTCCCATGTCTAAAAAACATGGGAATGACAAATGAAGACCACAAGGTCCCAATAAATAAATAAGTATGTCCTCCATAAGGCCATCAGAACAGCCAAGCAGAACTACAAGGACAAACTGGAGTCCTACTACAAAGGTTATGACCCCAGACAGATGTGGAGTGGTCTGAGGTCTCTGACAGGCTACAAAGGGAGAGGTAATTGTGCTGTTCAGCCTGGCTGCCAGACGAGCTCAACAACTTTTACGCTCGTTTTGAGGAAAGCAACACCATCCCGGCTGTAAGGTTACCTGTTATCCATTTATCCGTTATCCGTTATCTACCCCACCCGTTGCCTGAGGAAGGCACACAACATCACCAGGGACCCCAGCCACCCAGCACACTCACCTTTCACCTTTCACCCTGCTCCCGTCTTCCAGACGGGAGCAGGGTGAAAGGTGAGTGTACACATCCTTTCGACTGATCCAGAACCAACCAGAGGTTGGTTCTGGATCAGTTGAAAGGATGAACCCTGTTTTGATTGACACCTATTTTGTAATATAAAATCGTCACTTCAGCTTAGGCGCTCAGTCTCATCGTGGATTTTGCAATTGAAGTCGAAAGATAAACTGCCACCCCTTTCCTGCTATTTTCTTGGCAAAATTGCTTGATTGCTTAATTTCTTACACTGTAAATAAAACACACTCATAGTGTTCCCTTGTTTCAGTTTGACATAATTTCAAAATTCCCTTGTTCAAGTTTAATATTGTTTTGTTAGTTGTTCAATCATTCATACTGTTGCCTAGGTTGGTGTGAACTAGCTATCCAGCTAGCAAAAGGAACAGAGGGCAGAATTTATGTATCAATAAATTGACAACTTTTATGATGTAGGCCGACAATGAGCTTCCCCTCTTTGAAAGACCAACATCCACCACTGGTCAACAAAGACACACACAGTAGGCCTATAGCACGGTTCCAGTGAATCATAAAAGTGATCACAAGTACACAAATATTTTTGTGTGAAATTCAAGTTTTGTTGGTTTTGTTCTTTGAACACAGTGATTTTTGTATGCAACTGATGCATGGTTCATTTTGTGCACTAATATAATATATACCCACATGTATGTAGGCCTATCATATTTTATTTTTCCAACCACGAGGGGTTCAGTGAATGCACTGATGAAGCTTGCTTGATAAGATACCTTATTTTCTACTCACCTTTACATTTACATTTAGGGCATTTAGCAGACGCTAAGCGAATTACAGAGAGTACATTTGTCATAAGAAGGCGCATTTCATTGCTGCCAATACAGTAACAAAGTCACCAGAACAAGTTTCCAGCATTTCAATTCAACAATCATTAATAAACATCTCTAACTAAGTGCCAAGTTACAAAGAGCAATAATGAAGTGTCAAGATGTACAACATAGAACAGCATGAGGGTAGAGGTAGAGGGTGCATGTTATGCAGTCATATAGCCATTGACATTGTAATAAAGGAGAAAAGTGGATACCGAGTGTAGAGTTTTCCAAGAGAAATGGACCGCTTCCTATTTATTCACAGAGATGAGATGTGATGAGGGGGAAACCTGTGTGCTTGGTGTATAATCAACAAGTGTCGGTGCTCAAGGAATATAATATTCAGCGCCACTATGAGACTCATCATTGCGAAAACACAATCTTGTAGAAACCTGAATTGGTCGCACCTGATCACTGAGTGGGAAGGAGGAGGAACATGACAATGGTGAAAGAATAAACGAACAAGCACAACGACAGGTGAGTTGGTCTGGGAAGCGACGCTTTGTTGTAACGCCGAGCTACGCTCAAGGGTTTGAGGGTGGTTGCCGTTCGCATGCTGCTTAGGGCTGCCGGCGGCGAAGATAGCTCAGCGAGGTGACAGCAGATAAGGCCGGGTAATAGGAGTGTAGGCGGTGTAGCTTCTCAGCTAGGGGTTCTCCGGTTCCGCTACTGTCGGAGACCTCACGCGAGCGCTGGGCTGGCTTCTTCCTTCTCCCTTTTGCCTACCAGCGCTAACGCCTAGACCCCGGGGGAGGGTCTCGTGTCTTGGGAAAGTTAAGTTTTAGCCGTGTGTGTGTGTGTGTGTGTGTGTGTGTGTGTGTGTGTGTGTGTGTCCTGTTTTTAGACTGAGCAGTTGTTGATGTATACAAAATAAACTATGTACCAAACAACCCTGCAGACACTTAGTCAGAGGCCCATAAGGCCCCGTGCAAAGCAGGCGGTTGGTTTGAAACACAGCTATATACCATACAGAACCGAAACGGCCTTGCGGACTCGAGAGATTAGAGAGACACGTATCCTGCTGCTCCAAGTATCAACTGTAGCATAGCAAAAACAAGAAGCCACCGTCCAGGCTACACCCAACCCGGCCTTGTGGGAACCAAGGCCAAGCAGGTGATGCACCCAGATGAACCGAGGCACGTAGCTTGGCACAATATCACGCCATGAATGGAGCCTTGTTGTGATATCAGTAATACGTGTGAGCCCCCACCATTGAGGCAGGGACTTTTTTATAAATATGACTGGCAAACTATGTACGGGGCTCTTCCTAGGCAGACTCTCGTAGAGACGACGCGCAGGACGACCCCGAGCTCGTTAAAACCTCTGATCGGTATGATACCTGTAAGGATGATGGCCTTCTAATAAATCAACAAGAACCCTCCTACAATTACTCCGACTGGTTATTTAGCGATCCACTCCAAGAGTCCACACGGTAGGGTTGGACGGTGAGTTTTCTATGCAACACAGTATAACCATTATGATTGAGTTGGGACTTGGGTCTTGGCACCTTTGATGAAGGACAACAGACAGAAAGAAAAAGAGAAATATTTATCAATTGCACAAATCGTTCCCCCTCCCCCTTGTTTTCCGTTCAATTTCTGGAGACCCAGAGGTGAACTGTCCCCCCCGCACCCCTCCCCTTTCACCTTCTCACACACAGACACAGCTTTCTGAAGCAGGGGTGTGATTTGGGAGACCGACCCGACCAGAGTTGAACTGTCGTCGCAGTCCCGTGTCCCCCCCCCCCTCCTCGCAGCTGCAGGGGGCGACAATTTGCCAATTCCCCACATAGTGACATGATAGATAGATTATAGAGAAGCGCTTTGCGGCGCAGATGTTTTTTTTTTTTTTTTTTTTTTACAATCTCGTGCCTAAAACCGCCACTGTGTGCAATAACTTTTGAATTGCCTTAGTGTTCCCGGTGTGCCGTGTGAAGGCCTGTTTTGCTGTGGTGGGGGTTATTTGTTTAGGCTGACAACATTTGGGTTTAGGACTTCATGAACCTGACCCAATCCGACATGTTTGGTAACTGCATATGAATTATAATAAATAAAGATTATTATTTCTACCTTTGGTGTGCTGCCTGCTGTAGATCGTAGCCTATTCCTCTCGCCGCAGCTTTCTGACCTCGAATTCTAGGTTTATTACAAAATGTTTTGTAAAAGGATATTTCATTAAATATGAACATTATACTAATGTAACTTCTTTGCATGAAAAAAACTTTTGTGATTGTACTGGTCCGGCCCACTTGACATGTAATTAGGCTGTATGTCGCCCCTGAACCAAAACGAGTTTGACACCCCTGGTTTAGACCGCTAGTGTCTTGCACCGTGCTTCACCACGGTCTGCCTGGCTGCTTGGCTCTGCAGTAGCGTAAGACTTGGGCTGTACCAAATAATGAGATGGGTGATGATAGGGTGAAGACTTTATAATGATTTTGTAAAACTGGAAAAACAAACCATATGTTAATTTAATTTGATGATTTAATCGGAAAAATAAAAGGCCTATTTAAAAAAAAATACGAATCAATATTTCGCCAAGATTTACTTGCATATAGTTCTAATAATACCAGTGTCCTCTGAGGCCCCGTCAGTGCTGCCCCCCCCCCCTGCCAGGTAAACACGTAGGCCTACTTGGCCACTCACAACGCACACTGGCAACACAGTGTTTACGGTGGTATGACCCGACAGTGTGTATATATTGACATAGGCCTACGTGAATATGATTTGCTGTTCACAAATCTTATATTACAAATGGATCAAATATGTCTTGAACTACTTTAAATAATAACGTTACTCCAACAAATGAAATAAAAACACGACGTTGGCTCGGTGTCGGTGAGAGTAACTGGATCCCAGAGTGGCACCGCACCCTGCGGTGGGATGTACCAGTCTGGAGTTCGATTTAGAGCACAGCTTCTATAAAGTGATGAGGTATTAGTTTTTTTTTTAAACAGATCGGGTATGCTACATCGCCTTTGTCACTGAGTGGAACTCGAAGTTAGAGGATATATTTTTGTTCCCATCGAAGCTTTCTTCCATTATTATTTGTAGCCGTTCCGTTGTTTACAACGTTAACTAACGCGCCGTATTCGCAAAACCGGAAAAGGGTTTTCCTACTCGTGAGTATTTTTTTTTTATTGTTATTGATATTATACTTTTGTGATTTTTGTTGGCCTATTTCCTAACTGTTCCTTGTGTGCCGTTAACTTTTATCGTTTGTCAATTGAACAGTTAGTTTACAGTTAGTTTGATATATGTAGGCCTACATTTTATGTATTTACAACTTTGCATTATGTAGGTTTTTAGAAGGGTCATCCTGCAACTTCTCCACTCTAGATAAATAAAACCCATTCACAGGTCTATATCCATTAGGAATACCGTGGTTAACATAATCAACCATTATCCATATAGGCCTATCAAATCCCTTACCAGAATTTCGTTAGAACCTTTCTAAGATCCTAAAGCCTATTTCCTTATGTCCTTTTTTGTATTCACTCATCGTATCTAGGGCCCGTTTCAAGTAGCAGGTTTGGATATTTTCAAAACCCAACTTTTTTAAACTTAAACCAGGGCCAGTAATCATCAAGTTAGTAGCCTATCACTGTGGGAAATCGGCTCTAAGTGACAAAACATTTTGAGAGATGCGTCATTCTGGTCCGTTGACTGCTTTTAGGATTGCTAAAGAAGACTCTTAGTTAAGAGTTGCCAGAAGGTGGCGGCATTGCCTCCTTGTGCTGGAACGTTTTTTTAATTGTATATATATATATTTTTTTTACATTTTACAAACATTTAATTATTATTATTATTATTATTATTATTATTATTATTATTATTATTATTATTATTATTATCTACTACGTGTGACCGGCTGAATCTGCGTTGTGTAGTTTTTTAAATGAAAGACGTGACCCAGGATCTCAGTCTGGACTCGGAAACTCCGACGTCCATTTATTATTTGCCGCTGAAAATAAAAATGAAACAATAGCTTCCTTTAGTAAAGTGCCCTTAAAACAATCCTCCAACTCCTATACCTCTTCCCAAGGGGTTCATAACAAAAGGGAAGACATCATAATAATCATAAAAACGGTTGAAATCAAAGAAATAAAAGACATACCTGAATATAAAAATGAAACAATAGCTTCCTTTAGTAAAGTGCCCTTAAAACAATCCTCCAACTCCTATACCTACAACACACACAGAGGGGGGGGGGGGGGGGGGGGAGGTACTAGCATGATTACACAAGATCACGAGGTCAGGTGCGAGCTAGCATATTGTGATAGAATATAAAGTTCTTCAACACACTAATCTATGCATTGATATTTACATTACACTTCCATTAAACAATGTACAGTCAAAATAATTAATATAAAGAATGGTAAACTATAAGATGGTTAAGGATTTGATCTCAAAATGGGGGGAAATAAATGCACACACCTCTTCCCAAGGGGATCATAACAAAAGGGAAGAGGGCAGGGGGGACAGTAAACTCATGGGGTTCTCAGAAATGTGGGCGGGAGTACAGAAGGAGGTGGAGCTAAATCAAAGAACAAAATCAAATAAAAAGGGCACATAAGGCTGCTGAAAAGCTAAACTTCAGGTGATAAAACTGTTGTGTAATTATAATTAAGGGGATATTACACCCTGTTACACTCACCCCCCAGAATTACACAAACATTTGAACCATAAACAAAACTTGCCCAGACCGGACTGTAAACCGGCCACAAGAAAACGAGGACTTCGGCAATATTTGCCACCCAATAAAGAGTTAAGAGTACCCAGAGGTTAGCTAAGCCCCTGTGAATACTATAGACAACGTGAAGTGCCATTTACACCACACATACTAAGGCCATACTTGGACTGGGCAAATAAATAAAAAATAAATAAAAAAAATCACTCGCCATGAGTAATACTAGGAGACACCTGTCGTATAAGCTCAAACATGGATTACAGTCGATACTGGCCGATCACCCAGAACCGTTTCTAGTTGTGCCATGGACTCTATGAACCTAAGGACTGCCTTGATAACTCTCCCAAACCCCGTGTGGCGACCACCAGTATGAGAACTCTGAGTTTGAGTATCAATTACCGGAGCGACATGGCGCTCAGAGGAGGGGGATGACAACGGGGTACCAGCACCAGCAAGCCCATCCAATGCAGGAGAGATCAGAGTAGGCAAGTCACGACCGCCAGCGGCATCCTCATCCCTGACTGGGAACTGTTCTTGGACCCACGAGGCTGTACGGTCATTGTTAACCCCACCGACCCAGGAGAGTGAATCAGCCATAGTGGGATCAACCGCACCACAGTCTGTCTCAATTGCTGATGCCTCAGACTCAGGTAAGTTTGACCTGGGGCAGCCATCATTCACACTGCCGACGCCCAGGGTATCCAGACTCTTACCCAAGGGGAGGAAGTTGACCTGGAGCAGGAGATTCCGGTGCACCGCCCTCTCATGTCCGACTTGATCCCTGATCTTGTAAATGTGGAGAGTAGGCTTGGAGGCCACAACTGTGTGAACAACCGGCTCCCATTTGTCAGCAAGCTTACGCTTTCCTCTGCCACCCTTGTTTGCCACAAGAACCTGGTCACCGATGGAGAGAGGCAGACCCTTGACCTTTTTGTTGTACTGGTCAGACTGGTGATTCTGTTCAACAGCAGAGTTCTTCTGAGCCAGGAGCATAGCAGAGCGGAGGTCGCTTGCCAGAGACTCCACATTGGCACCATAGTCACAGACTGTCTCGTCACGGAGGACATTCTTGAATAGGAGGTCAACCGGTAGCCGAGGGATCATCCCAAACATCAAATAGAATGGCGCAAAGCCAGTTGTCTCATGTGCCGTACAATTATAGACAAATGTCATTGTCTGGACCATTTGGGGCCACTTCTGTTTGGATCTTGCAGGGAGAGACCGTAGCATATTGCCCAGAGTGCGGTTGAACCTCTCCGTGCCGCCATTCCCCATGGGATGGTAGGGGGAGGTCCGAGACTTGTTGACACCAGCCAGCTCCAGAAGTTCAGGGATGAGCTCGCTCTCAAAGTTCGCACCCTGGTCAGAATGGAGACGCTGAGGGAAGCCGTAGACACAGAAGAAGTTGTCCCAGAGCTTCTTCGCCACCTTCCTCGCCGTCTGGTCCCAGCAGGGAAAAGCGTGTGCTAATTTGGTGAAATGGTCAGTGATCACTAGCACATCCACAGACTTGTTGTTACTATCCTCAGCTGACCAGAAGTCAATGCACACAAGCTCCAGAGGGACAGTGGTCTTAATGCTCTCCAGAGGAGCTCTTGCTGCAGGCTCCGGGGTTTTGCTGAGGACACATCTGTGGCAGTTACATGACTGCGCACGTCCTTTTCCATATCGTACCAGAAGAACCTTTGACGGGCGAGAGCGAGAGAGCGAGGCTGACCCTGGTGACCAGCTAGGTCATGAACACCAGACAATGCCTGTGACTTCAGGGACTCAGGCAGGATATATTGGAACCTCTTGTGTTTCGTCAGTGGATCCCTGGTGACCCTGTAGAGGACTCCATGCAGTACAGTGAGCTTTTCCTATTGTTTCAGAACCCTCAGGGTGCGCTGGCTCTCATTGCAGCGCTCACGCCTGGAGGGTCTGCGCTTCCTATCCACATAGCAGAATACTCTCGAAGTGACTGAATCCTGTTGCTGATGGTTTTGCAGGTCTGCAAGTGAGAGCGAGGAGAACAAATCCTGGCCAGGGGGAATCAACGAGCACACAGTGTCATTTATAGAAGCAGCCCTCTGCCTTGGTGCTGAATCCCAGTCATCACAAGAGGAGAGGAGAGAGGAGACATCATCCTCTGACATAGACACATCGACGGTAGCACAAGGAGCAACGCTCTCTAATGACTGAGGCTGACATGTCAGGCGGAATGAGTCCTGCAAACATCCCTCCTCCACTTCACACACCTGTTCCAGCAGCCCGGAGTATGGCTCAGACAGAAGACGTTGGCTCAGAGGCTTCACAAAGGGGTCCCTGCTGAGGGCATCAGCCACCACATTCAGTTTCCCTGGAACATGTTTGATCTCGAAGGAGTATGGTGCAAGCTTAGAGACCCAGCGCTGCTCGCAGTCGTCTAGCTTCGGCTTGGTCATGATATACGTGAGAGGGTTGTTATCAGTCCAGACAGTGAACTTGTGACCTTTGAGCCAGTGGCTGAACTTGTCACACACAGACCACTTCAGAGCCAAGAACTCCAGCCGATGGGCAGGATAATTTACTTGGCTGCGACTGAGGGACTTGCTGGCAAACGCTATGGGTCTGGCCTTTTCCTCACCAGCAGGAACCTGCGACAGGACTGCACCTGGGCCATCCAATGAAGCATCGGTGGAGAGGATGAATGGCCTATTGAAGTCTGTGTGAGCCAACACCACACAATTTAGGAGCACACTCTTCAAATCATTAAACGCCTTCTCACAGACAGGGGTCCATTCCTGTGGAGTCAGCTCACGGAAGGTGCCAGCTCTCCTGATACCACCAGTGCCACTCCCCTTGCGTTTCTGGCCCGCTGGCAGGGCAAAGAGGGGCTTTGCGATGGAGGAACACCCAGGGATGAAGTGTTGGTGGTACAGAACCATTCCGAGAAAAGATCTCACCCTCTTCTGAGATGGTGTGCAGCCATCAGCTTTCATCAGATCCTCCCTACTGAAGCCAGAGATTACTTTGACTTTCTCTTGGTCAACTGAGACGCCACTGCTGTCCACCATATGGCCAAGAAATGTCACCAACCTTCGTAGAAAGTGACACTTCTTTTGAGCCAGCTTCAGATTGTTGGCCCTCAGCCGGGAGAAGACCACTTCCAGACGTCTCAGGGCCTCATTTTCAGAGGGAGCAACGACCAGCAGGTCATCCAGGTAACAAAGGAGGCTGGAGAAGTTCAGGTCCCCGAAGATGCTAAGCATCATCCGCATGAAGGACGCTGGACTGTTGCACAGGCCTTGGGGGAGCCTATTGTATTCATACAGACCCAGAGGTGTCGTAAAGGCTGTGAATTTCAGACTCATGTCAGACTCATGGAGAGGGACGCTGTAGAACCCTGATGTCAGATCCATGGTACTGAAAAAGGCATTTCCCCCAAGGGCGGCAAGGCAGTCAGCCTGATGGGGCAGTGGGTGGGCATCCTTGACAGTCTTGGCATTGAGCCAACGAAAGTCAGTGCAGATTCTCAGGTCTCAGTTTTTCTTCCACACCATGACCAGTGGGGAGGCGTACTCACTCAGAGACTTGCTGATGATGCCTTTCATCTCCATCTAAGACAGCACTTCTCTCAGTTGGTGGTAATGAGCAGGAGGGACTCTACGGTAGGGCAGTCGGAAGGGGCGGTCCTTTGCCTCCCCACAGTCTAGCTTGTTCTTTGAAAAAACATCCTGAAATGTTAACAACAGCTCAGCCAGCTCCTTCTTCCATTTAGCAGACACTCCACAGCCATCAATGTCTATGTCTGCTAACCCATGATCCTTCAGCTGCTGCACAGGATCAGGCATGGATTTCGGAGGAATAGGAGAACCAGAGACGTCAGACTGTGTCTCACACAGACCTTGAGTGATGGGCAGATCCTCAACAGCCAGACAAGGAGAGACATCAGCCAGCTTGGCATTGCGGCGGAGCGTCACAGAGCTGTGTGTGGGGTTCAGGACCTTGACAGGAATCCAACGATCCCCCCACATGGGTGTCAGGAGACGACCCACCAGGATATTCCTTGGGGTTGACCGTGCCGAGGTGGGCTCCACAATCACAGTGCTCCCTGGAGACACAGGAGCGTCTTCCTCCAGACCACATACTCCCCCAGACCACATACTCCTGCTGAGGAAGTAGAGTGACAGCCTGCCTCAGCCTCACAGTGCCTATCTTACTTGGCAGCTCAGGGCCCAACCACCGTGAAACGCAGCTCAGGAGCTGGAGGAACTGCTCACACTCTTCATCTCCTGTATGATACGTCTGATTACATTGCTCCCAATGATGAGCTCATCTTTCTGACCAGAAACAATGAATGTCGGCACAATTAACTTAAAACCATAGACATCAACATCGAGATCATAGATACACTTTGGCCATGTAGTGAGGCCACCACAACCAATCAGCACCACATTACCAGGCACAGGCCGAGAACAAGGGAGAACACCAGCAGCTTTCAGTTTGGATTCTGCCTCGTCATTAAGCGTGCATGACATGCTGCCTGAATCTAACATTCCTTTCAATATAGACTGGCCACTGACTGACACTGGAGCATAAAACAACTCACTTGCTCCATCCACTCTCTGTAACCCTACCATTATGACCGTCTTGTCTTCAGGAAGCCGGCTGCAGCTATTTACATAGATTGCAAATCTCGTTCTCCAATGAGGGTGACTCCATCCTTGCCCACGCTACCCCCCTCTCTACGTGGGCTGGCTAGTTTAAAGGTGTGCTGGAAGGACGGCTCGTTGACACAGCTGGAGATTGGGAGGCATTGGGACATTCATGCCTGAAGTGGCCAGGCTTAAAGCAGTTGAGACACAACCTATGAAACCTGCAGTGCGCATTGGTTGTGTGATCCCCAGAGCTACATACTCTACACAGATAACTCTGCTGATTCTGTGAGCGGGTGTTCTGACGAGGACCCCTCTGACCAGTGGCAAGCGAAGCAGTACACATAGAGAGGACTCGGTCAAACATAGCGACCACCTGCTGAGGACCAAGCTCAACACCAGAGGGACTGGCAGAGACGGGAGCAGGGACAGTAGCCGGGGCAGGATAGAGGGGGGACATAGGAGGGGCCTGGGGTTGGCTCATTGTCATGTGGGCTGACTGAGGCTGGCAATGGGCGGAAACAGGAGTGACAGTAGAGACAGGATGAGGCAGTGATTGGTATATCACTGAAGGGGCCTGAAGTGGTTCACTATGCTGGGGATGAGAAGAGGACACAGCCACAGAGCTCTGGCTGCACAATGACACATTCACTACATGCTGGGCATGAGCTGCATTTCTTCTCAGATTCGCCATGTGACTATCCAGCCTCTCCTGAACCTCTGCCGCGGTCCACAGTTCAGGGGACTTCAACTTAAACGACATGGCGAGACTGGGGTCAGAGCAGTGGGTAATAAACATCATGACCACCTCAGTACTGGGGTCCTCAATGCCCTTACCACATCTACGGAGGCACTCATCGGCAACATCAATAGCCCTGTTAAGGCGGATCCAGTAATCCATCATGTCCTCACCAGCCCTCGGGGCAGTGCTGTAAAAGTCTTTCATAGGGAGGCTGGAGAATGTAAGCTCACTGAAGTTGCGCTTAAGTATGTCAAATACAGCTGTTGGGAATTCACTAGAGCCTAACTCAGGGCAGCTGCAAAGAGACACCTTCACCACATCCCTTGCTTTACCAGTCAGTCTTGCCATAATTAGATCAACCCTCTCAGTGTGTGTATTGCACTTCACCCTACTCAGATAACACTTCATCATGTCCTCCCATTCATGAATGGAGAATGTATCTGTGTGGTCACCCCTGAAGAATGGTGGAGCTTTAGGGTCTGACTGCACAATCACCCTCAGCTGGGATGGATCAGTATGGCCAAGGGACTGGTGGCTCGGAGATTGGGGCAGAGCACTACTGGGCTGGTGCATGGTGTTCAGGCTGGCTGCAATGCTATTGCCTATCTGTTTGGCCAAATCAGATATTAGGCCACCCAATGACTCTATGGTGACAACCTGGGCGGGCTGAGGGGCTGTGCGTGCCATGGGTGTAGAACTGGCGACGGGACCGGTAAACTAAACCCTGACTGGTCAACAGTGTACTCTTGATTACCAGGGGCTACTGGCCTACCCCTCCAATAACCAAATGGAGTGACCCTCTGGCCCCTCCCCAACCCAAAAGTGACATCACGGTCAACAGGGCTCTGACACTGCAAATTGTCCAGTGTACAATTTCTGGTGTTACGGCGTTTCAGAGTGAAGTTTTGTGATTTTGGTGCTACATTTAAGATAAAAAAAACACCACCTATAGTTAATACGCTTGAAAGTACAGCGTTGGATCACAGTGTTGAACGCGTCTAATGACCATAGTGTTGTTTTCTTCATCCGGGACATTTACGTGGCGTGTGCAAGCGAGCAGAAAGTTTCAAAAACTTTCGCTCGCCGCCATTTTTTCTCTTCTCGCCTGGAGTGGAACGACGAACTAGCACACGGTGAGTTTTACAATTGCATGAATATTTACTAGTTTTAGCTAATTAATGTAACGTTAAGATGGCTGTGGAATTGGATAACGCTACAGATGGCGACCTAAAACATAAAGTAATATTACTAAGAACATCCATGAGTTCGACAGCTAACGTTAAAGTAACTGTAGTTGTTCCGTAACGTTAGCTTGATGACAAGCTGTTATAAAATTGGCTAACCTCGCGCCATTGCCTTTCTTTCACGTTAACGTGATGTAACATTAACGTTACGTTCAGTCAGTCCGAACAGACCACAGTCAGTGACGGTAAGTTCGACAGAGCATTTGCTTGCATGTTAGCTAAACGTTAGCTCACGCTAGCTAATCGTAGCTCGTTAGATATAACGTTAACTGTATTAAGTTACCCATTCATTGTTTACTAGAAAGTAACGTTACACAAACTTAAAATGTGAGAGGAGAGTGCAGACTCACAGGCTGCAGCTGTGATGAGAGCAGACTGAGTGAAGTCTACTCAAGGTAACAGTCACTTTATTTAATGCAATATTTTGTATTTTTAAAAGTATGGCACTCAGATACTAATCAGCAATTCCATTTAAAAAAAATCTCACTACGTTTCGTAGTTTAATGTTACAATACGCGGTGAAACCTCCTAGAATAGGAGAACTGTCCTTTCACAGCGAGAGAACAGTAACATAAATTTGTGATTCACCACGTGAACAAGAGTTTCTGCAGGCAACATGCGCAGTAGAAAGTGGGCTCTGCTAGACTGATGTAGACTACAAAGAGGTCTATAGTTAACTTTAACATTACTATGGATGTCTAATTAGATACATTACAGAAAGTCATAATGAACACAAGTATTACACATAGCATAACGTTCGTTAGACAGCAATAAGTAATAGTGTGATATTGACTCTCAGTAGGCCGATAGCATTTTTAATTAGCCAACTTGAGCTAACAAAACGTTTTCTTTTTCTCTCATGTCCTGGAAGATCAAGATGATTGTCAAAGTACAGTATAAAACAAAAAATAAGTACATCAAAATTCCTGAAGCATGTTTTGAAACTTTCATCACTGAGGGTAAGTAAATGTTGATCCACACTCATTAACCTGTAGTGAAAATGGCATGACATTTTCTATAACAGGTAGTTTTGAGCAAGCTCTGATTTGTCAATTGTTGTGCACGTTAAAAGAACGGCTAGAGCTTCAGTTATACTTCTGCGTCGGGTCCACGCAGAGGCTATGCCGCTGTAGCCCATGTGTGTGCCCTACATCGTTGTGAGCATTGATACTTGTGCGTTTTTTTTCTCAAAACTTTATTTAAACAAGCAGTTTACAACAATTGTCAAACAAGTAATTTACAAAACATGTCAAACAGTATCACATGACATAACGCATACATGGAAACATTCCAACAAGTACAGTTGAAATATAAAAAGTAAAAGAAGACTGAATATAACATATAATTTGTCATCTTTATCTAGATAAATAACTAGATCTAACTATTTCAGTGATACTCGTTTGCTGCTGAGTTTGTGTTGCTCTGCAATTACACTACCAAACCACTAGTTTGCTACAGCCTAGGGTATGCAATTACGTCAACCCTATGCTGTAGGTATGGTGTCGATTCGACGCAGAACCATAAATAAGCCTCGGGCCACATCAGTAAATGTATCGCTAAGCCATTACCTCTAGCCTCGAGTCTGTCTCGTTTCCATGCAATGTTAGCCAATTAGTATTAGCAAAGACTTTAAATGGAACCAAAACGGCCCAACTTCAACGTTCGATATGTCGGTGGTAGCTTGGGTGTTTCCCCTGGTTTCGGCTTCGCGTCTATTAGCTAGGAGACTTTAGGGCAGATTTGTATTGGAGTTCCATATGTGTTAGGAGATTTAGGTGACTTCCGCGTACCATTCTTTAGAGCGGTGCAGTTGCTGTGCGACCCATCTCTTTTATGTAGAATATCTCTGTTATTAGCCTAACCAGGCCTATTTTGAATCTCAGCCCAGCAGACGGTAGTGTCATGGGGTAGGGAGGGTGCTAGTCGGCTAGTGGAGAGCTATGTACATTAGGGACTTACATTCTGAGGGAGATTAACTCGAGCTCAAGTTTGAGAACAGCCCATATTTTTAAATATTTATGATATTGTTGATTATAATGATGGTTTGTCATATAATCCCAATCTTGCACTTGATGCTGTTCTTTAATGTTATTGGTACTCCAGCGCAGTGTACGGACCTTGGCAAAGGTGCCTCGACCCTGCCACAGCACTGTAGTACCAATAACAATATTAAGGAACAGCGTCTCATGTAAGATTGCTTAATTGAGGCAGTGTTAGTATAGTAAGCCTAGCCTAAATGGAACAAGTAAAGTAGTCAGCTGTGTATGTCTTTCGTCTTCAATCCTTCTAGTGAAAGATAAGTTTGCCATACCTGAAGGCAACGTCTTTTCAGTGGAGGATGAGCCTGGCACAGAGGTGGACAAAGACGTGTTTCCAGATGTACTCACTACAACTGGAATCTGCTTTGTCATCAAAGATCAACTGAGTGATAGTGATGAACTGAACATTAGTGACCTGAATGATAGTGCACTGAATGACAGTGGTGGTAAGTAAGTCTCAGCAGCCATGATACCATGTCATAGTAGGGTAAACACAGGTGTAATTGATCAAATCAAAATGATGGTACTGTTCTATTTAGTGGCACAGCATTCCAGTAGTAGGCACAGACGAGAGCCACCACTTAGCCGCTCAAGCTGGTTTTGAAGCCATAGAAATCTGGAGTAGAAGTGTCAGAGACTTCCAAGAAGGCCATATCCAATGAAATGGAGGAAGGGAGTCTACCATATATTTTTATATATTATTTTAATATTCATATTTGCTCTCACTTTCTTTTCCAGCCTCAGCTTCAGGTACAGATACACTTTCAGTCACATCGAGAAGCAGCAGCAGCGGCAGTGATTGGTATAGTGGCAGTCTTAAACGCCTGAGAAGAGAGGAGGAGGCTTTGCAGGCTCCACAAGCTAAAGATGTGAGTGCATCAAAATGTCATGTAGATCTTGTTTTATATTTAGTCATCTCTGGGGTGGATCTGTTTATATCCCTTGAGTCAGTGCAGAGAAATCCATGGGTTGTCTTGCCCCTTTTGTTACAGTAGAACATGAGCTCTGCACCTGAATCAACAGTTCTATAAGAAAAACTCACACTAATGCATCTTACTAATCGGCAATGAAAGGTCATAAAATAAGTCACAGAGAGTTGTTTTGGGAATATGGGTATTAAGTTTAAGATAAGATAAGATAAGATAAGATATTCCTTTATTAATCCCCCTTAGGAGAAATTCACAGTGACCAGCAGTACAGGGGATAGATGTGCAGTAAGAGCCTGGCTAAAGTCAATACACAATAAACAATAAATTTGATTAAATACGAGCTCTTAAGTCAGGTCGGTGACGAGTGAGAACCTGTATGCATACTAGTGTCCTTGATAGCTGTTTATTGTGCAAAATGCAAAGTAGATAGATATAGTGCAATATGCGGAAAGTGCAAGGTGCAAGATGTGCAAATTTATACAGGTATTCCAGGTACAACGTATGAATAGACCTGGAATAACAACGGCTAGGACACAGTCCAAGGTGTGTGGTGTGGTGTATGTGAATGTGAAGTTCAGTCCATTCCATTTGTATTTTGTCTGGTAGTGTTGGAGCTTCCTGAGCCTGATGGTTGGTGGGATGAGGGAGCGCCCAAGCACTTTGAGGCACTTGGCTGAGTGAGCATGTGGCTGAACGTGTTCCTGAGTTGCTTCAGTTGCTTCAGTTCGGCATAGTGAGGCTGAGAGGGTAGTTCCGGGTCGCCAGCAGCTTTCCCCTCGTCCTCCTCACTGTCGCCGCCTCCACACAGTCCAGCTTCATCCCCACTGCAGAGCTCGCCGTCCTCCCCGGCTTGTACAGCTTCCTGGCACCACCACTCCCAATGCTTCCTCCCCAGCACACGGCAGTGAAGAAGGTGACACTGGCCACCGCAGGCTGGTAGACCATCCGTAGCAGCCTGGTGCACGCAATGAAAGATGACAGATGGACAGTGGTTATCAATGAGATGAACAGACATAAGATGAAAATGGCTAGAAAACAGTCTGGGGTGTGTGGTGTGGTATACCACACATATATTATATTTGGAAAGCAACAATGAGTACCTTTTTGAAATGATTTAGCTTGTTTTTAATTTAATGAAAACTGGAGCTGTCCACCTCTGTGTGACAGTTCGGGGTTTTGCGGAGACAAGCGCGAGACCAGGCAACGTAAAAGGAACAGAGTTTATTGAGTGTCGGACGAGACCGGCACGGGCGCACACAGTGAGATGTGTGCGTCAATAGTAACAAAGGCTAAGTCCATGAACAAGGTGCACTACATTCAAGACCTGACATTACACGTACAACTCACAAAGGGGAGACAGGAGACACGAGGTTAAGTAGGGAAACAAACAAGACACAGGTGAGACACATTGGGAATTAGACACAGGTGGCTGTTAATGGCCACCGGGGATTCTGGGGGTTGTAGTGCCGGAACCGGTGCTCAATAGACAGGCGACGCCGATTGAGGTAGAGGGGGAGGAGTTGGTGTGACAGTACCCCCCCCCTGAGGCGCGTCTCCTGACGCGCGGCGCCGCCCACCAGGAGGGCGACCCCGAGGGCGCGGAGCTGGCTTTTCTGGGTGCGCACGGTGGAACTCCTGCATGAGTCCGGGGTGCAGTATGTCGTGGCGTGGCACCCAGCTGCGCTCCTCTGGGCCGTACCCCTCCCAGTCCACTAGGTATTGGATGTGGCCCCCTCGGATCCTGGAGTCTAGGAGGGCTCGAACACTATACGCCGGTGCGCCCTCAATCTCCAGAACCGGTGGTGGTTCAGCTGGGGGAACCACATCCGCCAGTGGGCCTCTGATCACCGGCCTGAGGAGAGAGACATGAAAAATGGGTGAGATCCGGTAGTGCGCTGGGAGCTGAAGAGTGACTGAGACGGGGTTAACCCTCCGGAGGATCTTGAAGGGCCGATGAACCGGGGACTGAGCTTCCGGCAGGGCAGTCGGAGGCGGAGGTCCCTGGTGGACAGCCAGACGCGGTCCCCAGGCCGATAGTTCGGAGCCGGTGCGCGATGACGGTCCGCCTGGATCTTCTGGCGCCGCACGGCCCGACGCAGTTGGATGTGGGTGTGCTGCCAAGTGCGCTCGGCTCGACGGAACCAGTCATCTACGGCCTGAACACCAGTCTGGTCTGGGCTCCAGGGACAGAAGGGAGGTTGCCGTCCCAGCAGGCACTGGAAAGGAGTGATGCCCGTCGATGCGCTCCTCAGGGAGTTCTGGGCATACTCCGCCCAGGGCAAAAACTGGGCCCAGTCGTGCTGGTGGTCATGGCAGTGGGTCCGGAGGAACCTCCCCAACTCCTGGATGGTTCTCTCCGCCTGCTCATTCGCCTCCGGGTGGTATCCAGAGGTGAGGCTCACTGTGGCACCCAACCTCTGGAAGAACGCCTTCCACACCCGGGAGATGAATTGGGGTCCCCGGTCCGAGACGACGTCCTCCGGAAGGCCATAAGTCCGGAACACGTGCTGGAACATGGCCTCCGCAACCTGGAGTGCAGTGGGGAGGCGTGGAAAGGGGAGGAATCGACACTGCTTAGAGAATCTGTCGACCACCACCAATATTACCGTTTGTCCCTCAGAGACCGGCAGGTCCGTAACGAAGTCCACGGCTATGTGGGTCCACGGCCTCTGAGGGATCGGCAGAGGAAGTAACCTCCCTGCCGGGAGTTGGCGTGGCGTCTTGGTGGTGGCGCAGAGGGAGCAGGACCGAACGGCCGCCTCCACGTCAGCGGCCAGGTGGGGCCACCAGAACCTCTGTGCGAGGAGGTGACCAGTCCGCGCGGCTCCAGGGTGTCCCGTGGCGGTCGATGTATGCGCCCAGGCGATGACCCTGTCACGGAGCACTAGGGGTACATACTCCCGTCCCGGGGGGCAACCAGGAGGGCCAGGATCCTGACGCCGTGCTCGCGTGAGGTCTTCATCCAGGTCCCATTGTATGGGGCACGCAAACACGACTTCGGGGAGGATGGTAGTCGGCCCCTCTTGGACCGAGTCAGAGTCGTACCTCCGTGACAGGGCGTCGGCCTTAGTGTTCTTGCTGCCTGGGCGATAGGAGATAGTAAACTGGAACCGCGCGAAGAAGAGGGCCCACCTGGCTTGACGCGGATTAAGCCGCTTCGCAGAGCGGAGGTACTCCAGGTTGCGGTGATCGGTCAGGACCAGGAAAGGATGGAGAGCCCCCTCGAGCCAGTGCCTCCATTCCTCAAGTGCCAACTTCACCGCCAATAGCTCCCGATCTCCCACGTCGTAGTTCCGCTCGGGGGCGCTGAGCTTGCGGGAAAAAAAAGCACATGGTCTTAGTTTCTCTGGCTCCCCCGAGCGCTGAGACAGAACCGCCCCCACCCCAACCTCGGAGGCGTCCACCTCTACCACAAATGGACGAGCGGGGTCGGGAAGCCGAAGTACTGGTGCGGTAGTGAAGGTCCTCTTCAGCTTCCCAAACGCCGCCTCAGCCTCCGGGGTCGGAGCCAGTCTCTTAGGTTTTCCCTTGAGGAGAGAGGTGAGAGGGGCGGCACTGCTACTGAAGCCTCTTATGAACCGGCGGTAGAAGTTGGCGAACCCGAGGAATCGTTGGAGTTCCTTGACGGTTCGTGGGAACGGCCAGCTGGTAACGGCGTCGACCTTCGATGTTTCCATTCGTACCCCCTCTGGCCCGATCACGTACCCCAGGAAGGAGATGTTGGTCTGGTGGAATTGGCACTTCTCCAACTTCACGTACAACGAGCACCCAAGTAGACGCCCCAGAACCTGGCGCACGTGCCGAACATGCTGGGCCCTAGATGGAGAGTAAATTAGTATGTCATCAACATAGGCGATAACATATTGACCCAGCATGTCACGGAGTACGTCATTTATGAACGCCTGGAATACAGATGGTGCATTCGCTAGGCCATAGGGCATCACTAGGTACTCGTAGTGACCGTTGGACGTGTTGAAGGCCGTCTTCCACTCGTCTCCCTCCCGGATACGGACCAGGTTGTAGGCGCTGCGGAGGTCGAGCTTGGTGAAAAACCTCGCCCCCCGCAGCTGGTCCAGGGCATTAGGGACCAGAGGGAGCGGGTGCCGGTACTTCACCGTGATGCTATTCAGACCCCGGTAGTCGATGCAGGGGCGTAACCCACTGTCCTTCTTCTCCACAAAGAAGAACCCCGCGGCAGCGGGTGAGGTGGAAGGGCGGATGAACCCCTGCCGCAGGGCCTCCTCCACGTACTTCTCCATGGCCTGGTGCTCCGTGTGGGACAGTGGGTACACACGACTCCGGGGCGGTGAAGTACCGGCCAGAAGGTCGACTGCACAGTCCCACTTACGATGCGGTGGGAGGCACGTGGCTCGGGTCTTGCTGAACACCGCCGCCAGATCCCGATATTCCTCGGGGATGGGTTTGCTGGCTACGGTGGAGGGGCTCTCGACCGATGTGGAGGCACATGTTACCAGCGACGTGGTTGACGGGGGGGTGGATGGTGATAGACGGATCTCTCTCCTCCTCCAGTTGATAGTGGGGTTGGAGGTGAGCCAAGGTAAGCCCAGGATGAGGGCGTGATTGGAGGGAGAGATGACGAAAAGCGTCATCACCTCTCGATGATCCCCCAAGGCCACCTCCACTGGACCGACAAAGTGGGTAATGGTACCCCCGCAGATACCCCGGCCATCCACGGCCCGGATGGTGATCGGCGCTGGCAACCGGTGGAGAGAGAGGTGGAGCGTCCTCGCCGCCGTCGCAGAGATGAGGTTGCTGGCGGCTCCCGAGTCTATTAAGGCTGAAACAGAGAGGGACCTGTGACCCGCACGCAAGTACACCTTGGAGGTAAAGTGATCCACCGTGTATGTGGGGGGTGGAGCACCTACCTTCTGGTGGTTGCGGCGTGGTCCCCCTCGTGGGCCCGGCGTTGATGGCAACCAAGGACAAGCCGCCAGCAGGTGGTTCTCCTCCCCGCAGTACATGCAGAGGCCCCGCTCCCCTCGGCGCCGCCGCTCTGCTGCGGACAGCCTGTAATGTTCCACCTCCATTGGCTCCTCTCTCGCTGGCGGAGGAACGCCGGGTTGGCGCCGGGCTCGCTGCAAGTTGTCCAACCGAATGGCCATGCCGATCAGCGCATCGAGGGTCAGGGTGTCATCCCGACAGGCCATCTCCGCCTGCATCCTCGGGCTGAGGTCCTGCCGGAAGGCCGTGAGGAGCGCGGTGTCATTCCATCCACTGGCGGCGGCCAGCGTCCGGAACTCCACCGCATAGTCCGCCACAGGACGTGAGCCCTGCTGCAGGCGGAACAATCGCTCCCCTCCCTCGCGTCCATCGGTCGGATGATCAAAGACCGCCCGGAATGTGCGGATGAAATCCGCATAGGACGCGAGGGCACCTCCTCCTCTGTTCCAGACCGCCACCGCCCACTCCCGGGCTCTTCCCCCCAGGAGCGAAATGATGGTGGCGATCCTCTCCTCATCGGAGGTGGAGGGGTGATGGACGAAATAAAGCCCCACCTGCAGCACAAAGCCCGCGCACTCCGCGGCTCCTCCCGTGTAGACCTCCGGGAGGCGCACCGAGGAGGGTGACGACCGGGCTGCCACTGCTGGGGCTGGGGCTCCTCCACTCGCGGCGTCGGAGACGCCGCCAATCGTTGCCGGCAAGCGCCGGAAAACCTCACGGAGCAGTGCCTCCGTGCTCGTGAGCCGCTGCTCCAATCGGTCGTCGGTAGCTGAGAGTCGATTGAGCACGGAGGCAAGCGTGGGCTCTTCCGATGCCTGGTCCGCTGTCTCCATTGGTGGTGAGTTGTTCTGTGACAGTTCGGGGTTGTGCGGAGACAAGCGCGAGACCAGGCAACGTAAAAGGAACAGAGTTTATTGAGTGTTGGACGAGACCGGCACGGGCGCACACAGTGAGATGTGTGCGTCAATAGTAACAAAGGCTAAGTCCATGAACAAGGTGCACTACATTCAAGACCTGACATTACACGTACAACTCACAAAGGGGAGACAGGAGACACGAGGTTAAGTAGGGAAACAAACAAGACACAGGTGAGACACATTGGGAATTAGACACAGGTGGCTGTTAATGGCCACCGGGGATTCTGGGGGTTGTAGTGCCGGAACCGGTGCTCAATAGACAGGCGACGCCGATCGAGGTAGAGGGGGAGGAGTTGGTGTGACACTCTGTCTTAATCTGATTACAAATCTGAGTGTGGCGCTCCATATAACAGCAGGCAATGCACTATTATCCACATTGTCATCATTGTGGTAATTTTTAAGTGACATGTCTACATGTCTTGAGCATATCAGTAGTGTGAGATTTTTTAACAGCCAATACTGTTTAAGACCAGCAGGGCAGATTGCTCAAGCCTTCACTGCTTACATAACCACTTGTATTTGTTTTTGTTTTAAGCTGATAAAACAGATTCTGCTGACCAAACCAGGTGGAAGTGATGTGCTGGAGGAGTACGAGGAGAAGGGAACAATTAGCCCTGGCACAAGGAAAGTGATGGTGAACATTTTGGTCGCGGATATGGTGGAGAGAGAGGGGTAATATTTCCTTTTTTAATAACTGCATGAAATTGGCATGTCAGTTGGTGTGGATGTAGTTGATAATTGGTATAACTATATGTTCTTAAACTCAGCTGATTACCATTGGTGTGTAAATGGAGAGGACACTGTATGTTCATACTCATATTCATTGTACATTGTATATATATATTTATTTTATTTTATTATAGTTATTTTACTTTTCTACTTTTTTACTTTTTTTTACTTACTTATATTTTTAATACTGTTTTTTCCCTTGCACCAATTGCACCAAGTCGAATTCCTTGTAGGTGTAAACCTACTTGGCAATAAACTTGATTCTGATTCTGATTCTGATTCTGATTCTGATGTTTGCCGCTGCTTTGTGTGTAAAAGACCATTGTAAAGTGCTTTGGGTGTCTCGAAAGGTGCTGTATAAATGCAAGGTCTTTTTTATTATTGGTCTTAAATGATGAGATTTTTGCTCTTCAGGAGAATCCCCCAGCGATTGACCAAAGAGAAATATGCACTTGGAATTATTAGCCTGTTTCCGTCGCTCCGAGATCCACATGGGAAGACAGGATATGTAAGTTATTCCTTTTTATCATTAAAGTGCTATATAGCCTGGTGGCTATATAGTAGTCAGGAGTCAGTAAACTAATGGCTTATGGCCAATTTATACTTCTGTGTCGAATCGACACCGTACCTACGGCGTAGGTCTGCATAGACCCGACGTAGAAGTATAAATCAAGCCTTAGTGCATGATTCTTTGCTATGCTTTGAATTCTATGGAATTTTGTTAAAGAACATGCCACTGAAATGTGAGAATTCCAATAGATTCACTGGCAATTTGATTTGCTCTTTTTGGTCAGGAGCATTTTTACGATGGTCAGAAAGGTGGTGGGTTTCTATCGTGGCGACTGAAGTCCGTTCAGAGAGTGACACGACTTTCTGGGAGGGTCAAGGATTCAAGAAAGGAAGAGAACGGAGGCCCTGAGGAGAGAGATCCGCATACGCCACCGTGATGACCAACCTGATGACCAGAGATGTCAAGAAATCATATCTTTGATGAATCACACAAATGACAGAGAAATCATCATGACAAATATGAAAGAGACACTGGAGTATAGACAGCGCCTTGTCCATGATCCTGACCAATCCTCCACTGTCCTTTCAGTCTTCCCACGGCTACTGGACACTAAAGGATTGGTAATATTTTGTTACTCTTATTTTACTTATGTTTTATAATATTGCAGTTTATTTTCAGGTTGAAATTATCTACACATGTGAATTTGGAATCACTTCTGCCACAAATAAAAGATGTCTGAAATGATTTATTGAAATTCAACACTACTTTGTTGTACATCATAACACTATTTCAGTTAATTTTCAAATCTCAGGGGGGTGTGGTTAATGTGCATTCAACACTAGCCAAGTGTAAAATTCAACACCAGCCCAACATTTTTTACTCTTATAAAGTGTTGAGCAACACTGTTGTAGTGTTTCATTGGGAGTGGGTGTTCAGTGTTGGTGTTCACATCTTACACTCTTAGTGTTAGTGGAGTAACACTGTTACAGTGTTATATTTTCAACACTTTGGAAAGTGTTAATCTAACACTTTGCTGGTGGTTTCCATATAAACTCGTTCAAAGTGTTAAAATAAACTCCAAGGGTGTTAAAATTTTTATTTCGAATTTGCTGTGTCTGACCAGCCAAAACATTTGCACTGAAAGAATCCCCACTGAACATTTCACAGATTGAGAAATGTAACGTCTCCTAACAGAGAAAATAATATTCCTGGGGACTAAAACACAAACCTGCACAATTCACAAAATAACATTACAAAGAAAACACCTCTACAAGTACAAAGACCCTCCCCCAATACCCACAGTAAAAGAGACTAAACGTGAAAATACACTCCCAAAGAATAATCTCAATTTAAAACAGAAGGCATAAAGAGAACAAACTTTTTTTTTTTTTTTTTACACCTACCTTTTTTACAACTATCGCAAAATAGCGCAGTATTTACTCCCCATTCGAGCATGCGGAACGGCTGCGTACTTCAACTCCGTCAAAACACACTGGTTCCGTCCGTGCTCCGCTCCGTTGCGGGTCCGCCTGTTGTGACAGCTGTCCGAGGGCGCACGAGATCTCGCGAATTGACGCATAATCACGCGACATAACCGGTCGAGAACCACAAAGCATTTACAATGTTTTTGAGTCCATTCCATAGTCAGGAGTAGAAGAAGATCGTTATCCTTGTAAAAAGGATTTGACTGGTCAAAAATCACTGGGTGATTTTGAACACCCATAATTAGACACTCTTCATCCATGATGTCGAGGTGAAAAGCCGCCTCGAACCTGACCTGTTGACTTCAGGTCTGTCCCCGCTCATTATGACCATAGACTGTATATAAATAAGGATTATGACGTATTAAATTGGTGAAATATGATCCGCTGAGAACCAGAAAATATGTTTTATTTTGTATCTGTGCACGATAGGGGTTGCATGACTTCAGATTTTTTAAAGTCGACTCTAATGTGATGAAAGTCGAGTCGACGTCGACTAGTCGCTGATGACGTCATTCATATTTTTCCTCATAAACAAAATCACAGGAGGAGGGAATGTTTTGCAACGATCTGTATTAATTGACATGTACGCCATGTACAATAAAAAAGAAACAGCTTGACAGCAACCGCATCCATTCTTTTTATTTTCTTTGAAAGAAACGCGCAGAATAAAAGCGGAAGCGCAGTATAAAAAGTGGAAGCGCTCCACACACTAGGAAGTCGTTCCAAAATCCGAACGTTCACGAATGCTAGGCAGCACTCCAGCCTCGACTCCCAAGAACGCTCCATAGATCGCGACTCAAGGCCAATTTACACCGGATCCGTTTTAAAAGCGTTTTCTAGTCGGCCGTCAGACGGCCGTCTGCCGCTGGCGATAGAATTCCATTCAAACCAGTGCACTGATTTACACCGGCAGCGTTTTACGCCCGTCTCACGGCCGACCAAAGCTTAACTTTACGCTTCACTTCTATTTTTAAGCGTTTCTGAGGCGTCTCGTTGGACGTGTACGCCTATTATCTTATTAAATATAGCCAAACAAACGGCGGCGGTGTGAATTGATACGCCAACGTTACGCTGACGTTACGCTCACGTTACGCTTTCACCTGCGGTGTAAATTAGGCTTTGGTCGGCCGTGAGACGGGCGTAAAACGCTGCCGGTGTAAATCAGTGCACTGGTTTGAATGGAATTCTATCTCCAGCGGCAGAAAAAACGCTTCTAAAACGGCTCTGGTGTAAATTGGCCTAAAGTCACACGATCACCGACTAGTCGACGTCACACGCAAAACGTCATTGTAGTTCTTAAAGTCGACTAGTCGACTAGTCGACTAGTCTGTGTAACCCCTAGTGCACGACTTCCTGCTCGAACGAGTCGAATTTGATGCGCCGTGCTCCGGCGTCCGTCAAAAATAGAAGCTCTGCATATCGTTTACGAGGGCTGGCGGATGACGGAGCCATTCCGCATCCACGACGCAGCGGACCCGGAGTCAGTGGACGCTCACACGTTGATTATAATGGATGCGTATCGGCTCCGCCGCCGCAACGGAGCGGATCTGCAGCCGTTCCGCATCCAGTGGAATTTAGGCTGAATCTCAATTCTCTATCTTAGGCCCAATCTCAATTCTCTATCTTACCCCTTCCCCTTCCCCTTGGCCCTTCCCCTTCCCCTTCCCCTTTGCCCTTGAAACAGAGGGGTAAGGGCTACATGCCCCTATGAATTGAGACAACACTCGTTACGGTTACGTCATCATACATTGACGACAAAATATTGACAATTTGTTATAGGCCTACACACTGCATGGTGTTTTGTATCTTTTTCAGTTAATACGGTTTTGAATTTCATTGATGTTCAGAAACAATGTCTTTGTTAACAACATGTCTTTATTTACAATTATGAATGGCTACAACATTGAACGCATGACTCACTCCCACATTTGCTTTGAAGCGTATTTTGATTTAGCGTATTTTGATTTCGGACATTTCTGCTCGTTTTCGTGTCGAAAACGTATCAGCTGCCGGGTTTCCTCCGGCGTTCCTGTGTGAAAAAGGACGATATATGTAAAGCACGTATCGATTTGTCTCTAATTGTCTACACTGTTATCAAACGGAATTCGCTGCTAATTGTGTTTAGTAAACTAGACATGCATGGAGTTCATTGCTAGTCAAGAGAAATGTAACTTTGTGCACTCAGCAATGTAACGTTCGCATACCGATTTTTGAAAAAGTTTCGATTAAGAATATGGTTGCAAATATATAGGTACAGGACTGTTTAGAGCACAAAACAACACTTTCGTAAATTTTAAATTTGATTTAGCGTATTTTTTAGCGTATTTGTGTGTGTATATGTGTGTGTGTCTAACCACAGACGGTCCAGTGAAACGGTTGTTGACAAAATAAATAACATTGATCTGGTCGATTTTAGGTAGTTGAAACGGTTGTTGACAAAATAAATAACATTGATCTGGTCGATTTTAGGTAGTTGAATGCGGAAATGTTGCATATATTTGACCTTTTAATCCATTATAATAATTCCTACATTATTAGTTACATTACATTATTAGTTATTATTGTAATAATCCATCCATCCATCCATCCATGTCCTCCGCTTATCCGGGGTCGGGTCGCGGGGGCAGCAGCCTGAGGAGAGAAGCCCAGACTTCCCTCTCCCCAGCCACTTCGTCCAGCTCTTCCGGGGGGATCCCGAGGCGTTCCCAGGCCAGCCGAGAGACATAGTCCCTCCAGCGTGTCCTGGGTCTTCCCCGGGGCCTCCTCCCGGAGGGACGTGCCCGGAACACCTCCCCAGGGAGGCGTCCAGGAGGCATCCTCTCTAGATGCCCGAGCCACCGCAACTGGCTCCTCTCGATGCGGAGGAGCAGCGGTTCTACTCTGAGCCCCTCCCGGATGACCGAGCTTCTCACCCTATCTCTAAGGGAGAGCCCGGACACCCTGCGGAGGAAACTCATTTTGGCCGCTTGTATTCGCGATCTCGTTCTTTCGGTCACTACCCACAGCTCGTGACCATAGGTGAGGGTAGGAACGTAGATTGACCGGTAAATCGAGAGCTTCGCCTTTCGGCTCAGCTCCTTCTTCACCATGACGGACCGGTGCAGAGCCCGCATCACTGCCGACGCCGCACCGATCCGTCGGTCAATCTCCCGCTCCATCCTCCCCTCACTCGTGAACAAGACCCCGAGATACTTGAACTCCTCCACTTGAGGCAGAATCTCCTCCCCGACCCGGAGAGTGCACTCCACCCTTTTCCGGCCGAGAACCATGGCCTCGGATTTGGAGGTGCTGATCCTCATCCCAGCCGCTTCACATTCGGCTGCGAACCGCTCCAGTGAGAGCTGAAGGTCACGGCCCGATGAAGGCCATGGACCAGGACAAGATCATCTGCAAAAAGCAGTGACGCAATCCTGAGGCCACCGAACCGTAACCCCTCAACGTCCTGGCTGAGCCTAGAAATTCTGTCCATAAAAGTTGTGAACAGAATCGGTGACAAAGGGCAGCCCTGGCGGAGGCCAACTCTCACCGGAAACAGGCTCGACTTACTGCCGGCAATGCGGACCAAGCTCTGGCACCGGGAGTACAGGGACCCGATGGCCCGTAACAGCGGGCCCGGTACCCCATACTCCCGGAGCACCCCCCACAGGGCTTCCCGAGGGACACGGTCGAACGCCTTCTCCAAGTCCACAAAGCACATGTAGACTGGTTGGGCGAACTCCCATGCACCCTCGAGTACCGCGCCAAGGGTATAGAGCTGGTCCACAGTTCCACGGCCGGGACGAAAACCACATTGCTCCTCCTGAATCCGAGGTTCGACTATCCTACGGACCCTCCTCTCCAGGACCCCCGAATAGACCTTACCGGGGAGGCTGAGGAGTGTGATCCCCCTGTAGTTGGAGCACACCCTCCGGTCCCCCTTTTTGAAGAGGGGAACCACCACCCCGGTCTGCCAATCCAGAGGCACTGCCCCCGATGTCCACGCGATGCTGCAGAGACGTGTCAACCAAGACAGCCCCACAGCATCCAGGGCCTTTAGGAACTCGGGGTGGATCTCGTCCACCCCCGGGGCCTTGCCACCGAGGAGCTTTTTAACCACCTCGGCGATCTCGGCCCCGGAGATAGGAGAGTCCCCCCCCGAGTCCCCAGACCCTGCTTCCTCAGTGGAAGGCGTGTTGGTGGGATTGAGGAGGTCTTCGAAGTATTCCCCCCACCGATTCACAACGTCCCGAGTCGAGGTCAGCAGCGCCCCGTCTCTCCCATACACGGTGTTGACAGAGCACTGCTTCCCCCTCCTGAGACGCCGGATGGTGGTCCAGAACCTCCTCGAAGCCGTTCGGAAGTCCTTCTCCATGGCCTCACCAAACTCCTCCCACACCCGAGTTTTTGCCTCCGCAACCGCCGAAGCCGCGCCCCGCTTGGCCCGCCGGTACCCATCAGCTGCCTCAGGAGTCCCACGGGCCAAAAAGGCCCGGTAGGACTCCTTCTTCAGCTTGACGGCATCCCTTACCGCTGGGGTCCACCAGCGGGTTTGGGGGTTGCCGCCGCGACAGGCACCGACGACCTTACGGCCACAGCTCCGGTCGGCCGCTTCAACAATGGAGGCACGGAACAAGGTCCACTCGGACTCTATGTCCCCCGCCTCCCCCGGGACATGGTTGAAGCTCTCCCGGAGGTGGGAGTTGAAGCTCGTTCTGACAGGAGATTCAGCCAGACGTTCCCAGCAGACCCTCACAGTACGTTTGGGTCTGCCAGGTCTGACCGGCATCTTCCCCCGCCATCGGAGCCAACTCGCCACCAGGTGGTGATCAGTTGACAGCTCCGCCCCTCTCTTCACCTGAGTGTCCAAGACATGCGGCCGCAAGTCCGATGATACAACTACAAAGTCGATCATCGAACTGCGGCCTAGGGTGTCCTGATGCCAAGTGCACATGTGGACACCCTTATGCTTGAACATGGTGTTCGTTATGGACAATCCATGACGAGCACAGAAGTCCAACAACAAAACACCACTCGGGTTCAGATCAGGGGGGCCGTTCCTCCCAATCACGCCCCTCCAGGTCTCACTGTCATTGCCCACATGGGCGTTGAAGTCCCCCAGCAGAACAAGGGAGTCCCCAGAAGGAGCGCTTTCCAACACTCCCCCTAAGGACTCAAGAAAGGGTGGGTACTCTGAACTGCCGTTCGGTGCATAAGCACAAACGACAGTCAGGACCCGTCCCCCCACCCGAAGGCGGAGGGAGGCTACCCTCTCGTCTACCGGGGTGAACCCCAACGTACAGGCACCAAGCCGGGGGAGATGAGCATTCCCACCCCCGCTCGGCGCCTCTCCCCAGGGGCAACTCCAGAGTGGAAAAGAGTCCAACCCCTCTGAAGGACGCTGGTTCCAGAGCCCAAACTGTGTGTCGAGGTGAGCCCGACTATATCTAGCCGGTACCTCTCAGCCTCGCACACCAGCTCTGGCTCCTTCCCCGCCAGAGAGGTGACGTTCCACGTCCCCAGAGCTAGCTTCTGCAGCTGAGGGTCGGACCGCCCAGGTCCCCGCCTCCTGCTGCCGCCCAGCTCACATCGCACCCGACCCCTTTGGCCCCTCCCACGGGTGGTGAACCCATGGGAAGAGGGTCCCGCGTCGTTCCTTCGGGCTGTGCCCAACCGGGCCCCGCGGGCGTAGACCCGGCCACCAGGCGCTCGGCAACGGGCCCTTCCCCCAGGCCTAGCTCCAGGGGGGGGCCCCGGTGACCCACGTCCGGGCAAGGGAAACTCCGTACCAAAGTTTTCTTTCATCATTGGGGTTTTTTTTGAGCCACTCTTCGTCTGGACCCTCGCCTAGGACCTGTTTGCCTTGGGTGACCCTACCAGGGGCATGAAGCCCCCGACAATATAGCCCCCAGGGTCATTGGGACACGCAAACCCCTCCACCACGTTAAGGTGGCAGCTCATGGAGGGGTATTGTAATAATAATATATATAATTATTATTGTAATAATAACTTGAATCTGCATAAAAAACAAAATGTTAAATAATTTTAGTAGAGGTGAAAGGTACAATATTGGCTTCCAGAATGGAGTCGCAGTATAAAGTAGCATATCATGGAAGAGAGTATTTATTGAGTTCTTGAGTAAATGTACTTTGTTACATTCCATCACTTGTGTCACACAACTCACAGACTCCCAGCATGAGAGTCGTCTCAGCCAAAACCAAAACTTCTGGTTCGCCCTGAATGATCTGGTATACCAAGAATTCCAGATTCTTGAAACAGGGCCCTGGAGGGAGGTCTTACGGTACATCCAGTAGGGGTGGTTTGAGGAGTCTTGCCCGACACACAGCCCGATTGTCTCTCAAACCCTGTGCTCCTTCCTCGGCCCTCATAAGATGTCTACGGTATGCGTGTCAGCAGGCGTCGGCGCCCCGTCTCTATGATGTACGAGTGTGGCGTTTCATCCGCGACCACAGCTGGTAGGTGTCCTCCTGTTCTCAGAGACAGTGTTTGGTGTTCCCGTGAATCTCCATAGTTTTGTTTTTGTGTAGTCTGTGCATGGGATGAGTGCTTCGAGAGCTTGCTCGGTCTCCAGTCGGGGTGTTGCGATGTTCCGGAAAGCCAGTATGGGCCCAAGTATTACTGTTGATTATCTGTTGATGAACAATAGACATTTAGTGAACGCTGAACTACACAAGATGGCATGATGTTGAATGTGAGGTTTAATGTTGATCACGTGATACGTATTTGAATACTTAACGACACCCAGTAGACATTCATTCCAGATGTCAAAGTTGACACAAAGTTGAATCATACTTGAAAGAAATGAGACATGATATTCAACCGAAACATGTCTGAAGATGGATAGTTGCGACACTTACATTTAGGGCATTTTGCTGACGCTATTGTCCAAAGCGACTTGCAATAAGTGCATTTGTCAGAAGAAAACACTTCATGTTAATATAGTAAGTAGGGGATATATAATAATATATAGTAGGGGTTCATTGTCACAGGTAGGTTAAGTTACAACCCAGAATAGAAGGCCCCCAGGAAGGGCCAGTCATGTCAAGAGTATGCTTGTATATAGATTGTATATAGATTATCCAGTGCAATATTTGAAAATATACCTCCTTTTTTATCTCTATCTTATTCTGTCTTTAAACTGTTTCTATATTCTTGTATCTACATTTACATTTAGGGCATTAAACGCTTTTATCCAAAGCGACTTACAAAGTGTACATTTGTCAAGAGAAGAGGAGGTGAAACATTCAATTGCTGCTAATACAGTAAGAAAGTCACAGAACAAGTTTCAAGCATTTCAATTGCTAGGTTAACCATTGCTAGTATACAACATCTCTGGCCTATGATAATAAGTGCTACGATACAAAGAGCAATTATAAAGTGCGTAAAGACGTACCGCATTCAAGTGCATGAGGAGAGGGAAATTAGTGCTGGTGAACCAGAGCCTCTGGTAGTGTTGCAGTTTTCCAGAAACCCAGTGTATGGCTCCTTCCATGTCATCAAGTATACATTGGATTAATTATACACGTTTCAGTATCAGTATGAATTGTGTGTGTTTAATCACTGTTGCTGCTTTGGTGTCCAGTAGCTGGGCCATCTCCAAGCTTTTGGAGTACTGGTCCACTACAATCAGTTCAGATCAGCTCCTAACATCTGCCATGGTTGTCGTGGTTGGTATCTCTCTCTCGAGGCAGCATTGCTTTCTGTTGCATCTTCATTTGTGACCTCGAGAAATGCGCTGGATATTCTATCTGTAGTTTTTATGGAGCTGCAGACATGACATACTTCTGAAACCCTGGTGGAAGCCACACACGTGTAGTTCTTCTAATGGCCTATATAGGCGGCTCATGGTGATTGGCTGCCACCATGAAAGTCAATAGGAAAATTGGAGGGCTGTAAAGTTTTGGTCGGTTGGTCAGTTGGTTGGTCGATGGGCACTTCTTTCGACATTGTCACATTGTCATTGGCAGGACAATCATTGGTGTTATTTCCATAAGGGGAAATGTCCTTCTTAATCCATTATTTTCAGGGGGCAGTAGGGACATGTGCAGACTGATTATAACATTAATTAACATAATTATTATTAGTTATTAAATAACATTAATCATTGATGCAAATAATGTTCAAGGCTCTGTAGTTTTGTTTTAATAATCATTTGGTTTAATAGATTATAAGCGATGGACTGATGGACGGGATTTATGTTGGTGATAATAGTGATACGTACGACACATATTTGAATACTTAACAATACCCAGGTGACATGTACCAGTGTTGATAACACCATATCTCACCTGACGCAAAGTTGAATCCCATTTGACACAAATGAGTCATGAAACTGAAACATGTCTGAAGATGGATAGTTGCTATTCACTTGACACCTTTGACACCATTGAGTGTCAAACCCCAACCAACTTATCTCTTTCCAACCGCGTACAGGAAGCTGTGGTCTTCTTGACAGTGATGATAAAATCTTTGTCGTTCTGTCAGTCACTCTACCTCCATGATGGATGGAGATGGAGAGTATTCAGTCCTTTGTGGCTGATAAGCGGAATACACAGCCAACCCAAACAAACCTTTCTGTCTACACAGTCTTGGAGAAGGACCGTCCAGAGGACTGACTCGGTCCCAGCAGAGAACCAGAGCTAGACGGGGAAACCTGATCCAGAGTCAGCCATGAACCTAGGGAGCAACAGCGTCAAATTCTGTTTATTGCTTGCAGTGGTTCTGGGGTGAGTTGAATCACTTAAGGGGGTGTTCACACCAAGCGTTTTTTTTCATGTGCGGGTGGATGTTTTACATTATATCCCAATGATACAGGGTGTTTTTGAAAAAACATCCTCGTTGCTTTTTAAAACACCGCCACCGGAGGTTTTTTTTCACTGCTCTGGGTGGTTTTCAAGTTGAGAAAAGTTCAACTCGCCAAGAAAAAGCACCCGACGTCAGGAGCTTTTTTGACAGCTGACCAATGAACGAGAACTTACGTCACTATGACAACCTATCTGTAACCAATTTGGAACGTATTTAACGTCATTTGCAACTGTAATATTCAAAACCCCCCTGTCAGTTTTTTAGTTGGTAAAAAACAGCTCAGGTCGGGTGTTTTTTTATATAAAAAAACCTTCAGTCTGAACGCGGCCTAAGACTGCTCCAACTCAGACAGTGGCTTGCTGCTGTCACTGCCACGGCGGCTGCAGCACTGCTATAGGAGAAGCAACATTGGTTTGCATTAGATGACTTCCTCTTAGCAAAAGCTGACTTCCTCTGTGGTTACCTGCTGGTAAGAACTGTGTGTCTGAAATCCTTTTGTCACACATGTAAAACAAAAAAGTATACTGAAAGTAGCAGGATTCATTAATTACAATGATGTCATAATCAATTTCATACAGTGTTAGCTACACTACACTGGTCTTTTTAACTATTTTAGTTGTTAATGGAATACATGTTCCTGTTTTTAATGATGTGTGTATAATAATACAATAATGTTAGTAATAACAATTGTTATAATAATACTAATAATAATAATAATAATAATAATTGTAATTGTAACTAATAAATGTATTAGTTTACCTGTGTTTATCGTTCTAGACCATTCTGTTAAAACGGTCTCTGGTCAAGCTTGAGTTGCTTTATTATTTATTACACATGACACCTGTGTTTGTCTTATGAGGACTCCTCTGAAAAGGGATGAAAAGGACACTCCATTACCTACCGAGAATCAACCGAAACCGAAAGCATTTTTTTGAAAGCATTTTTTTTGGGGGGGGAAGTTTGGTCCTCCTTTACTGGGAGTAATTCTATCACTGTCACCATTATTCATTCTTGCTGAAAAAAATAATTATATATAAATAATAATAAAGGGTTGTAATATAAGGAGTGCAATCCCGGACAGACCTATGTCTGGTGACATAGATAGAGGCACAACCTGTCATCGTCATTTACATTTGAATGTTTACTGTAAAGTAAGTTGAGCTGCTTGTGACCTTTGACCTTTATGACAGTGTCTCTCTCTCTCTCCCCCCCCCAGGGTATTCTTCTATGTCCATCGAATGAGGTAAACACACAAACACACATTTTGGAAAGGTTTTGGCTCTCATTCACCGTGTTTGTGTTCATTGTGGCCCCCATTTTCTGCATATGTGTAAACATGTGAGTTGTTTGCCTGTGTGATTAATGTGCGGCTCAGTGTTTGCTTGGCTGGTTTTAAAGGGGTGCCTTTTTTCCCAAGGTTTGCCTTTGTTTGCCTTGCTGCAATTTGAGCACGATTTCCGTACGTACAATCCTGCAATTATACAAAGAGTAATTTTATATGCTAGTGTTCCAGAAACCTTACCAGCAACCCCAAACCTATCCACCACAGATTTTCTGGAATAAATTGCATTTCATTTGACATTTTTGGCATTCAAATGTACTCGGATAAATGTTATGGGCTCCACACCTTTTGCAGATCATGGTATGTCCTTGTCGGAGATGGCTAAAGGATAAAAACTAGATTTACAAATAATGAAGCATGCTAGTATGCTGTTATTGTTTGTTACTTAGTCTCCAAAGACTGGTATGCCTGGACTTTATTTTGAGGAACCAGATCCATGGTGTTTTGTGTTCATGAACAGAATCAATACCGCCCATAAATATTTAAAGTTTTACGGCAGCATTGTTAAATGATAAAAAATAAAAAATAAACCCTGACCCCGTGCATCACTACTGGAAACACCCCCCCCACCCCCCCCCCCCCCCCACCCCCCGCACACACACACATTACAGGATTATGGCTTATTTCTTACATACTGTAGCTTAAGTGTCAAAATACCTTGGATCTGGTTCTGAGATGGTTGAGCTGGTTAACCGATAACTGGTCAATCATCTGTCTGGTCTTATCCAGAACAGGACTGCTATTGTATATTGCTAGAGCTTTCCAGAGAATACAACTCAACTTGGTTGAAATTGGTCCGCTGATGTGAGGTCCTACTGATTGGGGGTGTGAGGACACACCTGGATAGCTCATTCCACTGTGGAGAAAAAATGTGTTTCAGAGCTTTTTTTCTTCCATTAGCTACATCACCAAACAGCAAGTTTCACTTGACAGAAACACGGTTCCAGTTACAACCTTTACATACACATGGGAGTGTCTTGACGTGATACGACGGACAGAGAGGCTGCATCCACTCATAGCCCAAGACCAGTAAGTTGGTTCTGCCTTACGGATGGTTGATTTGTAACGGGGGCTTTGCTATATTTTGGGCCACACTGCACGAGTTGTTCAATCTGAAAAATGTGGGAAGCGGTTGAGCAGCGCTCACAATACACATAACAGCCGTAGACTTTAGGGAACAACCCATCAAAAGGTGAAAGACAGAACCGGACAAATTCGCACTTTTCATTATTGGCTCTCAAAAATATCTCTGCGGATTAGCACACACACCACCTGATCATGGAAAGACCAGCCCTGATATTTGTTCAAACTACCCCTCCCCATATCGGATCAAGCATGTTTAAACAAATACGGCACAAGACGCCCGGGATTGTATCGAGAAAGACGAGCGCCTTTCACACACATATCCAGTAGGCCTACGGGTTCCATCTGCCCTTCTGACCCTGCAGATCCCAGAGTCGTCCCGACCCGACGTTGTTCCCAAATGGGCCGTACAATATCGTGCAGTGTGGCCCTAGATTAATGTGCTGGTTTGTTGACGTGCGTCTTTTTTTCCCCCCTCAGTCTGAAGTACGCACAACCCAGCATCACAATTGGGTAAGAACGCATCCACATGAAGGATGTTCATGCTGTATGATGTTCGTGCATACAGTGTGTGCATAAGTGTGTGAAACGTGTGCATATGCGTGTCATCAGCCGTCAGGATATCGTGGCGGTCACCCGCTGGTTGGCCCCCATCGTCTGGGAGGACACGTTTGACTCGGATCTGCTGGACAGCATCTACAAGCCTCAAAACATCACCATATCAGCGACCGTATTTGCTGTCGGAAAGTGAGACCGCATGTTCATCGTTAGCGCGTGAGTTTCCAGATTCTCCATATCGTGTTTTTCGGACACATCCCATAATTGCTGTTTGTTTGTCGCTGACAGGTATATCCGCTTCCTACGGGAATTCCTGAGGACAGCAGAGCAGTACTTCTTTGTCGGATACAGGGTCACTTACTATGTGTTCACCGACAAGCCAGAGGAGGTCCCCACGGTCTTCATGCCCAAAACCAGAAAGGTGTTGTCTTTTCTGGTTTGCATCGATTACATGAAAACCATCTCCATATTTCCCCACACATGTAAACTTAACCTTACCCTAACTACCCAAAACAACATTAAACTGTGCCCTAACCTTGTTGGGACGCCGGTTTCTTCACTTTGGAGCCACATCCCGACGCTTTAAACTACCCATTGCTATGTTTTCATACTGACACTTAACTTACTCCCACTAAGGCTACATACTGACACTAAACTACCCATCCTTAAGGCTACATACTGACACTTAACTACCCATCACTAAGGCTATGTACGAAGATTAAACTACCCATCACTATGGGATACATACTGACATTAAACTACCCATCACGATGGCTACATACCGACACTAAACTACCATCACTAAAGCTGCATACAGACACCAAACTACCGTCACTAAAGCTGCATAACGACACCAAACTACCATCCCTAATGCTGCATACCGACACCAAACTACCATCACTTAAGCTGCATACCGACACCAAACTACCATGACTAAAGCTGCATACCGACACCAAACTACCATCACTAAAGCTAAACACTGACACTAAACTACCATCACTAAAGCTGCACACCGACACCAAACTACCATCAGTAAAGCTGCACACCGACACCCAAAATACCATCACTAAAGCTGCATACCGACACCAAACTACCATCACTAAAGCTGCACACCGACACTAAACTACCATCACTAAAGCTGCACACCGACACCAAACTACCATCACTAAAGCTGCACACCAACACTAAACTACCATCACTAAAGCTGCACACCGACACCAAACTACTATCACTAAAGCTGCAAACCGACACCAAACTACCATCACTAAAGCTGCATACCGACACCAAACTACCATCACTAAAGCTGCATTCCGACACTAAACTACTATCACTAAAGCTGCACACCGACACCAAACTACCATCACTAAAGCTGCACACCGACACCAAACTACCAT
The DNA here is from genome assembly GCA_036785325.1 of Urophycis tenuis. Taxonomy (NCBI): domain Eukaryota; kingdom Metazoa; phylum Chordata; class Actinopteri; order Gadiformes; family Phycidae; genus Urophycis; species Urophycis tenuis. The sequence continues at coordinate 3,440,839 of JAXIVH010000032.1, forward strand.
CACTAAAGCTGCATTCCGACACTAAACTACTATTACTAAAGCTGCACACCGACACCAAACTACCATCACTAAAGCTGCACACCGACACCAAACTACCATCACTAAAGCTGCACACCGACACCAAACTACCATCACTAAAGCTGCATACCGACACCAAACTACCATCACTAAAGCTGCATTCCGACACTAAACTACTATCACTAAAGCTGCACACCGACACCAAACTACCATCACTAAAGCTGCACACTGACACAAAACTACCATCACTAAAGCTGCATACCGACACTCAGTGTGGAATACACTGTATGTTATATGTATTTTAGGTATGAGGACATCGGCACACACGGTAGACATTTTATATTCCCTTTCTGTCTCCACCAGCTGAACGTGGTGTCGGTGCCATCCTCTGACCGCTGGCAGGATATCTCTGCTCGGCGGATGGAACTCATCCAGACCTTGATAGAGGAAAAACTGCGAAACAATGTGGACTACATCTTTTGCCTTGATGTGGACTCTAAGTTCCATGGGCATTGGGGAGCAGAATCACTCGGCCATCTAGTGGCTGTGATTCATCCAGGTATGGACTACTGTCCAATGGTATTAGATCAAAAATTGGATTATCATCATGTAGTAATTAATTAATTCATTAATTAATAATTCCAATGGCCTATTTTTAGTTTGGGGTGCAGGGGACATGTCTCCATAAATGTCGAGAGACCAGTAAATTGTCCTTACCAAATATCACAATCAAGTGGAAAATTATTTATAGACATAGTGTTAAAAGATCATTTTGAATATAAAGCAAGTACACAATGGTATGAAGGCATGCCAGTTGGTTGTGGCAGTTGGTAGATAATGGTGTTCAGGATCATCTTATTCTCTAAGAGCCCCAAAAAACCCTGCTTTCGCTACAATTCCTGCAAAAAATGTGCTCTCACATCCTCTTAACTATGATAGGAGGAGTCTCTGTCTGTCTGTCTGTCTGTCTGTCTCTCTGTCTGTCTGTCTGTCTGTCTGTCTATCGGGTGTTTTGCTACAGACCTGAGGAAGCGCTGTGTTCAGTATGAATGGACACAGCGTTTTTGACGAGGGGCTCTTGAAAAAGGAGCAATATTGGAGGCCAAGCAATCGGCCCGTTAAGAACAGGGGTGCTTTCAACCTTTCGACTGCGCTTTCCCTATCAAAGCTGACAACAAAGCCACGCCCAGTTGTACTCAGTTGTAAACTAAGTACAAGAGTACCCTGCAAAAAATATAAAGTGTGCCATTTTTATGCACTTTTAAAACCTTTCTCTATCAGTCTGGGTTTTAGACATCTGATACAAACACAACATTGTGGGGAAGGCTGTTCCTCCTCGTTGAGGTTTGGCATCTTTTTTAAATGCTTTTTTAGATGACCACGTTTTAAATGTCGCTCACAGCGAGATAGCGAATATCAGCCACCTGTTGCATCTGCGTTCATTGTCCTCGATCGGCTGCAGCCTACACGTTCATTCATCCGGTGTCATTTGATGAATGGCTCACCACCCGCGTCCATCTCTCTTGTTCTCCGTCGTTCCGTCTGCCCTCAGGCTACTATAGGGGGGATCGCAGCAAGTTTACCTACGAACGCCGGCCCATATCCCGGGCCTACATCGCCGAGGGGGAGGGGGACTTCTACTACTGTGGCGGTGCGTTCGGGGGGAGCCTGAAGGGCGTCCACGCCCTGGCATCCACCTGCCGAGCCAACTTTGAGGCTGACGCCGCCATGGGCGTGGAGGCCGTGTGGCAGGAGGAGAGCCACCTCAACAGGTACAGCACAGCCACTCACTTCAAACCAAACAATGGAACCAAGGGAACCCAGGGTAACAGCTCCCAGTGTTAAAGACTAGTACTGTGTCCGAAACTACAGGGACTCGCCGGAACACAGTCTTAACTTACAGAACCCAACAGAACGGACTAGGTCTGTGTCTGAAACACAGGAACTCGCTGGAAACCCTGTCTAATGTACAAAACCCAGTCTAACTGACAATAAGTGTGTCTGAAAAACAGGCACACAAAAGATAACTGCAATCTGTTATAACCCACTCCATTCATAACCCATCGAAATAGATACAGTAGATAGATACTTTATTAATCCCCATAGGGAAGTTTGTGGTATCCAGTGGCATTTACATACACCACTATGTAAATGCTGTGTAAATTTAACTAGAGCTGTCTCAACCCTAGAACACCGTCAAACTCTGGAGAACCCGGTTTTTCATTCATAGACTTTACTGTGTTTGATTTCCAGTCATATAAAGCCCCGCCGCCATTGTCCCTCATCCTGTGACCTCTGAACCGTGTCGTGTTTTCCATTTCAGGTACATGTGGATCAACAAGCCAACCAAAGTTCTGTCCCCCGAGTATCTGTGGCAGGACTTTAAAGTTTTAAATCCCGAAATTAAAATTGTACGGTTCTCGGGCGTCATCAAGAAGTATGCAGACGTTCGACCAAATGTATGAAGACCCCAAGCACAAAGCACCGGGACAGTAGGAATCAGGGAAAGTAGCTAAATAAAGTTAGTTACTGATATTTATGTAATAATCACAATTGTTGTCTTCAGTGACAAAATCGATTCATGACTATCTTATGGTACGTTTTAAATCAGGGGTCACTATTTCTAACTATACTATAATTCTACGATCTTGCATTTCAAGTCAACGATGGGAGCATGAGGGTATATTTAACAATAACGTTGCCATGACACTCGAATGTACGCTATGTGTTAAGACATTTAACATATCTTACACAAACTTTTGCTTTTTTGGTAAAATTCCTTGTAAAATGCAGTTGATAACGAAAGGAGAGGTGTCTTTTTCTTTTTCCTTCAAATGGTTGTATGGCAGAATAGCAGATTATGGCCGGGGTAATGTTTTGGTTTGATACTTGATATTGATGCAATCACTATTGATCAGCATTGACTACAGATTTGTCCAGGTTATTTTAAGCTACGAGCCAGCTGATATCTTACAGTAATCTTACAGACGTCTTACAATTGCGTGTTTAACCCTTTTATTGGAGAATGATATTATGGTAAACAGATGGCGTTGAGTTTGACCAAGAAATTTGAGCTTTGTGCCTCGATGTAATTTTAGCTTTGTGTGTCTTAGGCTATTCAACATTTTGGTAGTGCAATCTGTTTTCAACATTGTCGCTCACAATCCTGGAGTGCTGTGGCGGGTCCTTGTGTCATCTTTTATTTGAACAAATAGCCTTCACAAGCGCTGCACATTTCCTGTCCGTCGTTCATGTCCCACAAAGTGCCGATAAACAGCAGCGTGAATGTACTCCGCTCCAAAGCTTGAACTTTTATCATTCATTAATCCCATATGTGATGCGTGATTGTTGATGTGTTGCATGAATGTGTTGCTGGAGCACATTGGTTCTCAAACTGTTTTTAACTCCTTTTTTACTTTCACTTTCTTATTTGGAGCCCTGTGTGTCTGATGTTAAATGATGACAGAGGCGTGTACGTAGTTCACACCGTTTTATTAAAATGCAACAGAAGTGGCTATCATCGTAGTTTACCATCGTCAAGTACTTTTCATTTCACTTGCCCCACCAGCCCACCGGCCCGTCCCATCTGAAATGCATGTCTAAGTGTCTCTCTGGCTCTATCTCTATCATGTCTGGTGCACCTTAGTCGCTGCCATGGGCCTGTTTTGCACCCTTTGTTTTTCCAACAAGGAAACAAAACCTTCCTGGGTGTTGGCGTCTACTGTGCGTCGAGAGGCGCGCCGTTCTTCACCCCCGCCGCCATCACGGCGAAGAACAGGTTGGGGAAGAAGGACCTGGCGCAGATGGCCGCCTTGGGCAGGGAAGGGGCGATGACCACCTCCTTCCTCTTGTCGTTCACCGTCTTCACGATCTCGCCGACGGCCTCGTCCGGCGTCACCCCCTGCGGCTTCTGGCTGTACAGGACTGCAGAATGTCCACAGGTCATGACCCCCGCACCTTAGGTCCAGGCCACCTCAGTCGGCGTACGTTGGAGCAACGCGCTTTACTGGACGGATTCCGGAGGGTTCAAAGACGGCCGTTGCAAGTTGAAAGAGTGAAAAATGAACGAAATGAATCCGCGTATTGATCTGATGATTACACTCACATGACCAGAAGGGCTTGGAGCTGATTGGCTGCTGGGTGGCGGTGCTACATATGAAGGTGTGGCTCAAGGTGCTGACCGAGATGCCGTACTCCTGGACCTCTGGCCGCAGGCAATCGAAGAAGGCCTGCACCGCGTGCTTTGACGCTGCGTCTGGAACACAGCAGCAGCAGCACACACCCTAACATGCTGGCGAGTCGATGTGAATGGGTTAACAGCACAGCCTGCCTCCTGTCCCACTGACATGTAGTAACACATAGACACGTAGACTCAGATTTCATCAGGTCCTTACCCCTGCCAAGAGTAGAAAACACTTGGCAGGGGTGGCTAGCGCCTCGGGACTTATCACGACTCTCAGGCGTTCCTTATTTTTCCATAATTCAAACCGTCGAGTGGCTAATTGCTATTCTAAAACTGTTACCAACGCGGCAATATGAAAAATCATGTAGCAATAAAAACGCTTCCGTTTCACTAATAATTCACTAGATGCGCAACAAAGTAGTTCCCAGATACAAGGAAGTAGTTCCCGGCCAGTTTGCAGAAACAACACGTCGCTTGCAAGCAATCACTTTATTTTTAACAGCCCCTTTCCACAAGCAGTTTATCGACCATAGTTAGTCCATCCAACAAATCGAAGTTAACTTTCCATTCCATAACAAAGCAGAAAAAAGCCGGTTCCGAGTTTCTTTATTGTCGTCGTCGTTGCTATGCGCGGAGTGATATGTGAAGCGGTCAGCAGCAGCGTTGGATGGGGACAGGTGTACTTTATCGTCTCATAAAGCACACCTACCAGCCAATCAGAATCAAGCATTGGGACTAACAGTTTTAGAATATCAAATGGGTAATGAAATGACTTATTCTGTTTGTTTCCATTTTGAGAGTGGCCCAGTCTGAGGTGTTCACTTACATGTGGTTCTGAATGGGACGGCCAGTTTCCCCTGGATGCTGTTGACCAGCAGCAGGTGACCAGTCCTTCTGGAGATCATGGAAGGCAGGACCCCTGAAAATCCATAGGAGAGAGAACCATAGAAGACCAAATAGGACAGAACGAGAACCAACAAGCCACCCAATTAGAACACATTTAGAACCAAAGAAGTTCTCATTGAACACAATGAGAACCAGAGAAGACACAATTTAAAGAAACAAAACCGGAGACGACCCAATAAGGATATCATGTCATGAGTTGTCATGCTGTGGGGTGGGCGGGTGAGGTGGGATGTGGGAGAGCTTGGGTGAGTGTGTATGTGTGTGTGTTGTATTGTATTGTACTGTATTGTATTGTATTGTACTGTATTGTACTGTATTGTATTGTATTGTACTGTCTTGTATTGTACTGTCTTGTATTGTACTGTATTGTATTGTATTGTACTGTATTGTACTGTATTGTACTGTCTTGTATTGTACTGTATTGTATTGTATTGTATTGTATTGTACTGTCTTGTATTGTATTGTACTGTCTTGTATTGTACTGTATTGTATTGTACTGTCTTGTATTGTACTGTCTTGTATTGTATTGTACTGTCTTGTATTGTACTGTATTGTATTGTATTGTACTGTCTTGTTTCTGTCCTTCCGGGGATCCCCCTCGAAAACGAGATGCTTCCTCTCAAGGGATAATCCTCTTTACAGCAATAAAATTTCAAATATCCAATAGCACACAAGGAGAACCCGAGGAGACCCAATAGGAGACCAGGAGAGGCCAGAGATATGAAGTGCAACACTGCAACTAAAGCAAAGACATGCGTTTAAAGCAATATATGTACCTCAACTCCTTTACCGTATTCGTTTTAAGCAATCCACAGCAAAGATTATTTTCATTTGCAGTGTCATATGTCATCATCACATACCTGACATTAAGCTGTGTGCAGGAGACACAGGAATATCTACATTGTGGATCACGAGTCTCCTTGAAAGCAATTTGTGCAATTATATGCAAACTTGTACAGAATAGCATTCCATTATGTCACATGAGTGGCAGGACCGGTGGATAAACCGGTGGACAGATATTTTTACTATGCACTGTGACCGTGTTCCTCCTCAAGAGGAACTGTGCTAACCTCTAGTTCCTCTTCAAACAACGGCAGTTTGTACTGAGTGAAATGTGAATTTGCAAGTGCACTGAAAGGAGGCCTAGTTCCAGCTGAAAGTATCATTAGCACTACTTAGAATTGACGTCATTGTTGACCATTCATTCTGCATAATGCAAGATCTTGCTTCATTTAAAAACACATTTTGACAAATAATGCAATTGACGGTGACTTTTTTAACAATCTGCTCTATGACATGTCCTAATAATAGTGACATGTTTGTATGTGTTTTGTCATAATCATTCCCTGCAACTAGTTGACATACCGCACTACATATTCTACACATTCTCTACAAATATCGCACTACAATAACACGTGTCCTGCTGTCATGGCGACCTTTGGCCAGTGTGACGGGTCCAAAGTAGTTGTTGTCCATCAGCAGCTTGTCCGTCTCCAGGGAAACGCTGTGCGCCGGCGCCTTAACCTTCAGGCTGCTGTTGAGGATGAGGACGTCCAGGCAGCCGTAGCACTCCAGCACCTCCGTCACCACCTCCGGCATGCTGTCCATGTCCCCAAAGTCCAGCAGCACCAGCTTGGGGAGGAAGGTCTGTGGGTTTGGGAGGTCCGTTCAGTCCAACAGTCAAACAAAAACGATTGGTCCGTGTGAGCCCTTAGTGCCTTTAGACTGCTGTATTCCTAGAACGCACATAGACTATGCTTCCTCTGTTGCGAACCTGCAACTGCTGTATATATATATATGTGTGTGTGTGTGTGTGTCAATAATATAGGCCTACATGGTACTAATATGTGTACTTATGTACACACATTAGCACATGTTACAAGTGAATTCAAAGATTCAGAAGTGGACTGATTCTCGTTCCAAAAGTACCAGTAAATACTACTATCAATCATTGAGCTGATGAATGTACCATTCTTTCTATAATCAATTGTGTCCATGTTTTTCAGCTACATGTATTTGGTAAGAAAGAAAAAGGAAGATATGCCGATATTTATTCCTGGTCGGTTGCTAATCGTTCAATCCCTGCCATGGCTGCGTGGGACTCAACCTTGTTTGTTAGTAAATCACGTACTAAAGTGGGGTCCGAGGAATGGCACAGGTCATCTGCCAGAACCTCCAGCTTCTCCCAGCTCTTTCCACAGAGGATCAGCCTGGCCCCTCCTTTGTGAAACACGCTGGCGCATTCTACACAACGAAACGCCCTCCACCCAAACAGAACACGACAGGGGAAGAACAGAACCCATGCAGTGGATGTTCTGTCATAACACTGCAGAACCAGAGCCACCACATTGCTTCAACATGTGTGCACCACCGATACGGGCGGCATGAATGCACATACCTTTCCCCAGGCTGGAGAGAGAGTCGGTGATCACAACCACCTTGTTACGCACAGAGGTTTTGGACCACAGGCTGACCACCAGGCCATAGAGGTAGAACAGGCCCGCCAGGACCACCAGCCCACAGGGAACCAGTAGCACCACAGAGGTCAGCGCCGGATCCATCTTCCGGGGGTCGTCCTGAAAACGAGTTGAAGCTGCATGTTGATTGCGTCAGGATTGCTTCAAGTATTTATCAGCTTGATATGCGCTCATGAAGTTGAATGTGTTTCGAGGTTGATGGTGACGATGAAAACTTCAGCACATGGGTCAGAGTTAGATCGAGACTACAGGGACGGTTTTGGATGCGTTGACGTGAAAACAAAATGTAAATTTTGTTTGTTTTGAACATTCTAACACAATAAGTGAACATCTGAATGGAGATGTTTTGTTTCAGAATGACAAGGAATGGCATGGCGATGACTTGACTCCCGCAGTCTATGGGGTCAGGTGATGAATCTTTTCATACCCATACGCCCTCCGGTTCTGTTTCATTGGAATCCAACTGACCACCTACAACCATTTTATAAATATTCATTTATTCTGACAATTCTGAAACGAAAGCAAAGGACAGGATGTGTTTCACATTATTCTTACACAAGTCAAGTCAAAGCAAAACTGAACCACAATAAAACGATTCATAGAGAACAATCCCATGAATGGAATGACTCGTGGAAGGGCACGTTTTATTCTTGAGAAAACCGTCAAGTTCTGAGCTATTTTTAACACGTTGTCTAAATAGCTGCAGCAGAGGAATGACACAGTGCAGGGCTGGATTTCCAGGCATTCAGGTTAATGTAACCTGAGGGAAACTTGGAACAGCTAAGAGATAACCTTACGCACTCTGCGTTCAACTTTATGAACTTTATGAACGTTTTGTAATGCAAATTGAGGACTAGTTGTAGGCCGGTAGAGCTTGAACATCGGAATGCACCATGGGATTTCTACTTTTGAGAGTTGTCGTAGTGAAAAACGTAAATGAAAATAGTGTTTTGTCGTCTCGCTTGAGAAATGCTGTAGCAGTTTCAAACACAAAAATGTCCATAATGACAAATAGTTTCACCATTAATTACTAACCAATTACCAAATAAACTTTCCAACCAACACAATAACTATTCAATTTGTCCTACACTTCCAAAATGGAGGCGGTCATTGTATGTGGCATTGTGATGTACAAGCCCTATAGTAAACTTATGTTTTGTTATTTTTATCCCCCTTATTATTATACTTATTATACTATATTTTTACATCTTTTTATCAAGCTTCATTCATAGTAAAGAGGGGTGATAGCTTCTTATGTTGCTAGCTAAATGGACGCTGTAGTTAGCCAATAGTTAGTCCTTTAGACTGGGGCACTAGATGGTGTTTTCACCTTTGACAGGAATAAACATGAACGTGCATACTCTGACAGTGATTTGGAATTTACCCCACAAGTGCTACAAACACAGAGGTGCACTGTAAAGATGTACATACATTTTTAGTTGTGCCTTTTCAGGTGCTGTGAAGGGAGTTTCCACCTGAAGCAAATAATTACATTTTATTTTTGTTTTTGTGTAGAGAAAGTGTTGCTACTTTGGTGTAGTTTGAATTACGACAATGCACTTTATACCGTGAATGTATTCTTTTGACAAAGAGAATCAGGTGATGTATATTAATGCTTGAGTATCGTAGTAGTAGTATAGTAAAGTATTCATAAATAAACAACATTCTATAGATAGATCTAGCTAGTCCAATATTGCTATCCTTTTGATGTTGACCAAACTATTGTGATATGTGGTGTTTCTTCAAGTATAGCCGAAGCTGTGTGTATCGCAACAATTTCATTATGGATGCTAACTTTCTCTAAAAGAGTGATAGTCTACTTTTAGATATTGAACAGGGAAACTACCTCTAAAACTTCTGCAAAACATGAATGTATTAAAGCATATGTGACCCTCTTATCATAATCCCCATCATCTGCAAACTGCCAATCAATTAAAACGTGTGTGAATGGATGGAGCATGAACTCCATTTCACCTCTTCTTCGTACTTCTTCTTATACTTATACATAACGCTGCAGTGTGTCTGGATGGAATTGGATGGATCACAAGGTATCAGAAACGGGTCGTAGACCTAACACGCCCTCCTCCCTCCCACAACTCTTGGCCAAAAATTTGAATTTTCTTAAAAGTTGAAAGTTGTTCTCTTGAGGGCTTATTGTCTGCTCTTGTACTGTAGAAAAATGGCAGTGCAACATGGCGGGCTCCGTGGTAGAGGACCTGCTCTCGCTAGATATATAGGGCTCATTTTAAAGTAATGAAAACACAATTCTTATTAACATGGAATTACACTCTAATTATATCATATAACATTTATATATCATATTATATCATAACATATTACATATTAACATACATATTAACATATTATTATAATATAATATAATATAATATTGTATTATATTATATTATATTATATTATATTATATTATATTATAGTATAGTACATTATATTATAGTATATAATATTAGATTATCTTTCTGCCAAGTCTGTTCCATGGACGCCAAAACATTCTATACACTGCTCCTTTAAGATTCTCACGTCGGCAGAGGGTCAAAATAAAGTCACGTGGTGACCCCTCCACGCTCTCCTGCAGCCGTATTTTACAGCACTAATGTACAAAGCCTAATTTGCTCGACGCCGTGTTTGCTCATGTTGATTGGCCACCCCTTTTTTTTTGTTCTTTTTAATTTGTTACAATATCGTGACAGCTCTAACTAAGAAGATAAGCATTCCTTTGCTTGATTCATGCCCGCATGAAAACACACACACACACACACACACACACACACACACACACACACACACACACACACACACACACACACACACACACACACACACACACACACAAACACACACACACGCTCATAATAGAGGCTAATGTTTAGTCTGGCTGAAACCAAACATACAGCAGGACACAACTTGTCCTACCACTAGAAAGGGCATCTAAATATACCATTGCCTTAAAGCACAGTGGACGTAGGCCTGTCTTTTGCAAAGGCTAAACGTCGCATTTTCGTCGCATCGCCTATTTATTTCCAACATAATGTGGAAATAACGCTGCACTTACATAGCAACGGAATAAAGTGAATAAATCATTACTTAGAAACAGGCAGGTCTAGTATTAACCAGCTATCATCATCATCTTGAAATATTCATGAATATACACGTCAAAAGAAACCTAAAATAATCAGTGAACAATTCAAGGAGTAATGAATATATTCATTGAAAAATGAAACCATGAAACATTTCTCAGTTTTAGGGGGGGAAAGGGTCTCGGAAGAATCATACATTCTGACTGTATGAGCCATCAACTTACTGCGTGTTCTGTGCTGAATATGGTAGGCAGGTCTACTCCTACACGGTCACTCTATGGCAACTAATGATGATACCCACCGGAGAGCCAGTGGCTTCTATAGGGACCCCGCCCGGCTGCTCTGGTAGGCCTAGGGGACAACTGTGGTCTTTTTATAGCAGAACAGCTGAACTCGATCTCATCCAGCATGTTATGTATAGCATGACCGGGGGTGTGCAAAAGGGGCAGGGTAGTGAATAAACCAGATCTTAAAACATGTCGTTGTCTCGTTGGTAATCAGATCGTAAATCTGATTACCAACAGAGTTCGGAAACGCTCTGGATTATTGTTGCCCGATTCAAAAATTTGGATACGCGCCGCCAGGGTACCACGCACAGATTCCGCCGCTGTGCGTTGTGCATTGATCCAGATAAAGGGGCGGGGCCACGTACGGCGTGCGTGTCGTACGTCCAGCACGCGCAGCTTCGTCCTGTCAAGAAACCCCTCGAAAATTCCCCGACAGTGCTGCACTGTCCCGGTAGACACAAGAGAAAAAGGGGGCTAGCATGTCGGATTTTGAGGAATTTGAAAAACAGCTGAGCGAGAATCGACAAGGTAAATCAATGCGCTGTATGTTCCGCATCGGTGTGCACAGATGGCTCCCCGATACAAGTCGAAGGCCAGTGCACACCGGTGTGGATGGACGATCTGCGAGGCGTTGAGCCCCGCGATGAGTTGGTTTCAACCTTGGTCGCGGTCAGTGTCCCCACAGCATGATGAGTCAGTTTTGTATACAACAGGAGAGACCGGCGGGGTGAACGATAGATGTTGGGGTATATGGCAATGCCCGTGGTCTTTCCGTGCACCTTACGTATTTCCCCCCATCCCCACACAGAGAGGGAGAAAGAGAGACACAGAAAGGGGAGCCGCAGTTGCTCTCCCGGTCGGAGTGACAAGCATCGCAGCTGGAGCAAAGACCGGGGGAGCCGCAGCCGAGACCGGAAGAGCCGTGACCGTAGGAGCACCTCGCGGGACCACAGGAAACACAGGTGGGCGGGTCTCTGGGTGTGCGTGTATGTGTGCAGCGGTGATGTTGTTGAACGTGTTGTCATGGAGACGTTCCATTGTATCTACCTAGCTACTCTCCGCGGAGAACGCGGAAGAAGAGGATGTGCAAATACTGGGATGTGCCGCCGCCGGGCTTCGACCACATGACTCCAATGCAATATAAAGCCATGCAAGGTAACGAGGGTCGGGACGCCGCGTCTCTATGCTGTCGCACCGACGTGCGGCTCTGCTTCATATGCTACACACGAGCAGCTTGAAGCCAACGGGGGAAAAAGTTTAACATATTTAACAAACAATCGTTGAGATAGCAATTGCACATTGTATATATATATATATATTTATAGTTATAGTTATTTTACTTTATTTTACTTATATTTTACTTATATTTTTAATACTGTTTTTCTTTTGCACCAATTTCACCAAGTCAAATTCCTTGTAGGTACAAACTTACTTGGCAATAAACTTGTTTCTGATTCTGATTCTGATCTGAATCTCCATGAAAGGTTCCTGGCAGGGTTTGTTTGAATAAAATATCATTTCCAACATCATGAAATGTGAAATGTGTAAAATGTATTGGGTTGACTGTGATTGACTGTTCAATGCCAGTCAACATTAGTTATGTACTTAGTGTTATCTGAAAGATTAAGCTGAAGGAGGGCTGCGGCTTCATGCACCCACTCAACTATTCAAATTTGTAGAAAGTATAGAAAGAGCGATATAGAGAGACCTCTTGAGAGACGTGGCACCTAACACTTAAGACAGAAAACAAACAGACCGGATCAAGCGAAACGTAAAGAACAAAAGTTGTATTTCTCTGTAAGGATCCTTTCTATACTGTTAGCATATAAGCTGAGCCTGTCAGTGGTCGTTTTTTTCTTTAGAACCCAAATGATGGAAAACCGGGTCCACATTATCCTTTAACTGATATTAACTGAAGCCTAAAGCAGTGGGAGTAACTTTGATGACCTTGTTTGAGCCGAGTGTTTGAGCTGAGTGTTTTCACTTGAATGGGTATAGCCTGGTTCAATAAGTTTAATCTTACATACCTTCACATTTGTACCCATTACAATTTTTCAAAATCAGATTTTTCTTCGTGTGGAAAATTCAAATTATAATAATTCTGCCAGGAATTATGAATGAAGATTCAGATCACAATCAAAACTTTAAAGTTCAATTTACCACTGTGTATTCCTGCACAACCTAGTCCAGGCGAGACAAACTTGGTGCGTGTAACGTAGCTACTGTTGAATAATACTGTTGTGAGGGGGAACTATGTTTATTTACTTGTGTTTGTGTTTTATTTACTATGTTTATTTTGATTGGTCAATTACCGCACTAAGCGGTCATAAACAGATTACCTGTTTATTGACAAAGCAATCAAATCATTTTTTGGGGTGTTTTTGTGTCAAACTATTGATTTATTTAGTAAGTATCCATGTTCGAAGCGGGATAACATACAGGTAATTATTGGGAAATAAACCCAATGATTATAATGAGGGATAAGGGATAAACAACGACGGGTTATCCTGCTCCGGCCACATCAACACCCTGGTTATTTAATGTGATTTAATGTATTACTTATTACTTAAATAACATTGTTTATTACATTATTTAAAAAAAAATAATGGGACACCCCCATTGTGGTTTATTACAGCCTTATCAATGGTGATTAGATATCACCTGCTTTTATCTCTAACCTTATTGGTGGTTACTGAACCTTATCAGCCTCTTTGGTAATCTCCCTGTCAGCGGCTGGACAGATCCCCAGCATGGCCCTGCTGTCCGCCCCCACCATCACCACGGGGATGACCGCCACGCCCGCCCCAGGGCCCCTGGCCGGCAGTCAGATGACGCGCCAAGCCAGGCGCCTGTACGTTGGCAATATCCCCTTCGGGGTAACCGAGGTAAAACTGTAACACTGTATTTTTTTTTTTTTTTTTTTTTTTTTTCTTCCTGTTATTCTCTTTCCCCCACTGTACGCACACACACATGACCAATTACCACAGAAAGGCAAAGAAAATAAATATATATATGATAGTTGCTATGGTTGAATAGTGTGCTATGACTTCTCTTAGCATGAGTGCATATAGTTTAAGGCAGTGGTTCTCAACTGGTCTGCCTTCGGGACCCACCATCACCCCTTAATGACAAATGTATTTTCAAATGTATTTAACATAACATAACCGTTCAGTAACTGTGATATTAAACTATTCAGTCACTTATTCAGGTAATAAAAAACAGATGGCACTCGCTGCATGAAAATTCCTTTTCAAAATAAAAGCTCAGGATTTTTTTCTGAACTTTCTTTTTTTTTGCCCGGACAAAGGCCCGCCACCAACTGAAAACGGGTCCGCGACCCACCAGTTGAGAACCACTGGTTTAAGGTACTTGAAGTTAGTTGTTTGCAAATCCTGTGTGTGTGTGAGTGGCTGTCCCATTCAAATATTGGAAGAAAAGTATTCCAAGAAAAATGTATAAACTACATGTGCTCTCTCAATATGTACACTACAGACACATACACATACTTTTCAAGATATTAAACCACAGACATAATACATATGTGTACATATGTACACAAATATACATACACTCACAAATATATACATACAGTTGTATACATACATACATACATACTGTACATACATACATAGATACATACATACATACATACACCTAGGTCACACACCAGGACAAAATCAGTGGTTCATGCATAAACTGGGTTCATTGTAGTGGTTAAGAAATGTTTGACTCTTGAGTAATGATGGATGGTTTATGCCATCACCAAGATGGATGGTGTGCATTTATTTGACACCACAGGTGTGCACTCAGAGTCTCTGATAAGACTCTGGTGAGTCTTATCAGTCTTACTCGGCCCATGTGAGGCTGCTTAAACCAAGCCTCTACCACACACACTCCACATTTGTATTGTATGAACACACACACACACACACACTCACTCACTCACTCACCCACGCACGCTCGCTCACTCACTCACTCACTCACTCACTCACTCACTCACTCACTCACTCACTCACTCACTCACTCACTCACTCACTCACTCACTCACTCACTCACTCACTCACTCACTCACTCACTCACTCACTCACTCACTCACTCACTCACTCACTCACTCACTCACGGACTGTGTTTTCATGTGTGTCTTGCAGGAGTCCATGGCAGACTTCTTCAACGCCCAGATGCGACTGGCAGGCCTCTCACAGGCCCCGAGCAACCCTGTGCTCGCCGTCCAGATTAACCAGGACAAGAACTTCGCCTTCCTAGAGGTGAATGGTACTTCTCCCAACCTTAAACACTGCCCGTCTTGGGCCACAGAACTCCCATCCCTCTCCGAATGACGCGTGTGCGTGTGTATGTGTGTGCAAGAAGCCCGAGCCACGATTCTTGTACTTTGGATTCGGACCTAAGAAATATGTGGACGGGCCATGTGCAGTTAATAAGTCATTCATTTGATGCGACATGTGGCCAAATTCCCAAGTGATTCGGGACGCCTCTATGGGTGTGACCGACCGTGATGGTTAGACAGTGAGAATAGAAACACATGTAGCAGGGTGTCTACCTCCACCCTGAATGTCTCCCCCCCCCCCCCCCCCCCCCCGCACAGTCCCGTGATGAGTGTTGTCGTGTGCGCCCCCCCCCCCCCCCCCCCCCCCCGCAGTTTCGCTCGGTGGACGAGACCACCCAGGCCATGGCCTTCGACGGGATCATCTTCCAAGGCCAGTCACTGAAGATACGCCGGCCGCACGATTACCGCCCGCTGCCCGGCATTTCAGAACAGCCGGCCTTCCACGTGCCAGGTTGGGCCTTCTCAGACAGGAGCGGACGGTTCCAGTGGCGTCCGTGTGGACGTGGATGGTGACGGCGGGTGCTTTGTTCCCCGCAGGTGTGGTCTCCACCGTGGTCCCCGACTCCCCTCACAAGCTGTTTATAGGAGGCCTGCCCAACTACCTTAACGACGACCAGGTAACGACCAGGGCCCGGCTCAGAGTGACCGCCGGCGGCACGCCCCCCCCCCCCCCCCCCCCCCCTCATGTTAAGCGCCCCGCGCACAGGAAATGTCAGGAACAGGGCCGGTGTTTCACATGCATAGTTTGGTAAACGTTGTCAAAATCAACGGCAGGTTTGTGGAATGACTGGCGTTTAAAAGTGTAAAGTGTAGGGTCGCATGTATAGCAGCGCTTTTCATAGCAGTACTTTTATTCTGCTCTTTGTGTACGCCGTGGCCAACTGAAAGTTGTGACCAAGAAAATAAATATTTCTATTTTCTCGCTTGGCTAGCCAAGGTTATGTCTTACAACACACTCCTTAAATGATTAAACTAAGCTTATTCATAAGAGGCCTCACATCAAAAGTGCTGTATTGGTGTGCTTGTTGTGCAGGCATGGTGGATGTGTTAAGATAAGCCACAGGAATGTAAAGGAACTCAAGAAGGTCCACCCTGTAGTCCGAACAATTACACTCGTACGAGAAACGCTCGGGTTCCAGAGTGGCCAGTGTACATTTGTCAATGTCATGAATTCAAACACATTCAGTGGCTTCATTACTACCTTGTTGATGTTTACATCCTGGTTTAAAAAAAAAAATCTAATTCTAATCTATTTTAATCTTATTTATTGATTCTGGTCTGAAACTCACAGTTTTTTCATTTTTGTCCCTCCACTTTGTCCCCAGCTAGGGGCTGTAAGATCGTTAAGTCTTCGCTCATTATTTGTTCAGTAATTGTGAGCCACGGCTGCCATGCCAACCCCTTAACACAAGGCAAGTAAGACATTCAAGTGCTGGCACGGACACATGCCCACCAGCTCGTGTCCTTAGTTGACATTTAAACTTTTGTTTTTATTTGATTTTTATTTGATTATTTATTTTTCTTAGGGCGACGGTTAGCATCCGGCATCAACGATAAGGACAGGAGCTGTTTTTTTTGTATTGTTTGTGTAGGGATTGTTTGAGTCTTAAAACTGTTTGAATAGACATCACACCACGTCCGACCAGATCTAGTGTTGGTATTCTTATCTCTCCCATCATACACGGGTGAACATGTCCATATGTGATGTCACTATCGAGCGATTTTTAAAGTGGCTTTCAATGGCCTCAACCCACATCACGCCTAGTGGTCACATAGCTGTTTAACAGTAAAGGTAAGCCTGTCAACAAATATGGCAACTTCTGGCACATTTTGTCTAAAGCCATTTTTAGAAACCAAATCAAATGTCGAACACGGTCCCTTCAGTAGGTTGGGAAGCAAAAGAGCTCCCTCTGCTGGCTGCACTCAAACTCTCATGCGAAATGCATCGACTTTCCCCATAGAGACACTTTATCATTACGTTCAATTAATAATAAAGGCTTACTATAAAGTGCTACTGAAAAGTTGTTATAGGCTGTATTGCAAAATAAAATTCATTCTCGTTCCCTTCCACTCTTTTCTGCTCTCTGACAACTCTCAAATCTTACATACAGCACATATAAACTAGTATTTTCTTCTAAAAGCAATCAGTGGGAAATTCAATGCATTACTTGCTCGGCTTTGGAAGGCTAGCACTAGATGGCATAGGTTTTACTTTCCCTCTCTATGCGCCTCACAAAAGCATGATCTAAATTCAGACGCTACTCTGCCAAGAGTCTAACCGGTCTAACCTGCACCCTGAGGTGTAACCGTGATGAGATGAGGCTGTGTGTGTTAACTTATAACTTATAACTTTTTGGTGGTGAATGAATCAAACTTACCTTAAGCTGTTTTGGTTCAAGAGCCATAAAGGATTAAGCTTTTAAAATGGCGGCCGCATCCAGTCATGTATTTGTTCACTTTATGGAATGCATTCCATTGTACAAGTTTTTCATCTGATAAGCCGGTCTGGCCCGGATCCCGCAAAGCATCGTGACCGTGAAACCTGACCCAAGCCACTGAATTTGTGAATTGTAAACAAAAAATGGTCCCAGATCCAACAAAGATCATCCCTCATTTTTCCTTCAGCGCTGTCTCAAGTGAAGTGAAGAGAAGGCTGGCAGTAGCTCAGTGGGGTAGAGTGGGTGGACAGAGCGGCTCATCCACTAATCGTAGGGTAGGCGCCTTGATCCCCTTTGATCCCCCCACTTCGAAAAACTGTCTGCATGTCAAAGTGTCCTTGAGCAAGACACTGAACCCTGAACCCCAACTTGCTCCCCGGGAAAAGATCATAGCAGCCCACTGACTATGTACAATAGGATGGGTCAAATGCAGGGAACGAATTTTGTTCCCTAATCTAAAAAACATGGGGATGACAAATTAAGACCACAGGGTCCCAGTATATATATATATATGTGTTGTATGCATCATCATCATCAGCATCACCTCCAGTGTGTGGCTGTGGTTCTGCTCATGCAGCGCTCCGCTCCGTCTCTCTCTGTCGCTTCGCAGGTGAAGGAGCTCCTGACGTCCTTCGGTGCGCTCAAGGCGTTCAACCTTGTCAAGGACAGCGCCACGTCGCTGTCCAAAGGTTACGCCTTTTGTGAGTACGTCGACGTCAGCGCCACGGATCAGGTGAACGACTGCGCCAACGAAGCGTGACAGCCGGGCGAGCTCTCTCTCACAACAACAACCAGAGTGCGGCCTCACGCACTTTTAGTGTGTGAACACAAACGGGGGATAACATCAACTCCGGGTCCGAGTCCCTGGAAAAAAAAAGGAAAAAAAGAAAGTTGGATCAGTGACGTCAGTGCTCCAGCTTTTCTGGGGTTTTGTTGAAGGAAAGAAGTACATGTTGCATTTTCTAATGTAAGAAAATGGCCAAGCTTGGCAGTTAAACTTGTATTGCATTTCTATTATGTATATGTATGATTGTGTGCATCTGTGCTTTGTGGCAGCTGAACCGTTTGTGTATGTGTATGTGTGTGTGTGTGTGTGTGTGTGTGATTGTGTGTGTGTGTGTGCGTGTCTGTATGTGTGTATGTGTGGGTGTGTGTGTGTGTGTGTGCTTGTGCGCGTGTGTGTGTGTGTGCGAGTGTGCGTGTGCGTGCGTGTGTGTGTGTGCGTGAGTGCGTGCGCGTGCGCGTGTGTGCGTGCGTGCGTGCGTGCGCGCGTGCGTGTGCGTGCGTGTGGGTGCGCGTGTGTGTGCGTGTGTGTGTGTGCGTGCATGCGCGCGTGCGTGTGTGTGCGTGCATGCGCGCGTGGCGTGTGTGTGTGTGTGTGCATGCGCGCGTGCGTGTGTGTGCGTGCATGCGCGCGTGCGTGTGTGCGCGTGGGTGCGCGTGCGTGCGTGTGTTTGCGTGCGTGTGTGTGCGTGCATGCGCGTGTGCGTGTGTGTGCGTGCGTGTGTGTGCGTGCATGTGTGTGCGTGCATGCGCGCGCGCGTGTGCGTGCGTGCGTGTGTGCGTGCGTGTGTGTGTGTGCGTACGTGTGTGTGCATGCATGCGCGCGTGCGTGTGTGCGCGTGGGTGCGCGTGGGTGCGCGTGCGTGCGTGTGTGCGCGTGCGTGCGTGTGTGTGCGTGCGTGTGTGTGCGTGCATGCGCGCGTGCGTGTGCACGTGTTTTGTTCCCTGCCAGGCGGTGGCTGGACTCAATGGGATGCAACTGGGAGACAAGAAACTCATCGTCCAGAGGGCCAGCGTCGGCGCCAAGAACACCAACCCTGTGAGTGGCATCCCACTTCACGCTCTCTGCGCTGTGTAACCACGTGAACCACGCCGGCCGCTGGCTCGCACACAAACAGGAGAAACCACGCCGGCCCCGGGTCGGCCCGTGTGTGCGACGCGCACCCTGGAGCCTGAACGGTGCTTTTTTCTTTCCGCCCGGCAGACGTCGGTGGCGGAGACCCCGGTGACCCTGCAGGTGCCCGGGCTCCAGCGGCTGCAGGACTCGCCGGTGCCCACGGAGGTGCTGTGCCTCCTCAACATGGTGATGCCCGAGGAGCTGGTGGAGGACGAGGACTACGAGGAGATCCTGGAGGACATCCGCGAGGAGTGCTGCAAGTACGGCGGCGTGCGCTCCATGGAGATCCCGCGGCCCGTCGGCGGCGTGGAGGTGGCCGGCTGCGGCAAGGTGAGAAGGG
Organism: Urophycis tenuis; assembly: GCA_036785325.1. Classification (NCBI taxonomy): domain Eukaryota; kingdom Metazoa; phylum Chordata; class Actinopteri; order Gadiformes; family Phycidae; genus Urophycis; species Urophycis tenuis. The sequence goes on from JAXIVH010000032.1 coordinate 3,460,828, forward strand.
GGGGGGGGGGGGAGATCACAGCGGAGGTCCTGGTGGGAGGGCGGGGCCAGGGGGGGGGGGGGGGGGGGACCACAGCGGAGGTCCTGGTGGGAGGGCGGGGCCAGGGGGGGGGGGGGGGGGGGGGGGGACCACAGCGGAGGTCCTGGTGGGAGGGCGGGGCCAGGGGGGGGGGGAGACCACAGCGGAGGTCCTGGTGGGAGGGCGGGGCCAGGGGGGGGGGGGGGGGGGACCACAGCGGAGGTCCTGGTGGGAGGGCGGGGCCAGGGGGGGGGGGGGGGAGACCACAGCGGAGGTCCTGGTGGGAGGGCGGGGCCAGGGGGGGGGACCACAGCGGAGGTCCTGGTGGGAGGGCAGACTGAGGCCATCGGTTCGAGATTTAGTTGTTTTATTCTGTTTCATTTCTTTCCATAGGGCAGCATTCGTTAATACACAGGACAAGATAAGATAAAATAAGATTAAACTTTATTTAATCCCCTAAGGGAAATTGGGTCGCCATAACAGCCAGGGTGCATATACATAGAAATATAATACCAAAAATATAAATAAAATGAAATACCAAAAAAATAATAGAAATGCAATAAATAAATACAAAAAATGCAGTGTTGTAGACAAATTGTAAAAATACAATACAGCATTGACAGGTTTAATCCCATTCTGTGATGGTGGATCTGACAGGCTGTTGACAGGCAGGTGAGTTATAAAGTCTTATTGCAGTGGGGAGGAACGATTTTCTGTATCGTTCCTTCTTGCAGCGGGGTTGAATGAGTCTGCTGCTGAAGCTGCTCTTCAGCTTGTCCAGTTGTGGTGTTAAGATGTTACTATCCCTTGTGCCATAATCCAAAGTAAACACATGTAGAAGACCAGCTCAGGTAAGACCAAACACAAAACTAGCCAGTTGTGCCCCCCCCGGCCCTCATCTCTTAGGCCCACTGGTTCACTAAGGTCTGGGTCAGTAGCCTCTAGCCTCTGCTGTATTAGCCTCTACTTCTGGTACCACCATTTTTTCTTTGCTTGCACTACTGCTCGTGTTCATTGTATATATATTTATAGTTTTACTACTTATATTTTATTTTGATACTGTTTTTCTTTGCACCAATTACACCAAGTCGAATTCCTTGTAGGTGCAAACCTACTTGGCAATAAACTTGATTCTGATTCTGATTCTGATTTTGTTAGTCACTAGCTCAGCATCCATCTTCTTCTTCACCCCATTGTCATTTCCTGGTATGACTTGGGTCTTTCTCTCCTCCAGATCTTTGTGGAGTACGTCTCCACTGCTGACTGCCAGAAAGCTATGCAGGCACTCACTGGCCGCAAGTTTGCCAACAGGGTGGTGGTCACAAAGTACTACGACCCCGACATGTACCACAGACACGAGTTCTAGCACAAACCCAGAAGGATGAGGTCGTCTTTCAAAGTAACGGTCTGTCCTCCTTAGCGTCTGTCAAAATAAAGGTCTGCCCCACGACCTTCTCCTGGCACTACGGCGACATGTGGCCGTAGTCCATGTGAACTGTACTGTGTGACTGTTGTGATCATGTCCTGATCCGGACCTGAACGACTGCCCACCCATCGTCTGTTGGTTCTATTGTAGTACACTGTGTATTTCCGGTCATTAATCAAATATATCTATGCTACAGTGATAATTAATTAGTATACAATAGCCTTTTGTTTACAGTAGAATAAGGCCTTGTGTATATCTTAAGAAGAACCCCACTGATATAACCTGAAAATCGTCTCAAATTATGCACTTTATGAGAGAAATGCAACAGCGTTACGTTTATTGAGATGAATAATTGTTTTCGCACATTAATTTTCCTCTTCCTTTGACTAACTATATTACTATTTATTAACCTTTCATACAAAAATATGTGCAATATAGTTTACAAAATGTGTGATTGTTTTGCAAGATGGAGTTATTATTTAACTACTGTGATTTTGTAAATACCGAACAAAATAAAGTATATGAATCACACACTTTGGTTAACCGCCCCCTGTGAGTGAGAAGATATCTGATATCGGAAAATAACTGTGGGCTATCCTGTTGGAAATACAGCTAACAACTAAGGTCTTGGCTGCTCTGCAGCAGATGTACTGTCCTCAGACATGTCTGTGTCCAGTGGTAAAGGACATTTTCATGTGTGTTTGGCTATTAGTCCTGTTTTCAGTTGTAACTTTTGTTTCATTTAAAATGTTCATCAAATGGTTTTATGGATTTTTGTGCAAGCAAGAACCTACAGAGATTTCTATTTCTTCTTTGTTTAAATTAGTTTTTTATTTAAAATGTGTATTTAAAAAAGACAAAAACAGTTATAGAATAGTATAAATATGTATCGGTCTATAGTCACAGATACAGCAATGGTTGCATAATTGAAAAGGGAAATATATTTGCTATAAAAAGTCATTAAAAAAGAACACATCAAATGGCACTGAAAAATGTAACGTTTGGTGGTTTTCTACATTTACAAAGCCAAAAAACTAACATTTTTAAATGAAAATATCTGCCACTACTATGACTTCAATAAATGCTTGCATCAACTTCTGGTCAATGTGGTTGATATGAGAAGGCAAACTAAGCCAGTACCTTTCAAACATAAACATTGTTGTGCAATTCGCAATGACTTAATATAGTTATTAAAGTTGAGCTAAAATTTGAGTCGCTGGCGCCACCTTTTATGTCAGACTCATTATTTAGACTGATTAGTTTTTATTCATCGATCATGAAATTATGAGCCCTGACTTTAAATCCTTTCTCCCCAGTCGTGTTGATAGGTCACGTCGTAGGACATGTCCCTGATTCACCCCAATCAAGCGCAATAGACACTTTATGACTTTGGACAGCAGAGGGCAGTAAAACTTCGCCTGTCGGTCTGCGTGGTGTCTGGAGGGGGGCGTCCCGTACTGGTTTTCGAATAGGAAAAAGTAGGGATTTGACAGATGTTCATGAGCATAAGCCCCTTCATTTAGAGCTAAACCGGGGAGCGTTTCGGACTGGTCAGATCCAGC
>JAXIVH010000032.1:3464033-3466533 GCA_036785325.1 Urophycis tenuis
CTGCTGAATCAGCAGGTGACCCGGGTGACCTTTGCCAGCTAATCGCAGGCGATGCGTGCCACAGCTCGCCACGGCCATCGCTTAACCTGGAGAGGGAGTCGTGTGATGCATCTCCTGCAAGTGGGTGGATTGCAGTTTTGCGGTTTGGGGTTTCCCGCCGCCCTTGAGCAAGGCGCTGCTGTTAAACCCTGGGGACGGTTCCCTGGCCCACGAGGGACACGTTTTGAATGCACAGAACACAGAACACAGTGCGCTGTGCGTTCAAAACGTGAACACATTAAAGAACAGCACACATTAAATGTGTTCTGTTAAATGTGTTCTGTGTGTGTGGACATTTTCCCCCCACCAACCCCCCCCGTTGGCTTCCCCGAAGCGTCCGAACACGGATGCGAGCGAAGCTGTGCCTTTGTGTTACGCACAGAACGGCTGCAGTCGTCAGCCTTGAGCGGGGCAGACTTCAGCCTACGCTTTTATGTCGGCTGCCTTTCAGTCCTCCGCAGACAGACCTGTTCTCTGTACCCGCCGCCGTCTCGGCCCGGTCTGAACCTTCCATCAGTCAGGACCAGACGGGGTCTCCATGGAGACGGGGGGGGGGGGGGGGGGGGGGGTGGGGGGGGGAGAAATTAGATCAAAATAAATCACCGGGGCCTCGCTTTTCTCGCACACAACGTCCGCACGGCCCTCATCTGGGGCCATTTTGGCAAGTCCAAAAATCTTGGGAGGTGTAAGGAATGCGCCTAAAAATAAGTCTAGTGAGGTATGTGTTTGTTTGTTTTACCCCGTAATCACGTCGTTTGGTTCCTACCACCTCGGCAAACGTGGGTTTTTTTCCCCCCCCAAAACGAAGAATGCCGGCCCCGCTTTTAGCGGGTCAGACCATTCGTCTGCCAGTTTCCAGGGTTGTCGGTTCGAGGCCCCCCCCACACACCACACGGCCGCGGGGCTTCGGAGAGCTGGTGCTACGTGTGTTGAACAAAACAGCAAACAAAGCCAAATTCCTTCAGCGTGAACTCTCTCTGTTTCCTCCGTGGCGTGGACCAGGTGGTGGAGCAGATCGCCGTGATTCAACAGAACAACAAGCACAGCTGCTCCCGAAAACACAAAGTGGACCACGATCCCGCTCAGGTAACGTGAAAGAGGAAATGAACCGCAAGCCTTTTGGCACGGCGCTCATGAGCACTGTATCAAGGAACCCTCCACCTTTGTAGTTGTACGTGGATTGACTTTTGCATCAGTGCCAACTGTTTTCTTTGTCCCAACTTTCCTTGTTCCCACCACAATGCAAATCCTCAACTCAGCTCAAATCAATCAAATACACCTAATATACCTTATATATGATGATAATACAATAAACCCTCCAGTTGAAACTGAATTTCCCAGTCTCAGTGCATGTGGGTGTTGAAGGATTTGTTGTTTATTGTTAACGTCATTGTTTGACATCAGGAAGCCTGTCCAGCAAAGATGGCCGCCACCGGGTCGTGTCGGCTGGAGGTGGAGGGCGCTGGAGGCCGGCTGGCAGAGCCTGGGGCAGAGCCTGGGGCAGGCCCCCCTCAGCAGCTGGGAGGGGGGCTGAGCTGGACAGGCGAAGACATGGAGCCCCAGGGCTCAGATCAACCCTCCTCAGGTGTGACAGAGACGCCAAACAGACACTAACTAGGGATGGGCGATATGGCCTAAAATCCATACTGCGATATACACTGCAGCCTCTTGCGATAACGATGCATATCACGATATATAGATTATAATGGAACCATTTCAGAACAGGTTACATAGACCTAGAAGTATTTCAAGTCACACAGCTCTTTTTCAACCTTTTCGCGGAGCTCGGCATACAAATTTGGCATCTCTGTTTCCATAAAGAATTTGCAGCTAGGCACCTCGTATCGTGGATCAATAGCTCTGATCACGGCTTTAAAGCCGCGTCTCTCTACCGTTTGAAAAGGGACCATGGCCTTACACAAAAGTAAACAATCATGGCCCTTGTCATTTCGATCCGTCGTGGGCTCTTCCTATTGTAAGGAGTACCGTTTGAAAATGACTGAGCAGAGTTCACTGAGCAGCCGGTTACTGCTTGTGGCTCTAAATGTCACGGGTAGATTGCGTCATCAACATGCCTTATCGTGGGATAGAGCATAGAATTAAAATCTCTATCGTAGGCCATTTTTTTTTATTATCGGTTTTATCGTATATCGTTTATATCGTGCATTACTAACACTAGCAAGTACACACATACACACAAATGCACACAGATACACACACACACACTGGCAAACCTGCGTACGCACCCACACACACAAACGCAAACACAAACACACACATATACACAGGCACTCACACAGCCATACACAAACAGATGAACACAATTATACATGTAAACAAACTTAAAGATATGTCAGCCCTTAAGTGAACACATAATCTCTTCCCCCTCCCTCTCTCACTCTCTCTCTCTCTCTCTCTCTCTCTCTCTCTCTCTTGCTCTTTCTCTCTCTCTCTCCCTCCG
>JAXIVH010000032.1:3471533-3499033 GCA_036785325.1 Urophycis tenuis
CCATATGGTACACTGGAACCCAAGTTTACAAAGTAACTTCCAGGGAGAGTTCGCTGGGCCTTTCCTTGTTTATATTCATTTGGGCAAGGCAAGACAGATAGCTGTGGCACAGGCTGGTAGTGTCAGATGAAACACACAGCCCGCTCTCCAAAGGATTTGACCGCGGCTACTTTCAATCCCACGGCGTTAATGTATTTGCCTGGGTTTGTTTTGATGGAGGGGAGAACCTCTGGTCTTGTAGTTCGGCCTACTCCTTCCCTCTGCTCCCTCCGTTTGTTTTCTCTCTGACCAAAGAGACAGCGTCTCTGAAGTAATCAGCGCCCGTTTATTATTCCTTCGCCTCTCTCTCTGGTCTAGCCTGGTTTTCAAAGTAAAAGCCCCCAGACAGACAAAGGATGTTCTGTACCTATTAAACTCTTCTTTTTCTTTTTTCCCCCCTCCCCCTGCTCTGTCTAGAGAGTTACATAAGAGGGAAGAATGAATCTTTTGGAGAGGCTGAAATATATGAAAGAAGTGCTCTTGTTCCGTTGACCTGTGTGAAATGTAGCTCTGAAAGACACTCTTGGAGAGGCTCGGTTGGCGGGGGGGGGGGGTACCTGATCACAAGCACGAGACGGGCGCCAGGCACATGCAGACATATTTGAACCGCTGACATCTTTTGCAACTTTAGACAACGCCACCCGCGGATTATTCAATTCAACCCCCAAATCCCCCAATCAGCGTGTCCGCTCCTCCAGAATGTTCTCAACTTGTCTCTGTCTGTGTGGTGGTTGTGACCTGTTTCACAGTTCATCTTCAAGGTTTCATTGTGATGTGTTTTAAGGGGTCACTTTGACCTGGTTTTTTTTCATGTTTGAGTTGGACCTGTTGCAAGGGTTGATTCGGACCAGTTTCACTGGTTACTTTTGACCACTTTCAATAGTTCATTTTCACTTGTTTCAATTGCTATTTTTTTAACCTGTTTGAAGGGTTCATTTTGACCAGTTTTAAGGGGTGAATGTAGCCTGTTTTGAGAGGGGGTCCTGTAGGGGTGGTTTGGGTCCGTTGTGAGGGTTAATGTTGTGTTCTGCTCCAGAAGATGCAGTCCTGTGGAGACGTATCCCATATCCCCGTCACGCAGCGCAGAGCCAAATCCCTGGACCGCAGGACCTCAGAGTCCATTATGACTGTAAGCTAAACGTTCCATAAAACCAAGTAGACACAAATAACCAGCAGGAAACAAAGCAAAGTCAATGAAAAAAGTACAGGTATTGGTATATATTGACAAATATTTAAGCTTAGGGCATTCATGTTGCTTTTGATTAGTTAATTGACATACCTAGTACAAAGAGCTACCTCAATAATACACTATTGTTGATATGTTAATTAACATTGTTAATATACCTTATATACTGTATATATATATATACATATATATATATATATATATATATATACATATATATATATATATATATATATATACATATATATATATATATATATATATATATATATATATATATATATATATATATATATGTAGCTTTTCACAATCACCATCTGATGATTGCATGGTTGCATATTTGATGGTGTGTTTCTCTGTATTTCCTGTAGCCAGATTTACTGAACTTCAAGAAAGGCTGGATGGTGAAACTGGAGAAGGAGGACCAGGTGAGCCGCTGTCTCCTCGGCTCTGGGCAGACCCTTCTGTCCTCACCCTGCGATCGCTTACTCAATGATATTAACATACGAAATTAATTTCAGATCTCCTCTCTGTGTGCTTCCTTTAAGTGGAAGAAATACTGGTTTGTGCTGACAGCAGACAGCCTCAGATACTACAAGGACTCCATCGCTGAAGAGGTATTCTGTGTTTACAGTATATACCTATATATCTATATATATATACTGTATGTTTATAAAACTAATTTAAGCTAGGCGATCAATGTGAGCATAACAGAACACTTAGCATCTGTTAAAGGGCAAGGGCAAGGTGAATATAGTCATTTGTGTGAATCAGTCATTTGTGTTGACAGGCCTTTGACCTCCAAGGAGAGATCGACCTGACCAAATGCTACGACGTGTCCGAGTACCATGTGCTCCGCAACTACGGCTTCCAGATCCACGTAAGACCGCCTGAACCACCGGCAGACCCCCCCCCCCCCCCCCCCCCTCCCCCGCGTCACACAGCTGTGTTGTAATGCCGGTCTGTGTTGGTCACGGTTGTTTAAAGCGGGGCCGCTCTCTCTCTCTCTCTCCCTCACGTAGACCCGGAGGGGGATCTACACGCTGTCCGCCATGACGGCGGGGATACGCAAGAACTGGATCCAGGCGCTGATGAAAAACGTCAACCACGCCCACGCTCCCGCCGCGGCCAGGTAACGCTGTCCGCGGGGAGCAGCCGCGGCGTCCGGCAGAGGCCGCTGCTGGTCGCGGCCTCCGTTAGCTGTTAGCTTTCTCCCTCGGGTTGCTGTGATGTGTTTCCATTATGCACCGCTAATGGCTGATGCCGCTAACAGCGGCAGTAGCTCAGTGGATAGAGTGGACGGACAGAGCGGGTCATCCACTAACCGTAGGCTCTGTGGTTCGATCCCCCATCTCCAACAGTTAACATGTCGAACCCCATAAATGTACTGATTGTAAGTCGCTTTGGACAAAAGTGTATGCTATCCGCTTTGACCGTTTGGGTTGTGGCCTGAGAGACAGGGATTTTCAAGGGAGGGATATTTATTTTTCGTTACATGTTTTGGATATTGTTCTTCTTAACTGAGGTACACAGCTCACATGGAGTATGAAATCGGTGTTAGGAGGGACCGGAGCTGACTAACCTAGACCACTTGCCAGCTAGTCGGCTCCTAAACTAGCTGCCTAGTTTTGGCGCCTAGATTATTCTCCATGATGATTCATTCAAGATCCTCCGAATGCCATCTATGTATAGTCTCATACTGTTGTGTTTAACGTCCTGTTGTAGTTATCCAGGACTACACATCCCAACAGAGGCCCTCCCCAAGCCTGATGTCACCCAGGACTCACCCTCCAAGGTGCCCACAGAGGGGGCCCCGCACCTCAAAGACCCCGCCAAGGTACCGCAGGAGAGACGACGGGACGAAGGCTGCAAGACCCACGACCGGGCCGAGTTCAGGCCGCTGAGCGAGTCTGCCTTGGAGCTGGAGATCCGCAGGAGCAGGGAGCCGTGCTCCCCGGAGACCTTGAACCAGGAGAGGAGGAGGAGGCGCCAGCAGAGGAGGAAGAGGTATGAGAGCATCCTGGGCTTCGCTCTGTCCACGGAGACCGCGGGGGACGTGGCGGAAGGCGGCAGGGAGTCGGACCCCCGAGGAGGCACTGCTGGGTCCCAGCAGATCTTGGTAGAGAAGGAGGACATGGAGAAGATCTGGATGCAGGTGGAGAGAAAAGCCTTCAGGGGGGAGAGGCTGGTGCCACTGTTCACGGAGACTGCAGCTGAAGACACGGTGGAGCTCCAGAAGCTCATGGAAACCTACAGGCAGGGGGTGAGATCTGCTGACAGCACGATTTAAAGCACAGGTTTATCTTTTACATTCATTGGATTGACTATAATGTATCTCATTTTGTACAGTTAACTCGGTGGGATGCCTTGCACCAGGATCCTGAAAAGATTTTACAACTTACCTTTATTTTGTGCTTTTTGCTTCAAGGTGGAGGATCTCAGGTCTCGCCTGGAAGAGTCGGATTGCCGGAGGCTGGAGTTGGAAGCTCAGCTGAGAACAGCAGGATTTTCCAATCAAGAAATCGGCCAAACGGTAACCATGGCAACCGAAAACAAAACATCGAGCATCACTTGGCTTTGCTTGTCATCATCAATCTGACCTAGACTTCTGTGCTCTTTCCTAAGACGGACTCAGGAATGGTGGGGGACTCCATGGGGACGCATGACACAGGGCCGCTAAGCAGCCACGCTCAGAACCTGAGAGACATGTACTTGGAGACACGAGGTCTCCTCCAGCAACAGAACGCCATAAGGCAGAGCATGCAGGAACAGCTCGGCGTTTCACTGTCTCCGTTGGAGCACGAGGGATCTCCCCAAGTCTTACAAGCGCCCAGCATCTGGCTGCACGACACCGACGGCCACCAGCAAGAACTCGGGGACTTCCAACACGACTTCCCGTCGATGCCAAACACAACCGCATCACCTCTTGTCTCGGAGGACGAGGAACCACTGCTTCGCTATGAGGGGGCATTGGCTGAGTCCAATGTCCAAACCCACCTGGAGAGCGCAGCCTACGAGCCGGCATCCAGCTCAGACACGTATGTAAACGAAACCGCATGGAGCGGAATGTGTAAGGACGAAGTTCACGAGCAAACTCTGAACTTATTTGAGTCTCTGTGTGGACAAAAAGAGCTGGAGGGTCCAGAATTGGAGATGTGTCAAAGAATGTCCAAAGAGGTGGAGTTGCTCAGGAGCCAGAACGAGGCCCTTCACCAGCACAACCAGGAGATGCTGAACCAGCTGACGGAGGCCGACAGGGAGCTGGAGAGGCTGAAGGTAGACGTCTGTCACCCCCCAGAGATGGAGCAGAGGAGCAAGGCGAGGGTAGTTTTCCTGGAGACAGAGCTAAATGCAAGGGACCAGGAACTCCTGGAGGCCAAGTCGCTGATCGCCTCCCTGGAGCAACGTCTGAGCGAGGTCGAGTCACAGGCATTGGGAACCCCCGCTCTCCAGGTTCTAGACGTCCCAGAGGACGCCGATGAGAGCTGGGTGGAGGTGGACGACGACACGATGGCGGACCGTGGAAGTAGGAGATACCTCCTGCGGTGTTTCGAGGCCACGGAGGCCAAGTTGATAGATTTGGAGAGGAAGCTCCACCAATCAGAACAGAGCTGTAGCGAGCTGCGGTTACGCAACATGGAGAGCGAGGAGGTGGCGAGGACCTGCATTCGGAGGACAGCGGAGGCAGAGGCTGAGGTGGCGAGGCTTAGCGCAGAGTTAGAGAAAGGAAAATGGAGAGAGGGACAGAAGATTCCAGATGAGGAACACTTCTTGCAAGTATCTGAGGGGACAGAGACGGTGTCAAAAGGGAAATCAATGGAAGTGATTGGCAGGTCCGATTTCAGATTAGTAGAATGTGAGCAAGAGGAACCAGAGTCTACATTAATTAGCTACCTACAGTGGGAGGAGGACAAGTTTTGGGGAACAATGCTAAATAGGATAAAGGCTGATTCTTCACAAACCACCGAGGGCAAGCTCATCTGTGTTCTTCTGATGGAGGTGACCAAACACACGTTAGCAGAGAGACAACTGCTGCTTTTGGCCAAAGATCTATTGGAAGCAGCTTCTCGCACAAGCTTTGGTAGGGCTAGACTGGTGGAAATAGACGATGGCACGTATTCAAATGGCACTGGGGATTTGGAAGGTCCAACGCCAGAAAAGGAAATTTGGTCTGACTTTACTGGCACAATGGACTTAAACAACCAGAATTTTTATGAAGTAAAACATATTGGGAATGACTTTACAGAGAGCAACCAGCAGAAAATGTATTTGCTGAACTACATCACCTTGATTAATACCTCCTCCACCAGTGACAAACTGAAGTTCATGGGTCAACGGCTCTCTAAATATTACCGTCCAGGGCACTGGCTACACACAATCCACACCACTGCACCACACGCAAGGCACTGCAGTCTCATGGGTGGAAAACTCAATACAACTCAACAACAAGGAGACCTCAGCTCCTCTCCTACCTGCACAAACTGTGCTAGCCTGGCGAGGGAAAATGGAGAGTTACAGGCCAAGGTGTCATTTCTGGAGAAAGAACTTGAGATGGCTTCAGCAGACACTAAAACACACAGCACTAACCTTTGTCATGCAGACAAGGAGTCGCAAACACCTACCACCTGGCTGCATGACACCAAGGCCAACCTACAAGTGCTGCGGGACTCCAATGCTGAGGATGCTTCAACGCTGAATGGGACCACACCTACTCCTGTCTCAGACCACCGCGACCACCTGCTTCCAAATGAACCACAGAGTAGAGAACTGAATGAGGACCACGACATGACGACCAGCTCCCCAATGGAGGGGGACAGGGACGACACAGTGGCAGGCAAATGGGCCGAGGAGCAAGGAGCAGACTCTTTGGCAGTCAGCAAGGCTGAGCAGGAACTCGCCATTGTAGATGGTATACAGACCATGGTAAGGCTGGAAGACAAGGGCCTCTCCTTGCAAGACCACAGAGAGAGCCCAAACCAGGAAGTGGGGAACATTGCAATGTCCAATCATCATGGGGATGTGGGCCATGATGACGAGGAGGAAAAAGAAGGTGCGGAACAGGAAAATGATGAAGAGAGGGAGGAGGAGGGGAGAGTTGTAAGACTGAGAGAACGAGTGAAGGAGCTTGAGAACCAGCTGCGCCTTGTAGCGGAGGTGCTGAAAGCAGAGCATGATGGGATTGTGAGAGGTCTTCGGCTGCAACATGAGCAGGACATGGAACGACTAAAGGCAAGTAGAACTCCAGCCCTGGTGATGATCACACAACCGCACGGGTGATGCCATCACATTTCAGATGATTTCAGTTCATTTCAGTTGATTTGAATCACTGAATGGCTTTCACTGAATTGAAATACAATGTTTGAAAAACACCAATCTTTAAATGTTTGCAACATTTAAGTGTCATTTAATCAACATTTTAAATTAAACTGATATTAATATATTGGAGTCCACCGTTCAATTCGGATGCAGTTGAGGCATATTGATGCATCACTCTATGTCACTTTTTGTTGCGCTTTCTCATAGTCATCGTCTCCAAAGATGGTGGACGCTAACCATTTGACCCCCCCCCCCACACACCTTAATGTTAGCTTTGGAAGGAAGCAGAATAATGTGTGGTTCCCCTGTTGCCCTCTGTCCTTAAGGTGGCTTGCGAGCAAGGCCTGGCCTCCATGGAGGATTCCCAGCAGAGGGTGCTGGAGGGGATACAGCTCCGCCACCAGGGGGAGCTGGAGCGCCTGATGACAGATCGAGACCAACTCCTGCAGGAGGAGACAGCCGCCACAGTCATGGGTAAATGCCGGCCCCCCTCACTGTGGCTGAAATGAGGATCTATGATGGGGAATTGTTTTGTGCAATCATACAAAGGGTGGATTTGCACAATACATAATAACACAGGCTGGTGGCATTCTGAGAACAGAATTGGAAATAGGGTTCATATCAAAGGCCTGGACATCATCTCTGCTTTCAGCCATTGAGTCCATAAAGAGGGCCTACCAGCAGCAGATGGACAGACAAGCAGAGAAGACTCACCAGTCGAAGCTCCTCGCTGACAACACTCACCTGCAGGAAACGCATCGGCAGCACAGGTACGTCGTGTCGATGACATGGCACATCATCTGCCAGCATTCATGTGACAATATGACGTGCTTGTATGTGCTTCTCTGTTCCTATGGGGAGTTACTGCTGTAAGGCTAGCGACGCATAAAAAACAAGCTGCCAGGACATGTTTTTTCACTCTCTGACTTCTCTATCTGGTATTCATTTGTTTGAACAGGTTTTTTTGCAATTATTTATGTGTCCATGTGTGTGTATCATACTGGACCTAATACACGTGTGTGTGTGTGTGTGTGTGTGTGTGTGTGTGTGTGTGTGTGTGTGTGTGTGTGTGTGTGTGTGTGTGCGTGCGTATGCGTGCATGCGTATGTGCGTGTGCGTGTGCGTGTGTGTGTGTGCGTGCGTATGTGTGTGTGTGTATGTGTGTGTTTGTGTGTGTACGTGTGTGTGTGTGTGTGTGTACATGTGTGTGTGTGCGTGCGTATGTTTGTGTGCGTGTGTTTGCGTGTGCGTGCGTGTCTCTGGGGTCCACAGGGAGGAGCTGGAGGTCCTGGCCCAGCAGTACTCCCTCCAGCGCCTGGAGAACGGCCACCTGGGTCAGGCTCTGGACGCAGAGCGGACGGCCCTCGGCCAGTGCCAGCAGGAGAACCAGGCCTTGCGCGCCAGGAACCAGGTCAGCCCGTGGTCCTCGCAGAGTGTGTGCGCTCATGAAATAACATCGGTGGCATTCCGATTAATGCGGCTCTGAAGGTTTGGAAGTGATTTGGAAATCACAGCAATCACAGTTGGAAGCAAACAGTTCAGAAAAATGAGCTGAGTGCAATGTAACCCGGTCCGTACGCCTTGGCAAAGGCCACATGGCTATCATGTGTTGCCAACAGTGGTACTGCAGCTTACCCTTCCCTCTCACTTCTCTAGCGAGAAACCCAAGTGAGAGTACGGGCTCCGGAATTAGCCATCAAAATGGCAATTTTTTCTCTTTTTGTGACTGTTGTGTTGTGTTTGTGTTCTCCTGTGTTGCGTTGTAAAATGCGACAATGGTCGTGTCGCATTTTGATGGTTGTGTTGTGTGTCAGTGGACTGATTGTGTTGTGATTGGTTGTATTGTAACCGTTGTGCTGTTGTGCTGTGTTGTGTGTGTCCCCCTGTGTGTAGGAGCTGAGTGGTCTCCTAGCAGCAGAGCCCAACGGGCTGTGTTGTGTCACTTTGTTGTGTTGTGTTATAACGGACGTGTTGTTATCCCCCCCCCCCCCTGTGTAGGAGCTGAGTGGTCTCCTAGCAGCAGAGCTCAGCGGGCTGTGTTCCCGCTCACAGCAGGAGGCGTCTCCGCTCGGCCAGGGAGGCGAAGCATACCAGCTCGAGGTGACCGCTCACTCGCGGCGCTGAAAACTGTTTAACCCTTCACAGTCGGCTCCTCTGGGCTACATGTTGAGATACATGGCTTTTTTTTTGTATCTCAGGGAGTGTGTCTCTTTTGTTCACTTGGCTGCCTTTCATTTATGTATCGCATGATGTCTGTGACTCTGGCATTGATGACGGTTGGTTATAAACAAACGCAGGGTTGCCAGATCTGAATCTGAATTATGCAAGATGAAACGTCTGGGTGAGATACAGACACCGAGATGATGCAGGCATTCACCCCGTACAGTTGGCTCATTTTGACTGGCACAGTACAGGAACTAGGTTACAGAAAATGCATCAATAATATGTATAGAACATTTCTTTTTTTTTAATTTGTTTTGATCATATCCCGAGACGAAAATGTAAACGTGGGTCCGTGTTTTCGGTTTCAATCCACATTATTGTTGGCCACTAGATGTCGCTCTCAAAACTAATATTTCTCGATGAGATTCTCTTTCATTTCAACGTCAATAATCTCTAAATGACCCATCATTCATGATGCATTAACGCTTCAACTGGTGAACTAAACGTTTCAGATTTCCCTGCGAGTGAAGGAGTCTGAGATTCAGTGCCTGAGGCAGCAGATCAACTCCCTTAAAGAGGAACTGCTGCATGCCCACAGGGTGAGGCAACATGCTATTTCACTATTTCAGTTTTATTTTCATTTACCTCACTTCATTTATGATTCACATAATAATTAGCATATATTGTTGTTATTGTGGAAGCAATGTGGTACAAATTCATGTTGCTTTCCTAGAAATTGTATTAGCAATGGTTGTATTGATTTGATTGATCATAGTAGTATATATTTCATAAATATATGATAGTGATATAATATGTTGTACCACTACACGATCAGAACCTCGTGGTCAAGCAGACAGAAGGCTTAGTAGTAATGTTAGTGTTAGTGGTGGTAGCAGTAGCAGTAGTAGTGATAAATATTTAGTAGTGATGTTGTGTGTACCGCAGGATCGGAGCCTTGCGGTGCAGCAGAATACAGAGAGCTCCGCAGAACTGAGTGTGATGAAGGCTCGATTCCAAAGAGACATGGACGCCCTGCAAGAGAACCTCCGACTGGCCCATCGAGCCCTCGAGCAAACCATACCATGACCCACCATTATTAAAATATGTGATATACTTAAAACTTTAAACATATGTGTGTTTATATAACGTAACTAATGTTGTACAGTCTTCAGACCACTTGATCTCACTGAGTGAGAGATATATGATTCCCCTCACGAGAGAGTGAGGTTAGGATGACTGATTACTAATGTATGTGTATTTACTGTTTGTCATTCCCTTAATATAACTAAATATTTGATGCATTTTCTCCCTTTTGGGGCTGGCTGATATGTTAGGCGATGGGATGTTCAATGTGCTGCCCTGTTCCCATTCTGCCCTGACTCCCTGCCACTCTGTTATTTATTACACTATGACATGTTATCAATAAAGAATTAAGTGGAAGTTGGTTGTGTTAAAGTATTAAAACCGACACATCGGGTCAGCCTATATCACCTATAAGCACTGAGCTGCTCTACTATATACAACCCTTGTTCATAATTTGATTAGCAGTTTTTTGTCATGTTCATATATGAATATATTTAGAAGGATCTATGTATCAAAGACTAATTGAAACGAGTTATAATAAATTACATGAATTTTAATCATGTATGTTATCAAAACGCTATTTTGTATTACTATATAGGCCTACTGATGGTTGGGTTTTTGCTCCATAATTACATCTGAAAAGTAATCATACATTTTGTATTTGCTATGTTAGTGAATTTGCATAAAACATAAAACATACACAAAGGTGGTGAAGAGACATGAAACCGTACTCTTCACCTTTTAATTTATCGTATTCTCCATATTTGTTTGTTCATTGTGCCTAAACCAATCACATTTCTCATCGGGTTTGGCTGTTCCACTGACATGCTCTTATAGGGTTTATACATTTCCATGAGGTGAACGTAAAATTCACTGCTCGATGTTTGTTCCCTTAATAAAAAACACATTGGAATACTATTACCCCGTTATCACTGCACAATCATTGCGACATTAATCATCACATGTGGGTGTGTGCGTGGACGTGTATCTGTTGGTCCGTCTTCTCTCTTCACTATCAGAGTGCATCCAGGCTGTCAGGTTTAGCCAGTGCTTTCAAGCTATTTGAGTTTAAATCCCAGTAAATAATGCATCCAGCGAATAACCAGATTGGACGCTGTAGGCGCAGCAGTCATGGGTTTTAACGCTTTAAACGCTCTATATGGGAATGTTAGTATTTTTCTTTTAATTCCACCCCCTCTGTCAGGATCAGTGAGATCTGCGATGCTCCGCCCACTCGGCGGAGGCTTGGCAGTCATCGCTGGGTCGTCAGTGTGCTCATAACACTGTCCTATGTTGTGTCAAACTACCGTCAACGGTCGCCACTGTACGGGGCATTATGGTGACGTTGTTTTTCCTTCAGGGTCCCGCGGTGACCTGTGTGTGGTCCTCCGTTACTCCGTGGCAAACGAGAACTAGTCTGCTGACATGAAGCGGAGCCGTCGGGGTTTTGTTGACATCCCGTCCGTGTGGGCCTCGGAGCGAAGCTAACGGAGCTAACGCTGTGCTAGCTGTCAGAGTTGTTGTCAGTGGCATTATTTGAACCAAATTGCTGAAATAGCACTGGATATAGCCCACGTCTCTTGGTAAGCTTGTATTTGGAATTATTTTTATTTATTTGATTTTTTTTTTTTTTTTTTTAACAATATTGACACTTGACACTTGTTCTACTGTAACAGCCTACCTAATTGCCTAGTAATATGGGGCATATTATCAGCATTTTAGTAACGAGATACCCACTTTGTATTTGGAAACAATCCCAATGCTAACAACAAGATGAGATGCTTTTAATACACGTGAATTTGCAATAATAGTGAGTTACCATGTTAGACATAGTGATTATGCTAACATGTTTGAGATAACCATTATGTTTGCGTTATGTTATCTAAAAAAACATGTTGACTGTGACATCTCTGATAGAGGTTGTTGGCTTTAGGACCCCCTGGTTGCCAACCACAGATTTGAATCTCTTGTCATCCCATGTGTTGTACTCTTGCTGTCCTCTGTCTCTTGTAGTACTGGGAGGGACCACCTAGAGGGCGCCACCTGTCAGAGCTATGGATCTCTCCACGGGCTTCTCTGTCAACTCCCTCACCTGCAATCATGCGGAAGCGATGGACCTGGTGAAGAAACCAGAGTGGTACCGCAGACACACGGCAACATGCAGCGCAGACAGCAGCTCCCCTCTCAGAACCAGGCACAGAGCGGACGGCAGCAAACCGGACGTCGGGCTTGTCGTTCCGCTGCGTCCCAAGATGGAGGACGCCGTCCGCCACGACGACACTATGGACCCTCGAAACGCCACGCTGTCCCCACAGGGACTCGGCCTCTTCCACGAAAGTGTCCACGGCCGCCTGTGGCAAGCGGGCTTCTACCACCAGCCCGGCCTGACGGAGACCGCTGCCGCCGCCGCCGCCGCGGCGGACAGCAGCACGGGCACGGAGAGCGACAGTGGCTCCGACGTCATCTTCCTGCTGTCGGCGTCCAAGGACTCGCCGGGCTGCAGCTCGGCCAGCCGGGACAGCAGCAGCCCCGCGGCGGTGGCGCTGTCGCTGGACGCGGAGGGGCGGGGCTGCTTCCTGCTGCCGTCGGCGCTGAGCTCGGCCAGCTGCGGCAGCTCGTGCTCCTCGGACTCGTCGGACGGCTCCAGCGTGATCCCGGTGCGCCACGCACGGCCCCTGGTGCTGCTGTCGGACGTCAAGATCAACTACAGGAAGTACCCCGAGTCGCCCATCAACATCTCCAGCGGCGACGACGATGATGATGATGACGTCGGCGACGTGGACGATGAAGACGACAACGTCGACGAAGACGACGATGACGAGAGCGCGGTGGTGGAGGTGGCGGTCAGCGGCGTCGAGCGGCAGCGGCGACGGCAGCAGCGCTGCGTCTTCGCCGACAGCGGCTCCGATAAGGAGAGCGCCTCGGGTAAAGCGGCCGCGCAGAACGAACGTGGCGACTTGCGGCGCAGTCCGAGGATTAAGATGGCGGCGGCGGCGGCAGCGGCAGTCCCGACGGCGGACTTCACCTGCAGAGTGTCGAGGTGCAACCTGAGGAGCCAGGCCAAGTGCGCCTACGAGGAGGCGGAGGAGGACGTCGTGGACTACGTCAAGGGAGCCTCGAGTCCGTCATCAGAGGAGGAGGAGGAGGAGGAGGAGGAGGAGGGAGTCCCTTTGAGGCCAAAGCTCCGGCGGAAAACCCGGAACGCCCGTTGTCCTTCGGACGACTCCTCCGACAACTCCACGGACGCGAGCGGTGGTCCGAACGGTTGGCAGCCCTCCAGATCAGCCCGTAGGGTAACGGCGCCCGCGGCGCGCGCCCCGCACAGGACCTCCCCGCGGGTCCCCAAGGACACGCGGCCGGCGGGCGGAAACGCCAGGTCGAAGGCCGACGAGAAGCCCGCCAAGCCGCCCCCGGCGCCGAAGCCCGCGCCCGCTGCCGCCGCCGCCGCCCGCAAGAAGGCAGCGCAGAGGAAAGCCGTCGCCGGGAAACGGCGGCGCCAGCGGAAGCGGCGGCGGCCCAGCAGCCCGCCGCCGCTGTTCGGCCCCGGGGAGCCGGACATCCTGCTGAAGTACGCCCGGCTCCGGGAGGAGAGGAGGAGGAAGAGCCGGGCGGAGGACTTCCGGCCCTTCGTCCACGCGGGGAGGAAGACGTGCACCGTGGTCAACTACCGGGAGGACGAGGCGGGGGCCGCCGACCCCGCCGCCACCCCGCCGCCGCCCGGCTGTCTGCCCGCCACCTCCTGCTACCGGCTGGGTCGGCCGGGCTCCCGGGACCGAGGCCTGCTCCCGCAGACCTGCTGCCTCTGCGGCCGCTCGGCCAACGCCATGGGCCTGGGCGACCTCCACGGACCCTATTACCCCGTGCAGCGCTTCGCCCTGGGGGAGGTCCCGCCACGTGGCGGCGCGGAGGCGGGGAGGTCGACGCCGTCGACGGAGAACGCCGGGCGCCAGCCGAGAGTGAAGACGGAAAAAACAGAAGTCCCCGGCGATGGTGATGGTGATGGTGATGAGGAGGAGGAGGAGGACGGGGAAGGAGGCGATGTGGAAGACGACCGGTCCTCCGTCATGGCGATTGACTCTCCCCGCGTTCCGGCGGCGTCCGCGCTGCACACGGAGGAGTGGTGGGTCCACGAGGACTGTGGCGTCTGGTCCACGGGGGTCTTCCTGGTCAAGGGCCGCCTGTACGGGCTGAAGGAGGCGTCAAAGGTCACCAAAGACGCGGTCAGTATGTCCACGGGCCCATGGAGCACGCCAGGCGCCGTCACGTCAAAGGAAAACAACCTCAAACCACTCATTTTAGACCAAAAGTGATATAGTGGGTTACTGGGTCCTATGGATTGATCCTGGTCAAAATGTTGACTTAAAGTAAAACAATTAAAAACATGGGATACAATGTAGTAGATATCAGCTCAAATTGCCCTCTGTGGGTTATGGGTCATTCGGTTCCATGTTCAGTTGTTGGTAGTTTGGGATTACCAGGTAACGTTAATCAAACAACCCCACCCCTAACCCCTAAATCTGAATGGTCTGAATGAAGCGAGTGAGAGTGCCTTCGGCAAGAGAGCGAAAGCCTCGACCGTCATGTAGCCCCGCCCCTTACTGGAACATGAACATTAGAACATAACATCGATTAACATAGCATAGATTATGTCCTCATAGATTGTACTAAATCTTATACTTGTTTTCTTTTGTGTGTGTGTGTGTGTGTGTGTGTGTGTGTGTGTGTGAGTATGTGTATGTGTATGTGTGTGTGTGTGTGTGTGTGTGTGTGTGTGTGTGTGTGTGTGTGTGTGTGTGTGTGAGTATGTGTATGTGTATGTGTGTGTGTGTGTGTGTGTGTGTGTGTGTGTGTGTGTGTGTGTGTGTGTGTGTGTGTGTGTGTGTGTGTGTGTGTGTGTGTGTGTGTGTTTTCGTGCTAATCTCCAGGTCTGCTGTGGCTGCCATGAACCTGGTGCTATCATGGGCTGTTTCCAGAAGGGCTGCATGCTAAACTACCACTACCGCTGTGCCATTAGCTCAGGTACCCGACAGAACCTGGCCTACATTGTACTGCCAACCTTTGACACAAGGTCCAATTCCAATCAGCTTCAGGATGTTTATGTAGGTACATCATAGAGATATGATTATAAATGATGGAGACGATATCTAAGGAAATCAAGATTTGTGTTCATGTAAAGGGTAAAGGGGCATTTGGCAAACGCTTTTGTCTAAAGCGACTTCCAATCAGTACATGTGTGGGGGTTCAACATGTGGACAGTTGGAGGTGGAGGGGGATCAAGGGGATCGAACCGCCGACCCTACGGTTAGCGGACGGCCCGCTCTGTCCACTGAGCCACTGCCACCTCGTAATGTACTGCGTATCTGTTTGCAGGTTGTCTTCTCAATGAGGAAAACTTCTCAATGAAATGTTCCAAACACAAGGTACGGATCACACGTTGCGGAGTGGAGGCTGAGGTGTTGATTGTGAAGTATTGCCTGTGACTGGCGTGGTGGTGGTGGTGGTGTTGACACTTAGTCATCGTCCTCACATGCTGGGAGAGTTCTGTGTGTTCTGTGGAGCACCACGTGGGCTTGGTACCGAAGCCCGCCGTTAAAAGGGCCGCGGGCTGAGTGATTACAGGCCGCGGTATTGATCCACGCCGACGTTCCTCGGGCTGCTGTTCATTTTGATGGGGATAGACATGGCAGTGGTCGCATAACTCGCATTTCAATGCATTTTCGCAATTCCTAAGTCTCACCAGACTTTAAAGCAAATTTGAAGTCAAAGTCAACTTTAAGTGAACTTTATTGTCAGTCCTACCATGCAATTAGTGCAAGTAATTACACAGAGGATCGAAATTGCGTTTCCCCACACTCCAAATGTGCAGTAGTAATTGTAACATACAATGTATAACATATAACATAATAGTGCAAATATACACCCAGACAGACAGTGGGCGTCTACATTATACAGAATAGATGATTCACGGTGTGACTCAATGATGACATGTTGCTGATGTGCAATAATAAAAGGTGCAAAATGGCAAAGTGCAAAAGTGCAGAATAGCAGCATGGAGATACAGTCAAGTAAAGAGGAAACCGTCTCCCTCTCAGAGTCTTTTTGGGGGGGGGGGGGGGGGGCACTCTGCCTCCCCTCACAAATGAAGTTAATATGTTCATAACTTTGAGCAGCGTCAAAGTTCTGCGTGGGTCAGAGGTCTCGCTGAGAGACGTAGTGTTGTCACCGGTGCCCGTGCCCAGAGCCACGCGGCTGTTCCACGCTCACGGTCACATGACGCTTTAGTGAACGCGTGTGGGGAGGTGAGGTCAAGGCAGAGTGGGTGCCCGGGTTATGTTCAAATATCCTGTCTGAGGTGAATTCATTAATATCTGTCCGTCTTATCTTCGAAATGATGATCATTTGCCTAATCACAGTACAGTATGCAGTATGTGTGATTTGATTAATTCACCTTGGTTGTCCTGTCATTCTGTCGCTCCGAGGTGCACTTGGTGGAGTGGATGTGTGAATGTTGAATTGAATCCTTGTTTCATGTTTTTTTTCTGTAGAATAAATTGTTCACGAGGGCAACTCACCACCACCACCACAAAAGATGACGCCGTGGAATTGGGCGACCTTATCAGGTATTCAATGCCTCTTTTGTAATGTCAAAGATAATTGGGTCCTGAGAGCACACTCATTAAACTCATTCGAGTGGCATATGCAAACAGAGATATGTGTGTTTATAAAAGCCTGCGATAACCATACAGCCATGGAACCCTTGCTTGCATGGCCTTGTTTGCACGGCCCCGCCCACTGGCACCCTGTGTCACCTGACCACACCTCTTGTTGTCTTCTCAGTGCTAACGCCGGCTAGCATCTTGACCTGAGCAGGCCGCTCACTTCCAGGTAAGACGGGGGTGCTGGGTTCAATCTATGAAGGACAATACTAGACCGAAGTGTTGAGAGTGTGTGTCTGACTGCTTTCCTTCTCTCTGTTAAACTAACACAGGCTGCTGCACCCCCGACACAGCACACGGTGTGTGTGTGTGTGTGTGTGTCTGTCTGTGTGTGTGTGTGTGTGCGCGCGTGCGTGTTTCGCACAGATGTCCTTGAAGATCCATGCATTGGAAAGTTCATTTTTAACAGTCGCGATCTTCCTTCATGTCCTTAACAGACCGCCGTACTACACTGCAGAGTTTTTTTTTTCCTGCAAGTCACTTTATACCATTTATTACACATGACTTTGTGTAACTTGTTTTAATTAACGATTTGTCTTTGCACAATGAGCTCTGATTCGAATCCTGTGTGTTATTTATGTAATTGATGTAAATTAAATTATTAACTATTCTTAAAAAAAATAATTGCTATGGAGTTTTTATTATGTTATTTAGACACACACATCTAGAGGTAACATTACAAAACAGACAATTCAAGCCATCGACACAGATGGATGTGGCTCATGGTGTCACATCCTATGTCTCTATAAACGGGGGGACCCATCAGCTGTGTGCAACCCCAATCCTGTCACCACCTCCTGGATAAGTCCACCACACTCCCAGCTTGTTTTGGTTCCCATATGATCTTCCAGCGTGTCTTGAGGCTAAATATGACAGTTGTTCGCAGATCAATGGTGCCATCTCAATTATCAGGTTTCATCCGCTGCCAAGAGCGTCTTCTCACCCAATGGGTGTCATCACCTAGTCAGAAGTGCCCTGAATAGTATCACAGCTGGCGACACCACTGCTCTCATTGGCTGGCTTGCATGGGCATCACTGTTCCCAGTGATGCCCATGCAAAACTGTGTTTTGGAAAACTTGCTTCCGACAACATAGGGAAGCTTTTGTTAAGACTGTGTGCAAGGAATTAATGGCTTATTGTTCATAGATGAAGTAATGCGTTGCTTATAATAATCTCAGGGGGGCCCTTCTCTCTGTTTTCTCCTCTCTATCTCCTACTCTACCTCACTCCTCTGTCTCTAACATTTGGGATGGTGGCAGTGCTATGTTCTCTTTAGTGATTGTGAGATACACTTTTTACATGGAACAGGGTCATATGATCATATTCATATACAGTATTGTAAAAGCTAAATTTGTTAAAAGATAAGGTCATTGTAAATTGTTTTGCAATAAATAAATATTTTAAAAAAAAATCTATCATCAAAGTCTCTCTCCCTCTCACTCCCGTGTAGTCCTCTCTCTTCTGCGTTTTTCAATCTCACCCTCTGCCGTCCGTGGCTCAGAGTACAGGCGGACTAGTTCATTGACTTCAAAGCTGTCTTGTTATATCTCCCAATGACCTATAGGGGTCGCCGTTTTACTGCTAAGCACAGAATCTGGCGTGACCCAGAAACGGCATTCACTTTTTCTTTTTTTTCCTGCAGTGTTGCGTAATTTATTTAAATCCGGCATCATCTGTATGTTGTCTTATTTTAAAAACGAATTTTCACCCATGATGTTAGGTGCAGTGACATTCACAATGCGTTCAGTCATCGTGCAATCATATGGACCAAAGCAACCACAACAAAACAATGATTTCAATTCACTCAAGAGAGTGTTTGTTTAATATTGGCAGAACAGTCTAAAAGTTGTACACAGGGTACACACGACACAGTAACGTCACAAATTCTAACATATGAACAATTACATTTAAATGAACCAATAGGAGACAAGACATTAACAACAAAAGACAAATTTGAATTCCAAGTTTGAATTCCTTCAGTAGAACCAAACTGTGCATCTTCCAGACTGGGGTTTCCAAGATTAGGATAATAATCTTGTCATACCAAATGTAATATTCTGTAGCAAGGATTCAGAGGGATTTTAATACGAAACACGGTTGTAACCTCAGACTCACCATGTTGAGTTCAGTTGTTTAATCACCAGAGCATAATCAATCACAGGCAAAAACATGGGAATGGGAGAAAGAAAAAATACTTTTCAACATCATTTCCCCACTGATGCCAGCATTTCATTCATACACCAGTTGCCCTAATATTCCCACATATGTTGTACAGTATAGCCACCCATCTTCACAGTACAAAATAATAAATACATAAGTTACATCAGTTATAAGGATAACATATTTCTGTCCTTTCTTACTTGATGACAATATTGCCTTGGTTTAAGAAATAATGATTTTTTTGTGATTTTGAGAAAAACATTTCTTCTTCACAACCCACGTACAGCATCTACAAATCTATCAACAGAAACAGCAGATTAAAAACTGCCACTCAATACAACCAATTTAAATATATTTGACTTTCACTCAAATGAATTCAAATCAACAACAGGGAATAAGGAAACACAATTGACGCCAAAAAAAGAAACGTCAAATCCAATTAAAAAAAACAACAACCTGAAACAACACAAAATGTGTGCGTTCAAAATATGTACACACCAGTGTCTTCTCTCACTGCTGGGAACCCTTGAGAATTGCACACACTGTTCATGTAGGCCTAAACACATACAGACATAGCACTGCCTGTTGATCTTATGTCATCAAAGCAAACATGTCCTGTCCTGCATTGTTGCTGAAAGGTTTGCATACAGTACGCTCTAACACACGGCCTGTTCTGTCTCACACCGCCGGCAGCAGCTTCCTTTCAGTCACTTAGTTTGTCCAATCTAGTTTTCTGAGTCACTTTTCTTCGTGAGTTGCTTCGTTTGTCCTTTGTCTGTACAGTACCGCGATTTCCCCGTCCGCTATCGATCTCCTGTTATCGGGAGCGATCAATTAAACGATGAACACTTGTATTAACATGAAGCAGGACGCTGCTCCCATGCGCCATAACCATGACGACCTGACAACCCTCGCTTGTACCCACTCTTCCTTAAACGGCAAAACATCATCATCCTCCTCCTCCTCCTCCTCCTCCTCCTCCCCTCTTCCTCACAGAGCGGCAGCACCAGACGGCCCGCGTGGCTCTGTGCGCGTGAACGTCGCCCGCAAACGCAAACCAGAGGGCCGGCCGTCCTCACACGCAGATCTCGATGGGCGTGGCCACCAGCATGCGGCCGCCGCCTCCGTTGCCGTGGCGACCCACGCGCTCGTAGCTGCCAGTGGAGGAGGCGGAGCTGCTGACTGACATGGCGCTGGAGGAGGAGGAGGAGGAGGAGGAGTAGCGTTTGTCCACCAGCACGCCGCCCTTCACGGCGGCGACGCAGGCGGGAGTCAAACTCTGCTGCTTCAGCCGGCTCACCAGCACCTCCTCTTCTGAGGAG
Organism: Urophycis tenuis; assembly: GCA_036785325.1. Lineage (NCBI taxonomy): Eukaryota > Metazoa > Chordata > Actinopteri > Gadiformes > Phycidae > Urophycis > Urophycis tenuis. The sequence continues at coordinate 3,491,520 of JAXIVH010000032.1, forward strand.
GAGGAGCTGAACTCCACGGGGAGCACCACGCCCGCCAAGACGCCGGCGCTCCCGGGATCACGGCTGCCGGCCGTGGCGCCAGTAGCAGCAACAGCGGCGGCGGCCATGGGGAGCCCGGGGCCCGCGTTGGCGTCCAGCATCCAGGCGTGGTTGAAGTGGGCGAACACCTCCTTGACCGAGCAGCGGCGGTCGCGCTCGGCGGCCAGCAGCCGACGGAACATGCGGAGGGCCTCGTCGGTGAAGCGGCGCCACTGGGACGGCACGCCGCCGCCGCCGCCGGCGCCGCCCGCCCGCCGCCGCTGCCAGCGGGAGAACTCGTCGTAGAAGACGTCGGCGGGCATGGCCTTCTCCCAGGGGAAGTTGCCCGTCAGCATGCAGAAGAGCAGCACGCCGAACGCCCACACGTCCGTGCTGTACTCCACGCAGAGCGCCGCGTCCCCCGGCGGCGGCCCCCCGCCCGGCGCCGCGTCGCCGCAGAGCTCGGGCGCCGTGTAGGGGATGGTGCCCGTCACGCGCTTGACGGGCGAGCCGGCGCGGCGGGTCATGCCGAAGTCCGACAGCTTGACCTTGCGGCACTCGCGGTCGAAGATGAGCACGTTCTCGGGCTTGATGTCGCGGTGCACCAGCCGCTTGCCGTGCAGGTAGTCCAGCGCCATCGCCACCTGGTGGACGCAGCGCTTGGCCACGTTCTCCGGGAGCCCCACCTGCGGGAGAACAGCTGGGTCAGTGCGGGTGGGGGTGCGGGTGGGGGTGGGGGTGGGGGCGGCGGGGGCTACATGGGGAAGATGGGGATTTTAGGATTTCTAATCCCGCTACATTGTGAATCAGGAGTCAGAACATTGTAGATAAAGGAAAACATGAATCAAAAAATCTAAAACTAATGACCCGCTGGACTGCAGGAGAACACGGTGGGGGCTGTTCCACAAATAGTTTCCAATATCCGGGAGGTTCAGGATATGATTCTTACAGATATGGAAATGAAATGTAATAAAATGCTTGGGAACAGAAGCTGGTCTACGTTCAGTGTGCTAGGCTCATTGGTTTGTAACGAGCGTAGGAGCTAATCCCTGGAACAGGGTAATGTTCTCACGTCGATAAAGAACACCTTGGGACACCTGGAACAAAGTAACCACATGTTATGGAAGATATTCCGTAAGCACAGCCTTAAAATAAACGCCCTGCATGTGTTTATTGTGTCCCGTCTTGAAAAAAAAATAGTTAAGGACCATAAAACTTTACCAAACCTATATTTAAACCGTGTTTCAATTCCTCCCAGGATGTGTTTCCTGATATGCGAGAGATGTCAGATATCGGGTCATATTTTGATATTGCGCTTTATCAAGATTATTGATTTCTCTCAGTATCGCCGACAAAAATCTATTCCAAGTGTGAAAACAGTTGTTGTTGCTATGGGGACGTAGGCTAACTGACACTGGAGGTGGAAGTTGCAGTGAGTGAGTTGAGTGTACTGTACATGTTTCTGAGTGTGAGTCTGTGCATATGTCCGTTTGGTGTGTGTGTGTGTGTGTGCGTGTGTGTGTGGGTGGGTGTTTGCCTGCATGTATGTGTGTGTGTGTGTGTATGTGTGTGTATGCGTATATGTATGTGTATGTGTGTTTGCCTGCATGTGTGTGTATGTGTATGCGTATGTGTGTGTATGTGTATGTGTATGTGTATGCCTATGCGTATATGTATATGTGTGTGTGTGTGTGTGTGTGTGTGTGTCTCTGCGTGTCCTCCGACCGCTGCCTACCTGCGGGGGGATGATATCGAAGAGGTCCCCGGCCAGGGCGTACTCCTGGGCGAACACGTAGTGCTCGTCGGTCTGGAAGGCGATGCCCAGCATGTTGATGATGAAGGGACAGGGCGACAGGTAGAGGGACATGCTGTACTCCCGCAGAAAGGACTTCAGCTTGGTGGTCTTCTTACGTAACAGCTTCAGCGCCATCTTGGTTCCTGGCGGCGACAGCGGATGATACGTGGTTGTTATGTCATAGCCAGCAAAAAGAGGACATTCCTCGTGTCTAGTTGTCATCGATCTACCGTCGGGTTCGAAATTCCCTGAGCCGTCATGTCAGGCCCCTCCCCTCCTTCTCCCCACCAATCGGGACCTCACGCATCAACAGGAGTCTGTAGAGTCTGCGCTTTCATCCCATCAGCTATCAGACTCTACAACACCTCACCCACCCGCTCCCAACCAATGTCTCGAAAGCCCCAACACCTCCAGATAATGGACTGACCACCACACCTCAGGACTGTTTGCCTAGGCCGTTGTTATTTTATGTCTTCTCACATGTCTTACATGACTACCTGAAAAATCCTGTATATTTGCACATTTTGTATTTTGCACATTTTGCACACTTCCACATCTATTTTGCCCAATTTTTATCTGCACATCTATTTTTATTGTTTAATATCATTATCTACACCTCAGCAGGACTCAGTTACCAATTGCACTGTTCATCTACCAATTGCACTGTTCATCTCAATGATGACTACTATGTATGTATATAGGTTTTCATTTTTTCATCTGACCTGATTCTAAGAGCTTGCATATAATTTTTATCTTAATTTAGGTAAATCTATTTATTGTTTAGTGTTTATTGTCTATACTCAGGTCCGTCACTGAGCTCCACCTGTCTCAGCTCACAGGATCCTCTCCGACACCACCCACCCCCACCAGGGACTGTTCTCCCGGCTGGCGTCTGGTAGAAGGTTCTGCAGCATTCCCTGCAGAACAGCCAGATTCAGCAAAAGTTTCTTCCCCCTAGCCATCAGACTGCTCAATGCAGAATAACCCCCCCACCCATTTCAGTGCAATACTTTCAGTGCAATACTTCCTTATCGATGTGTGCAATAATCTCCACCCTGCTGCTAATAATGTTCACAATACTTTTTTTTTTCATGCCTACACTGACACTTTTTTAGTATTATCTGTCATTAGTATCCAGTTCCTTTGCACTTTATTAATATACATTGATCATAGTTTATATTTTTATTTCTGTGTTTTTATAGATCTATTTATACATTTGCTTATCTCTGTGTCTGCCGGAAGCCATAGCAACAACATTTCGCTGCCAAAAATCACTCTGTGTTTCTTGTGCAATGACAATAAAGAGCAGGTTGAGTTGAGTTGAGTTGGGTCTACCGCCTCTGCCCTGGAGATGTGCTCCAGGGCTGAGGGCGTGTTGTCAATAAATGTTGTGGTTCATTTCAAATAACTAGTCCCCTCTTATGACAAAAATGAGCCAGAAGGTTCTGGGTTCAAACCCAGTTTACATGATTCCCTCTTGGCTCATGTAAACGCACGTGCCTGTGATGAAAAACGTAGACAATGGCATTAGAGCACTGTTATCTTTGTGATGAGACATTTTGTGAGGTGCTTTTATTGTGATTCGCTGTTATGCTGTCAACAAACTGGCAATGAACACTGATTCCAAAGGATGAAAGTGTTTTTGTGTTTTGCCATTGTGTGCATTTGTGGCAGGCACACTCAAACTGAATGCTCTTCATCAGAATCGGTACATGGCAGTTACTTTACCAATTTATTTTGGTAATGAATGTTTAAGTGAAGCCGCGAGAGAGACGGCTACAATGGCTCGGTCACTCAGACTGTTGGGGGTTCACGCGTTGAACTCGAAAAAAAAACATGAATAGATCCAGAACATTCCACACAAGTGAGAGAGGGATGACATCAGACCCAGAGAGATGACATCACCCTCTCTCTCGCTCTCTCTCACACACACACACACACACACAGGGCTTGTTTCTGGGCTGTTTCCTGACTTTTCCATTTCAATTTGTATTTGCTGTTTGTTTTTCACTTTCTTCAATGCTCATTGTTGGCTGTTTTCCTAATGTGTGTCTGTTGAAGACGGTCCTGTCTATAGTACATTCGTCAAATGTTTCGTAGTCATCACGTCAAGCATGTCTGATTTATGTATGTTTCATCATGGGACATTGATTGATTGATTGTGTGTGTGTGTGTGTGCCTTTGCGTATGTGTAAAGGCGGCATTTAGCCGATGCTTTTGTCCAAACCGACTTACAATCAGTACATTTGTGGGGTTTGACATGTGGGCAGTTGGAGGAGGAGGGGGGATCAAGGGGATCGAACCGCCGACCCTACGGTTATTGGACGACCCGCTCTGTCCACCCGCTCAACCCACTGAGATACTGCCGCTGTGTGTTAATGTACCATTCTCTCTTCATGTTTCTTCGTGTTCCACTGTTCTTGTGTTGTGTGATGGTTTGAGTCAATAGTTGGGTGTTTGTATGATTGGTTGTATGTTTTGGCGTGGTCCCTGCTGGCTTGGCTGACCTGTAAACCACTGGGTTTGACGATCAGTAGTGACACGCACATGTTGCCACACCTTAGTGCGTTTTTACATAGTCTGTTTCGTTCGTGTATTTTCCTTTCAATTAACTTTTTGTGCGTTTTAAGGTATTGGAAGCTGAGGTGGAAGTGGACAATTTTGCAAGCCTGTGTGTGTGTGTGTTTGTGTGCGTGTGCGTGTGTGTGTATGGAGGAGGTGGGGAACACTCTGCTAAATGTCAGGGCTCCTCTCGGCCTTTCAGTGCTTTATCTCTCGGTGGTTTTTCACACACATAAAAGACAGCATCCACGTTGACGTTGGACACTCTGTCTCCGGAGGTCATGATGTAAAGGTGATCAGCTTGAAAAGAATACATAAGATATATTAAATTCAAAGCTCTTTCTGAAGATATTCTAAAAAAAAAAAACCTTAAACAATGACTGCACGACAATGAAGACTGTAGAATGTTCAGTAGCCATTAAGGTTCACTCATGTTCATGTAAGATTGCATTCATGATAGAACGGGTTGCATTTTAGGAAGCAAAAGTGAAGGCGAAATGAAAAACAGAATGGCAGTTGTTTGCGGGCCTGAAATGGTTTTGGCCCAACCGTTGTTTTGGCCTGTGAGAATGTGCCGGGTAGAGGGCGGCCATTTTTTACCCATTTTTACCTTATCGGTCCATATCGGTACCGGCCATTCTCATATCAGCTTTTGCCGATATTTTTCCAAAATGTGCTATCTCATGTTAATTCCAATATTGGACAGGTTTAAATTTGCTGTAATTAAAAAATGAAAATATTAATCCTGCTCAACAACTACTTGCCGCGTAAACTAAACCTTCCCAGCAACGTTGCTTGGAAACATGGGATGGTGAAGGAAGAAGTTCATTCATGGACACTGAAGAAATGGAAGAAATCCTTATAGATGGTATTTAGAATAGAAATTCAATGTCCTTAATCGTTTTTTGTTGAAAAAGTAAAAAATATATATATATCGGCCTAGAATAACGGCCAAATATCGGTATCGGCCACTCTAGGCCATCAGATATCGGTATCGGTATCGGCCCTGAAAAAGGCATATCGGTCGACCCCTAGGGCGCCAGCTCACCTCGGATCCTGTGGACCACCAGGTCCACCTTGCCGTAGGTGCCCTTGCCCAGCTGCCGCACCACCTCGTAGTACTTGTGGACGTCCAGCTTCTCCAGGTTCTGGGCTGCGATGAGCTGCAGCTCGTCCAGGATGTCCCCCGCCGGGTGGAGCTGGGGGTGGGGGTGTGGGTGGGGGTGGGGGTGGGGGTAGGGGTGGGGGTGGGGGTAGTGAAGGGGAGTCAAGCTCATTCTTCCAGAAGGGAGGGGCTATGGAACCAGGGAGGCAGGGGAGGAGGAGGGGTGGGGGGGGAGGGGGGGGGGGGCGTGGCCAGGTAGCTGTCGGGGCGGGGGGCTGGGGAGGATATAATCTACTTCCTGTTGAAAGAGCAAAGAGAACAGGAAGGAAGGCTTGAGATGAAAGGACTGGAGGGTTGCTACGGCAACAGCGCCAGCACACCGGGCATTGTAACAAAAGGGATAGATTTTAATTTATACCTCGATATATCACATGTCATCAGGTCATCACATCTCTGCAGCCATAAAAGAAAAAAAAAACATTTGTCATCCACTCACACACACACATATATCCCTTCCGGACACACACACACACACACACACACACACACACACACGCACACAGACAGACACACTGACACACTGACACACACACACACACACACTGACACACACACTGACACACACAGACACACAGACATGCACACAGACAGACACACACACACACTGACACACACACACACACACACACACACACACACACACACACACACACACACACACACACATACACAGTAACATGAGCGCCTCATCGTTACATCCTGGCTCGCAGCATGTGAGCCTGTCTGGTGTCAATTCACAGTCGGGTTTGTTCCATCGTGGATGAGGATGAGGAGGGTGAAGGTCTGTGCAACGGGCTCCCTGCTGTGCCGTGCCCTCACCAGGCAGACCCAGAGAGAAGAAACGGGCTGCTTATGTGGTTTTTTTGCGTTGCGCGTTTGCCCAGCAGTGTTAAGGTTTCACACAGATACTTCAGACACTACTGCGTTTACATGTAGAACTGTAGAGAAAAAAAAAGAAAACGCTGTCAGTCACTTTGGAGGAAAGTGTGTGCTTCACTGACTTGACAGTGAACAGTAAATAGAAATAAAAAAATAAATAAAAAAACGGAGCTATATTAATATCCGCTCAGTTGTCACCGTTGCCGGTACTCAAAGCATGAATGGCGCTGCGCTCTCTGGGCGCGATGGCGCGGCGCCTGCTGGTTCTACCGCCACCCTGCTGAGTGTGAGCGGGCTCGGACCTGGCTGACAGCCCTGCACAAAGTGTGGAGTCAGACGGAGCCAGGGTGGGAGTGAGTGGGGTGGGTGGGGGTGGGGGTGGGGGGGGGTGACTGAGTGTCTTCTTCCGGAAGCCGGCCGGCAGCCGGTCTACTCAGCACAGCTTGCACAAGGTCAACAGAAGCCCCCCCCCCCGTTCACCGCGGACAAAACCCACCGGCCGGGTTGCCCAGCGCCACACGGCGCGGCCTCATCAGTGGGGACTGGCAGCGTGCACAGCAGCCCCTGTATGAGTGTGTGTGCGTGTGTATGTGTGTGTGTGTGTGTGTGTGTGTGTGTGTGTGTGTGTGTGTGTGTGTGTGTGTGTGTGTGCGTAAAACTCATACAGAGGCTGTGCACGATGTATTGTATTGTAGACATACACACACACAGACACACACTGTCTGCATCCTATGTGATGCTCACACACCGGATGTAATCCACAAAGAATTGCAGGCAAATGCACGTACATTCAACCCCCCCACACACACACACACACACACACGCACACACACATAGCACGCACATGTTTTGGGTTAGTCATGCACCACACTTGAACCACTAAGTGAAAAATAATTAGATGGAGACCTGCTGAGTGAATCCAGTCCCAGTAAACATCGATGAGCAGGCTGCCCCCCTCACCTCTTGTGGAAGGATCCTTCCGAATTCAGCCTCAATTCTCCTTGCTCCGGATAAAAGCACCTTAACATCACAGAGAACCCTCCCAGTTTCCCCGCCAGGGGGTGGGATGTGAGATCCTAATTATTCATGTTTCAA
>JAXIVH010000032.1:3504033-3506533 GCA_036785325.1 Urophycis tenuis
GTCTGACATGTTTGATGTACTTTGATTTTTTGGACAGGAGGGAGATTGACCTGACCAAGCGCTGACGCCAATGCAATGTGAATGAAAATAAAATAATGTAAGAAAGCTCTATAGGCTACATGATCCTACGTTATCAGTCACAAAGCAAGCACACACACACACACACGCACACACATGCGCACGCACACACACACACACACACACACACACACACACACACACACACACACAGCTAGCCACACCACACAAAAAGCTGTCCAGACGGTCCTGTTTTCTCAGTACGACCCAGACAGGGACAGAGTGTCCTCGGAATTACAAACACCTCATAGGTCCCCAATTAGCAGGTCCCAAGCATGCAAAACGAAATCTGTGTGTGTGTGTGTGTGTGTGTGTGTGTGTGTGTGTGTGTGTGTGTGTGTGTGTGTGTGTGTGTGTGTGTGTGTGTGTGATTCATGGTATGCCATTGCTTGTACACGATACAAAAAAACAAGTTTTTTTTTTTCCCCACTCTGACTTTATGTTCTACGGTGCTTAACACGTTGTCAAGGCGCACTCGTCCACAATTCAGCTATTAAAGACCTACAGAACGCAGAGATCGTACACTACACACCGTTGTACACCTCGTACAGCAATGCAACAATAGCCTGAAGGCAGCAGCGTTCTGCACTGTTCACTGTTACTCTGTGCAACTTTTCCCTGACGTCAAAATAACTGTCATGCAAATGTGTTAAATGACAATTCATAGATCATGTCTATTGGTGATGGAATCGCTCAGGGATCCTCGGAGACCAAACCCCGAACGAAAACACGATGGGCTTGTTACTTGAGGACAATACGTTCAAAAACGCGATGCTCGACAGTGCACCCCTGTTTGGCACCACACACACACACACACACACACACACACACACAGCCATACAAAGACACAAAGGCACCACGGCATGAAGCTCTCATGGAAGCCCAGTCCGAGGCTGCGTGGACGGCGTGGAGATGGGTCCTGTATCACCTGTTTTTTACTGGTGTCAATACCTCAACATGATGAGAGGGTGTAGTACTACTCTTACCTTTTAAAGTGCAGGCAGGGGAGCAGTACAGCTGTCACTTCGCGGGACCTAAGTGGCATGAAGCTACTAGGGATGGGGAGGAACGCTCGGGATGCGAAAACAAAACGCCTGTTTTTTTCCCCCCCTTTATATAGAAAAAAAACCCCGATGTGCAGACGAAGACTGTGCAGAGTCAGCGGAGAGCGGAGACCTGGGGGCGCTCTGACGGACTGACTGACTGACTGATTGACTGTTACTGTAGGCCTATCCTGGATCGCAGAGACTGAACCGGAGCGAGGAAGCCGGTGACAGCTAGTGTCCCTTGTGCAGCTGCTCTATTGTCTGCGCGCTCCACCGGTAGGCGGAGACAGTGAGCCCAGCCCACCGGATCATCGGGCCAATGAAAACGCAGCTGGCCACACACACACACACACACACACACACACACACACACACACACACACACACACACACACTCCTCTCCTTTCTGTCTAACCAAAAATAACAAGCGCTAGAATAAGTAGTTAAGTGAAGGCAACAGCAAGTCTGGCATTAGAGAACAATAACCAGAATTTTCCAATGGAGATGGTGGTGGTGGTGGGGGGGGGGGGGGGGGGGGGGGGGGGGTATTTATCAGCAATAGTTTATAGTTTCAGATAAGATAAGATAAGATAAAATAAGATAAGATAAGATAAAATAAGATAAGATAAGATAAAAATAATCCTTTATTAATCCCCCTTAGGAGAAATTCACATTGACCAGTACAAGAGGATAGAGGAGTGCGATTAAAAAAAAACCTGACTATAGACAATAAACAATAAACAATAAATAGATTTACCTAAATTAAGATAAAATTATATGCGAGCTCTTAAAATCAGATCAGATGAAAAAATGAAAACCTATATATACATATATATATAGGTTGATATATATATATATGCTTGCATGTGCAGGTTACCGCAGCGATCTATGACTATGAAATAGGACCATGTCTGGTCTAAACAAGTTGCTTATTAATGGGTAAATAAAACGGCGTGAGAAAGTGACTGATTGAGGACATTGATTGGGTGCTTCTTTACGAGCGTGGACGTTGATTGGTTGGTTGCTATCCTCTGTGACACCGCGACACCCCCGCGCGGCGCTTCATCATCTCCGTTTGAAGTGAATTCGTCTGATCCTGAGTCATCGCCAGTGGATTGTTATTCTGTACGGCAAGCGGCTTTCCCCTGTCGCCTATAGAACTCAAGAGCGAGTATTATTAGTCGGCCTAATGCAGACACATCGAATAACTGTCAGACTGATTTCTGTTTTAGACTCCGACGTGAGACACTTTTCCAAACCCAATTTAGAGGTAATGTTTAACTAATTTTTCTCTTTTCTCTTTACAAATATAGAGACAAGTTACACACACACACACACACGCGCACACACACACACACACATGCACACGCACACGC
>JAXIVH010000032.1:3511533-3554547 GCA_036785325.1 Urophycis tenuis
GACTAAGAAAGGCCAATGGGTGTACATGGGACATCCCATAAAATGGTGAGCTCGTGGTATAGTGGATGAAACGCTACAGAACCAGACACCTCATCTGGAACTTGAAGCAAGGAGAAGCCTGGCTCTGTTATCTGGCTCGGGGGGGGCGGGCGGGGGGAGGAGGTGTGGCGGCGGTGTGCGGGGCGCCCGGCAGCCAAGCCACTCTGGGCACCCACCCAATGAGTCAGGCTCAGTGGTGATAAGTATATGGGCTGCAGGCCCGCCACAGCCCAGCCATGGGAGGGGCCCCCGGGGAACCGGGCCCAGGTCGTGAATCTTCCCCGGCCTGCTCGTCCTACACAAGGTAGGTGTGCGGCGCGTGGCTCATCAGCATCGTGGTCGTGTGATACATCAGGAACACAACACTGCATCACAAATGTTGGTTTGTGGTCATGTCAACCTTATCGCCTGTCTGTGTAATTAGATCATTTGTAGTTCATAATTTGCTATATCATTTTTTACCGATGATTGCTGTGTATATCAGCCTACGCAATACGTCAACTTTTAATTTTGAATCATGTGACCCTGTGATTAACATGATGTCTGCACTAAATTATACTTCTGTGTGGTGTGTTATACAAACTTTAAAGTAAGACAATCTTGAAATACTGTTATGTTAAATTGAGTATTGTAACGAATGCAATTTTCCTCAGGCCAGGGATCATTAAAGTATTTTTGTCTGTCTGTGCAGCTTGTGTGTGTGTATGTGTGTGTGTGTGTGTGTGTGTGTGTGTGTGTGTGTGTGTGTGTGTGTGTGTGTGTGTGTGTGTGTGTGTGTGTGTGTGTGTGTGTGCGTGTGCAGGATTTATAATAGGCTGAATAAATCTCACAGCAGGGCCTGTGGCATCTACGTTTTGCCACTGGTCAGGCTCTTGAGGAAGAAACGCTTTGTGATTCAAGCTGGAAAACGAAAGAGACAGGCGGCATAGAGCAGGAGGAGAATGTTAACTACCGAGCTCCCAACAGCAGGCTGCACACTGACGTCTGAACAACCAACACTTATACCCCCTGTCTGGAGAAGGGAGAGATCTGGTCTTTGTGCTGTGGCGATTTAATTTAGAGAGACCCCACCGAATGCCTTTCACCATGTTTTGTAAGGTTTAGATTTTGGTTAAATAAGTCAACATGAGACGCTATACAAAGAAGTGCCAGCGCCCTCTACCGGCCATTAAGATTTGCGTTTGGTTCAGTTCAGTAAACCACTCGGCGCGTTGCTCCCCCACTGAGCCGTCCGTGTAATTAAATCTTAAGATAATTTTAGCAATAGAACCACAAAGTGGATGCCATTTTCCGTTGAACGGGTATCAACCTTTTCCACTGTTTCAAAGCTTTATCACGAAAACTTTTGAGGTAAAGCTAACAGACTTCTCTGGACCTGATGCAAGTGTTCAAGTCAACGTTTATTTTTCTAACTAGGCCTACTGTAAAATGTAAGATATTAATGTCAGTTCTTTTGGATGTTATTTGAGGTGCGCGTTTTAAATGAGATGGCCTTTATATTGTCATTGGATTGCATTGTGAAGTAATTATCGTTGCAAATTAAGAACGCCTCGGGACCGAGGTGGCTCATTAGCAGGTTGTTAGCAGAGCGTTGTTGTGGTTGCGAGCATTGTTGTGTGGGCTGATGCTCCTAATTGTACATGTTTACAGAGCTTGATGAGATGCCCTTTTAACCTAGAGCACGAGATGACATCAGAAATAAAACACAAAAAAGAATCAGATAGGTTTAAAAGCAGTTTGTAAGCAACAAGTACACATGTATTTGTTTATTTGGGGATTTAGTAGATGCTTCATCACAGTTACACATCTCTCTCTCTCTCTCTCTCTCTCTCTCTCTCTCTCTCTCTCTCTCTCTCTCTCTCTCTCTCTCTCTCTCTCTCTCTCTCTCTCTCTCTCTCTCTCTCTCTCTCTCTCTCTCTCTCTCTCTCTCTCTCTCTCTCTCTCACAGATCACACTTAAAGGTAACCTGGAAAGAATCTGTGCGTGAACCCTGTCATCCTGGCAACATCAGGGTTCTGTTCTGGCTCTTATCTGCCCTCTCTCTGTGCTCCCCTGGTTTCTGTCATTCAGTCACATGGCGCGAATGACGCACAACCAAAGCTGTCTGTTTTCCACGCTCTGAAACCAAGGTAGCGGCACACATCTCCGCGTGTCTGGCCGACATTCTCAGTGGATGTCGACACACACCATCTGGACCAAAACGAGCTGATCTTCCTTCCAAGGGAAGGCATCTCCCATGTCCACAGCCTCTCCATCCATATTCACAACTCTATGCCTGTTTTGGTCTAGGCTCTCGTCGTCCTAACGTTCAGACAACTGTATCTCCCTTCTGGTCTACCTTTATGCGCCACTCCGCCTCTGCAGCTCTTCCAGAAAGAAGCGACCCGCCTGGTCTTCAACCTCCCCAAGAGCTCCCACAGGACCCCACTCATCTGCCCCCTGCTGGCTAGCGCTGATTCACTCCGCTGGTGCTTGCCTACCGTGCTGAGATGGCTCTGAGTCCCACCTTACATCCACGACACCCGGCGCAGGGCGAAAGTTCTTGTTCTGTATGGTAGCACTTGTGGTGTGATCTGAATACGCGGTTGTGTATGTTAGACACTAGAGGGGGCACTACTCATTATCTGGGCAGCAATGATGCAAGGGAGGCGCATTGTCTGGAGTGAGCGGAAGGTAAAGTTGCGTAGCAAAGAACCCAACACGACATGGTGTCGAAGTTTGGCTTATTTGATTAATTTTATGTACACCTACACACATGTACAGTATGTAGGCCTACACACATGACTCATATTTTGGGTTGTATCTTCATTGTTGATTGCAGTAAGTGGCTTTGGACAAAAACATCAGCTTAATTAATCCTAATGTAATGTAAACCATGGCAAGTGTTTGACTTGGCATACATGCTAAATGTATGTATATTACAGATGGAATGTGGGAGTGACATGGAACTCATTTCTTGAAAGGCATACAAATTTCCAGTTCATTCTGCAATAATGTTACGTCCTATGTAACCACGTCTTGAACACTTGGTTTATGCTGAGGGAGTGGTTTATACCTGGAATGACCTAGATGATGTGTACATATGGTCAGCATTTGGCATTGCAAGGATTTTCATTTTTTCAGAACAGATTTTAAGTTGTTGGGGCTCTAACATGGTAGTTTCGTGTTCTTTGTGGAGCTGTGAACATTGTGTTTATGGTGGCGAAATTACAATTTTTGGTTTGTTTATTTCTTGGTAATTTGGTTACATGTACAGTAGGCTACACAAAGGGGAATTGCAATGGAAAGTCACAATGAAATCAATAGTACTAAAAACAACAGCAACTCTCTATACCACCTCCAACTAAGTCTGTCTGATGTGTTTTGGACAATGGAAGGACCTTGTGGTCCTTCTCAAGGTGATGTGCTGAAGCTGAGGCTTGAAGCTGGGTTGGTTCCATCTGGAATGTCAGGATTCCAGTCGGAATGTCCTGTGCTTCCTGTGGAGGATGGTGGTTGGCAGGAGATGTCTGAAAGTATGCATTTTGTGAGGAGGTTTGTGACCTTAACTGGTGCTGTGGTTTTTCAGCTGAGGATATAGCGCAGGACACAATGGAGGCCAACATGGTCACTTGATTTGGGCTCATTGTGGTTGTCATTGATTACATAAAATCACAAAGTACTGAAAACCACATTCAGTAGTTAATTGAAGGTTGAGTCACATGAGAGGGCATCTGGCGGTATGGTTCACAGTTGACATTTGCGTAACCTCACCACTAATTAAAGTACCCTATTTTTATCAGAAACCATCTGGCATATTTGACGGAAAGCTGTCACTTCTTGAGGCACAGCATTCATAAAACATCCTGACACATAGTTACCATTTGTATCTTGGATATTTGCACCTTTGACTAAGCCAAAGGCCTTTAGCTGGGTTCTGCTTCGTGCTCCTTTGTACTTTTGTCACCATATGTAAATTCTAAATATCTGTGCTGGGATTAATTGTCACAGGAGTTACAACCTATCAAATGGCAAGGAATTGTATCTATCTAATCTACCAGAAAGTAGTCTGCAGCTTGTACGGAGCAACACCGAGGTTGAAACCATGGTCTAAACTCTGCTAGGCTTGAGAACTCCAGGGAAGTGTTCAATGTCAGCACGCTTATTGGTGTGAAAATAACATGGCTGTTCAGAAGAGTCATAAGACTGTTGTTAGGCAAATGCTACCATACAATTGCTGCTGTCGATGAAATGCCAAGCTAAGAATAACATTGTTGTGCCTCCAAAGCATACTGTATTTTTCCAACATGGACATGTGAAATGACAAGTGAAACGTTAAGGCAGGATGGATGCCATTCAACTTTTTTAAGTGGCAGCATGATGCCCTGTGTCTGGTCATTTGAGACCAGAGAGAGATACCACGCGACCCTAGTGTTATTGGTGCGCTGCCTTGTTTTTAACTGGAAGAATGTTTGAGATTACAGTGGGTGGGAAACTCCAGTGTCTTGAACATGTACGATTCCCAAGATGTGAAGTAGAACAGGTCAGTGTTTTTCTATGAAGACTGTTGCACCTCGATCTCTTCTGTATTTACCCATCTTCCAAGACACGCATGATGATGATGATGATGATGATGATGATGATGATGATGATGATGATGGAGATGAAGATGATGACCTTCTCAATGCGCTCCCTGCGGAGGAATCAGGGAGGTAGTAGATGTGGAGGAGGATGCTTTCGAGCCATGCCCACCAGTGTAAGTGGTGGTACGTGATGTAAAGTCGCTTGCATGTGAACGTGTGTATAAAGATGCCGTCTGACTTATTACAGAGGGTGATTTTATTCAAATGTTGTCCTGCAGATATGAACCCTGTGCAATTTTGCAAAAGATGTTCAATTCATATTCATATATTATTACTATTGCTGTTCCTAGTGCTATAATTAATACATTGCTCAATACATCAATATGTAAACAGGGCAGTTGGCAGTCCCTTTGCATTCATTATATTCCAAGTGTTTAGCAGCTCCCATAGAGCATACGGACTGCTCTGGCTAGGTGGTTTTCTCCAATAGTGGTTATAAATGAACAAATCTAGAAGTTTCTATTCTGTTTTCATGCCAGTGTGCATGCTGACTGAGGCCAGAGGTCAGAGTTTTGTTTGGCAGTGTGATTATTCACAATTCGGATTGCAGAGCAACATTTCAATGAGCCCCGCTAGTGAGCATAGGAGGGTTTTAACTGATTGCAACGCAGCCTAAACATTCTCCTCTCAATCACAGTGAAAGTGCCCAGTTCTCGGTTGTATGAATGGTCGTAGGAAGAGACTGTCGACTGAATACACATTTAACTTCTTCCGCACTGAGCCAGCTCATTGCCACCGGGGGGTCGAAGCAATACAAGATCCAATTTGATGCAAAATTCCCCTGTTTCAGCTCGAATTTGAACACAAGGAGATCTTGAAGAAAGCTTTTTGAGGGCTGAGAGGGGGACATGTTATATATATATATTTATATACAACACTTTTTTTGAACCGTCGTTGTGTAGGAGCGTAATATTGAGCCATGTTATACATGAAACATACCCACCACCATGGTATTATAATATACAGTAATAAGTGACATACATGTACAAGGCAAACTGTTATTACCTGATGTTACAGCAAACCTCTCCTGTGTCTTCCTTCTCCAGAGAGTAAGGCACAGGCTGCTTTCATAACATACATCTTCACTTGCTTTCAAAATGTTTTGGGGATAGTGCTTTCCTGAAATTTTCTAATGAGAAAATGTGTGTGTGTGTGTGTGTGTGTGTGTGTGTGTGTGTGTGTGTGTGTGTGTGTGTGTGTGTTTTTTAATGTATTCTACCAATTGTATTTTATAATATATGAGTCCAACTGTTTTTCCGTTTTTTTTTTTTTTTTTGTGTGATTTTCAGCAAGTCTTGTGCGAGTCTTGAATTAGTTAAATGCTCAACTGGCTGGTCACTAATACAACACTAATGTCATGCAATACAGTGTTACTATATATTCATGACACCTACAAACTACACACACTGCATATTCTGCATATTTTACTTTAAGTAACAATATGTGGTGATGTGGCACATCTTAAAATCATGGAGGAGACTTTGAAATATATCATTAAAAGGTAGTTATGTGAGGGTAATGTAATATCCTGTTTTAACTGAACCACCAGCAGATCATGCGGATGTGGTGGTGGTGGGATTATTTACTTTTATCTAACAGATTATATCTGATGGAAAATGTAACTGTTAGATTATGAATGATCATGTTGAAGCATTTTGTTTTATGGAGTAATTAAAGACAAGTTAATATAGATCCATTATTCCTTCTAGATAAACATTACCAGAAACATACAGCAGATGTATGTATGTATAAAATAAACTCTAGGCCTCAACCACTCAAACCTGCTGGCTGTCTAACACTGAGGCACATCATTTCACCATTGCAGCCAACTTTGCAGTATCATCATAGTAACGTTAGGGGGAGATGTTTCACAACAAGAGAAAAGTACTTTATTTACCTATGCAGGGCTCCAGATGCTGACCAAAACAAACTTTTTAATTTTGCGACCATATTAATTTTGCCAGTCGCCGTTGGCCACCGGTACAGATAAACAATTTTTATTTTATTTTATTAATAACAATAGAAACTGCTGCATGTTTTGTTTGTGTACTGAGAGATCTTCTCCTGCCTGCATTTACCTGCACTATAGCGGTAGCTCTTGTACGGTTTCCAACACATACATTTCTCCCCTCTCCTATCCAATAGTGTTTAATTTAGTTCAATATAGTTTAGCTCGAAGGCGTATGAATTTAGGAGTTAGCTAGCTAGTGGATGCTAATGAGCTAACTTTAGTCAGCTAGGAAAAAAAAAAAACGAAATGACGTAGAGGCCAATTCCACCAATGAAAGACCTCAAGAGACGTTTGAGTCATCCCGGCCTGATCAGTGTGCAGTCCTTTACAGATGACAATAACCAAGTGCAGCGAGGTGAGTCTTACTCCCCCATCCCTGCTGCTCCCATTCCTACAAGACACTTTACTGGTTACGGTATGACACGGGGACAATGTACTGCACCTTTTGCACTCAGGAAGGACCAGAGATTGCAGGTGAAACAGAGTTCATTGCCATTTCAAGTCATTTTTTAAAGAGAAACGGTGAAGAAGCATGGTGACAGTGAAATACATGTCATTGCTTGGTCCGCGCTAGTGACAAAGTTGCAGAAAAAGAGATGAAAGTCAAGATAAAATTCAACGCAGCCTACATGATGGAGGAAATACCATTCACAAAGTTTAGTTCAGATGTTATTGATGAAGAATGACATGGATGTCTCAGAGACATATGACAATGACATGTGCAGAGTTCAAAGGTTGCATTGCTGGTGAGTTGAAAAGCATTGTGCTGGAACAAGCTTTAACGGCAAATTACAAATCACTTATAAATATGGAACTATGACTATGGAACAGATGTCTCAGGAGAATATGTTATGTTTTACTCTCGGCACTTCTCTGACGGAGCAGTCATGACTTGGCTACTAGGGTTGGCCGAAATTTATCACAGTCATGTGGAAGGAACCCAAAATACGTCGCTGCTTGAATAAGCGGATCCACCCAATCCAAACTGGGCACACAAAATTAGTTATTTCGGAGCAGATGGTGAAAGTGATAACATGGGATGCAACAGGGGGAATAGGGGCATATTTCAGAGGTGATGTAAGTGAGCATGTCCAGTCCTTCCCCTCTCTACCTCATCACCAAGGACTCAATGTTAAGGACTCAAAGATCAGTCCCAATGATCGAGAAGGTCCACGACCCTTCACAGCTTGTGTGGAACACGTATCATTTTGAACAGCAAGCCAGAACTGAGTGCAATAGGTGCAGACCCTACGGCTGTTTAAACTCAGCGCTGCCTGCCACACATTCGTCAGGCACTCTCGGTTTTCCTTCAGTCAAATTATGCAACAGGGCAGGGGCAATGCACTGCTTTGCATCATCACATGGAGCACCTTCCAGCCACATCCAAAAACACGGACATCAAGGGACGGGCCAAGCACATTGCAGTGCAAATGGAAAGCCTGTGTCTTGTCTTGTCTTGTTGCCTCTTTTTTCAGAGGTCTCAATACTATCAAAAATTTCTCTGACTCACCCACAAGCGGTTGCAGCAGTCAAGAGTTTTGTCTGGAGATGGTTAAACACAATGAAGGAAAAGCCACTGAGACAAGGCAAGCTAGAAGAACTCTTACAGCACAGCAGGGTAAGATTTCAGCCAGTAAGCAATAGACGGAGTACTGCAAGTAAGCCCACTGCCATAACCTTCCAAAATGTTGGGCCTTAACTTAAGGGGCCCCCAAACTCATGCTAATTTCACAAATGATCAGAATGCAGTCACTAATAAAACTGTTGATACTGTTAAAGATCTAGAGAGGAGATTTGGAAACATGCTGATCAATGCAACAAAGAAAGTACATTCAAATGGATTAGAGGTCATCAGGGCCCTTTCAGTGTTTTGACATCATGCATGGCCAGAAGATACTGTTGAGGAGCAGGTTGACACATTAGTTTATTGGTACATAGAGTTCTTGACACACAGTGGATGTGATGTTACAGCTGTCCAGAGGGCATGGAAAATGCTGAAGACATGAATGAAATCTAATGTCTTATCCATGAAATTCATGGATAAGACATACAGTTATGGCAGGTGATGCTAAGGAAGGAGCCATTCTGCACAGATTTTAAGAACCTTCACAACATTTTAATTATGCTTGTGCTTCCCATATCTATGGCTCAGTGTGAAAGAGGATTCTCAGCACAGAACAGAATCAAGGCAAGTGTGCAGTTCCCTGAGTGTTGCAACACTGGAAGACTGAGTGAGGATCAGTACTGAGGGCCCCCCACACTTCAGCAGGTTAACCCTGAGCCCAGTGTGAAGCACTGGTTGTCTGCCAGCAATAGAAGGCGCAGACCTAACTACACTGGCTGGCCAAGTGACACTGACACGCTGTTGATAATTGTACAAGGTTGAATCAGAAGTTTAAAAAAAAATAAAAAGAAGACTGTCCATTCAAGTTGTTTTGGTAATGATTGCAGTATATTGAACATCACACATACTGTGCATGTAAATCATACATTGTTTGCTCTGCCTCTATGGGAGGCAGCGCAAACAAAGGCAGTGCAGAGGGGAAATGAGATATCACTATATTTTGGTTCCTGAAATTTTTATTTGACTCATAAATATTATGGGTTTAGGAGCCAATGGCTCCTAGATGTTTTCTTTGCCTGGAGTCCAGCTATGTGTATCTTGTCTTTTGCACACAGCAGGGGTAATAATTGTGCATAAGCAAAGTGTTTTCCAGATTGTGTCAAAGAAGAACATAATGAAAATATAATTGTTCCAAATAGGGGGCCACTTTTACATGAAATCAATTAGGGATAAAGCTCAGAAAAAGGCCGTTTGTATTTTAAAATACTGGCAGACCATTTGGATGCGTCTCAGTACACCGTAGACCAGTTAGCGGTTGATTTATAAAACCACATATTTGACATTGTACATATAATATTACAATAAATTTAAGGATTAACTACCAATCTAATCCAATAAACCAACATAAATGCATTACTTAGGCGGAGGTTTTGAAAGCAAGCGGGCCCACGTGTGACTGCACTGAGCGCCTCAAGGACACGGCAAGATGTGAGTGTTCCTTGACATTCTTAAACAATCAAACAAAACTTAAACAAAAACACAACAAGTCCTGACTCTTTGAATTGCAAACGGGGGCCAAAACGTGTTGCGCAAGTTCACCCGTGTCAAGACAAGGAAGGGTTTACCTTGGGTAAACACCCCTTCTATCCACTCTCTGACCATGCAGCCTTGTGTTTTACTTTCAGCAAAGACGTGGTTTTTAACAAAACAGGTCAAACATGCTTGTTGCATAATCCTCCTGTCAAACACCCACTCTTGTCTTCCTTAATAGAAACATGTGTGTCTGTCTGTCTGTCTGGTCACCTGCAGCACAATGAGGCTCACAGTGTCAACGCAAAGCTCTCTGGATGATCATGAGCACGACAGCACGTCGACTCCATTGTGTTTGTACAGTCACAGGTGTCAAATGTGAACACGTACTTAAAACATGACATCACGCCGCGTCTTTGGGGCAAGTCCTCTTTGTGTCGCGTAACACATCTGATGCAATGCACGTCGCATACATTTGAACGGATCCAACACCTGTCGCCGTGCATGTCTGAAACAAATCTTTCGGAAACAAGAACAAAAGCCTCTGAGGTTTCCCTTTTCGTGGGGGGTTGCACACTGCAGAGCGCAACTGCAGAGCGTTTGCAGAGCGTTTCCAGTGTAAACTCACTCTGACAGCTGGCTTCCGCATCTGATCAAACCTGGCGTAGATGAAAGCAATGGCACTGCCAACACAATGAGTTAGAATAAAAATAAACATTAAATAACATCCGTGAAATACAGTTGTTTTTTTTTTAACGATGAAATCCATAGTACCCCATTGATTGTCGTAAAGAAGAAACATATATACATACACACATATAAATGTTTATTTTTCATCTCTTCAAAAGTTCCCCCTCCTCCCGTGGTTGTTCTTACGCCGCTTGTCCACCTCCATGGCGCGGTCCAGCCAGTCCCTCTCCTGCTCCGAGCCGGAGTCGCTGGCCTCGCTGGCGTCCGCCGCCAGCAGCCGCGAGTAGTTGATCCGCCGCTGGTGCGGCGTGCGCCACTGCAGCACGGGCAGGCACACGCACCACGCCGCCAGCAGGGCCGCCACGCCCCTCAGCAGCCAGCCCGTCCCGAACCGCTGCACCACCAACCCCCCGGCCAGGCTGCCCAGGCAGGCGCCAAGGCCCGCGCACAGCCAGCCGTACACGCGCCGCACGCTGCTCTCCGTGCCGCCCGCCGCCACGTCCTCGCACTGCACGTGCACCGCCCACCACAGCGCCCCCGTGCTCAGGCAGTTGAGGAGCTGGGCGGGCAGCGCGGCCCAGGGGCCCCACAGGAAGGAGTAGTAGAGGCACTGGAGCGCCACGCCGGCCGCCCCGGTCAGCAGCACCCGCCAGGGGACGGGGGGTTTGAAGCGCATGCCCACCAGGCGGGGGAAGGCGGCCCGGGAGAGGCAGCCCGCCGCCAGGGTCAGCCCCATGTGATGCTGGCCGGCGCCGGCGTCCTCCATCGCCCACAGCAGGAAGTTCTCCAGCGAGGCGGCGGCGGCCCCCGCCAGCACGGCCGTGACGGCGCAGAGCAGGGCCCGGGGGTGGGCCCTCACCAGGCGCATGGCCTTGAGGAGCCCGCTGGCCGACCGCTTCCTGTTGAGGTGCAGCAGCGGCAGGAAGGCGGCCACCAGCAGCGCCGGGGTCGCCAGCACCGCGTAGCAGAAGAAGTGAGCGGCGTCGCGGGTCATGTGACCGCCCACGACCAGGAAGCACGGCAGCCGGCTCACCAGTAGCCCCGTGGCCCCCGCGCCGCAGGCCGTGCCCAGCAGGCCCCACGTGTCCGCGTTGCCATGGCGATCCGAGGCGTCCACAGAGTCCAGGTAGTCGTACAGGCCGTCGTCCACCGCCCAGTCAAGAGGCGCTGAGAGCATCTCCCACGCCGACACGGCCATCAGCAGGAGGAAGAAGAGCTGGTGTTGCACATCCATGGCCTTCAGGCTTCCCAGGAAGCCCAGGCCCTCCTCTTCCTCACCTTCCTTCCTCAAACCCTCGCTGGGGTTTGGGAGATCCAGCGCTCTCTTGTTCTTGGCCGGGTGAGACGTGAGGACAGGCCCACGGCTGGTGGATGCTTCCGGCCGGCTACCACTGACGACGGCAGAGTCATTTCCCGCGTTCGAGCTCTCGTCAAATGTCTCATTAGGCAATGTGCGCACGGGCGAGGCGTTGCTCAACAGCACGAGGGCATGTGTGGCGTTTCCTGTCTGCGTTGGTGCTGGTGAAACCCCCGCTACCAAGGTGCTAAAGCGCGGCAGGTCCACAGAGAACATGTTTGGGCTAACACTAGGGTTAGGGCTAGGGCTAGGGCTAGCCGCGGTGGCGTTACAGTGGCCCACCATTGCATCTTCAGATACAGCAGGGATGAAGGGGAAGAGGAGCGCGACCGCAGCCGAACCCACCAGGGACAGGACGATCACCAGCCTGCGCTTGTCGTAGCGCTTGGTCAGCGTGCTAGCCAGCGGGCTCCAGCACAGCGTTATCAGGTGCTTGGTGGCCATGATGGCCCCGGTCATCAGGGGGCCCAGGCCCAGGCGCCTGAAGTAGAGCGTGAGGAACGGCAGGACGCAGGCCCGCGCCACACAGCACAGGAAGTTGAAGCTACTGGCTAGGATTAGCGTCGCCTTGATGTCCACCTGTTTGATTGGCTTCATGGTTGCCCACCTCAGGGAGCTAGCTAGCTTGCTGCTCGAGCTGAAGTTCACACAGCCTTCACATGGAGAACTAGCTTGGGTGACTACGGCTAAATGGAAGACATAAGACAATATGTTAATGTCACAGTGTAATAACAAGTTTGACCTGAAAATGTATGCTTTGGATATTGCAAAGTAAATATTGCAGGGTTATGATTTTGTGGTAACTAATATGTTGTTGTCCTACAAGGTAACTAAACATTGGTATTTACACAACTGTAAATAGTTTGAATTAACACAATAAATACATCATTTGTTTCAAAAGCAAACAAACATATGGGATGATACAACACTTAATCTACAGAGTCGTAGTCTATGTTTTGGAAAGTTTCTTGAAAAAAGTAATAAAAACATGTTTGTTTTTTAAATAAGGCATTGACATCTCCGCATAGACACAGGGTGGACCTCGGCCAGCTCTCAAACCTGATCTCCAGGTGCACCGCAGTGATCCACGTCACGCTCAAAGTTCGCAGATAAAAATGAAAGTACTTTACCGGTTTAACTTTTGAAGCCGCCCGAGAGCTTATCTTCGTCTGTTGACCATTTTGAAGAAAATAAAAGTGCTTGTGAATGTATTCCTGTGTGGGTCTGTGCCGCCGGTTTCTTTTATTGTGTACGAGTACACACCTGTTGCGCTTGTGTGTGCGTACGTGGGACTGTTCACTACAGGGCGCACACATAATGTGACTGGAGACAGGAACTGTGTCTCTACAGCGACACCGATGGGCGTGGATGGCCTCCGGGTGCCGGGATGATAAGTTTTGAGTTCGCGTTGCGAAAGTAATTCGTCGCATGTCCGGATGCATAAGTTTTCCTCTTTGGCACAGGAAGTAACCGCCAGACCTGACAGGACAAACAAGGCCAACAAACAGCAGGTATGAAAAGAGTCACTGTTGACGAGAATAGAATAGAATAGAATAGAATAGAATAGAATAGAATAGAATAGAATCGAGTCGTATAAATGATGTAGGCCTATTCTTATTTCAATAAATTATTTTTATTTTCATTCAATTTATCATACTTTATTTTTACTTTCTTTTCGTCTTTTGTGAACAGGTATTATTAATTATAACCTGACTGTAATGTTCATGAAACATAAAATATCACGTCAGAATTATTTTATGGCTGATTAAACAAATTTCTCTGTTTCATGGCGGTTATTATATTGGATAATACGGCAGATACAGCTGTGGCCTTCCCTGCCCACATCACCCTCTCGACTCCATTTCTGAAATAACATATCGGATTCAGCGGCTTCTGTGGCTGAAAGTGTTAAGTGTTAATTGCTTAAGTGTTAATTAAGTTATGATTGAAAAAATAATAATGTAACATTGTGTCACAAAACATTTTCATAATCATTGTACGGGCAGTTTAGTGAAAAATTCTGATTTCTTTCAATAACTTATTGTATTTTTTTATATTTGATGTTTTTATATTTGATGTGTATACATTTTGTGAAATCGTAATAGGTAGTCACAGTTTTACCTTACCTTATCTTTTTTTTGCCTAACAACGCCCCCTAGCGGTTTTTAAATCCCTCTAAACCTCTACATTTCTCAGGAATTATTGCTTAAACATGACCTCCTCTGAGAAAGTTTTGTTTGCGCCATAAATTGTTAACATTTCCTTGGGTGCCATTGGTTGTTTTTTAATTCGGCAAACTGTTGTGTTCCTTGTTCGTCACAAATTAAGAGTCCCTCCCCTTAATGCTGATTGGTCCTATCATTTTTACATTTTTGAAAAATGCTTTCAATGGGCTGGCTGAAGGCCAGACTGATCAGGATGATCTGAATAATATGTGGACTATGTTTAACATCACTTGATGTGTTCAATTTAGAACATAATATAACTGTAGTATGACATTTACCTTCCACATCCTTGGTGGTCATGCGTGTAAAAAATTAATTCATCTGTGAATCAATGTGTCTGTTATTCTGGTGCTCAGACAACAAAAAAAACCTTGTTGTAAATACCCCTACTACAATCAACCCTAACCCAACAACTACAATTACATTCACAGCAGGCAATGAGGTGAATACTGGTTTTGAGTGCTTTTGAGGGAGATCTAGATTTAAAGGAAAAAGCATCCTTGGCCGTAGACTGTAGAGTGTTCCTCAACACAGAGTTGGCATTCCAGAATATTCCTTAGTATTCCTGAGTGCTTTGCTATATTGGTGCTACGGTACGTTTCCTGTAGTTTCCCTGAGTGAGGATGAAAGTAAAACAGTCCCAGGGTGCCGAAGGTCCAACAGAACGCTCGCGAGCTTCCCGGAGCATTCCCATACCTCCGATGAAGGGGCGTACACAATTTACCATTAACCTCGTACACTACTCAACCAAAAACCTCGGAGCGCCACTCCGGCACGCATTCCGGGACCTTTCTGCGGCGTTCCAAACTTTCCACGGCGTTCGGGAGTGCCACATTTTTTTTGAGCGTGTTTAGGATCTTTTCCACGCCGTTCTGTGGACTTCCCGGCGCTGTCCTGGGGTCAGTGGTTGGGGGCCGTGAAGGTGTTGATGGGGAGGCAGAGCAGGGAGCAGTAGGCCGGATGCAGGGGTCTGACCCGGCCCGGCAGCGGCCTGTGGGACCGCCAATCAGAACTCCTCCCTGGTTTGCTGCACAGGGAAACGTCACACCTGCACGCCAGTTGGGAGGGAAAACAAACACAGCCCCCTATGGCGTGAAAGTCGCGTATTGTTGATGTTGATGTATTGTTGATGTTAATGTATTGTTGATGTTGATGTATTGTTGAGGTTGACGTTTTGTTGATGTTGATGCATTGTTGAAGTTAATGTATTGTTGATGTTGATGTATTGATGATGTTGACGTTTTGTTGATGTTGATGTATTGTTGATGTTAATGTATTGTTGATGTTGATGTATTGTTGATGTTGACGTATTGTTGATGTTGACGTATTGTTGATGTTGACGTATTGTTGATGTTGACGTATTGTTGATGTTGACGTATTGTTGATGTTGACGTATTGTTGATGTTGACGTTTTGTTGATGTTGACGCATTGTTGATGTTGATGTATTGTTGATGTTACATGTACATATATATGTACAGTATATGAAAGTATATGATCATTTATGTGTAGTACATGAAGAAACAGAGAGATGGAGAGACAGAAAGAGAGAGGGAGAGACGTGCCAAGAGAGAGACAGATGGAGACAGACGAAGGGAGGAAGGGAGAGAGAGAGAGAGAGAGAGAGACAGAGAGAGAGGGAGAGGGTAACTCCCCCAGTCTATCCCTCTCTATGACGGGAGAGACAGGCAGACAGACAGGAGAGGGGACAGAGAGACAGTGAGAGACAGGCAGACAGACAGGAGAGGGGACAGAAAGTTACACAGTACCTGCTGACTCCTTGGATGATCCTCTTCTCGTCCTGGTCCAGACACACGGCAAACGTGGTGCCGTCCGCTCCCCTCACGCACACCTTGTTCACCCTCACCTCCGACACGCACAGCCGCTGGAGGGGAATGACGCCGGGGGCGTCGGTGTGTTTTACTCGTTGCGCGTTTTCAAAGTGCGTCCCGATGGGGAACACGCACCTGACGTGACAGGGGATTCATGGGGTGCGGTGACGTGCTTTCACCTGGTTGTAGCCCATCTTGGACTTGGACGTGGACTGTCTCTTTAAGACCTCCGTCATGTTCAGCAGAAGATTCTCCACTCCTAAATCTAGATGAGATCGGACCACACTTGTTTGGGTGAAATTGGAACATATTGGACTGCAATGAGATTAGAGATAAAGACAACGAGGTTAACCCATCCATCCGTCATAATGCACGGGTCTCCACACTGCACCGCCACCTTGTGGTCAGTCATTGTAACTGTCAGTGCTGACATGCTGTAGCCAAAGACCCATAACGCCTACCTGCTATAAGGCATCGGGTAAAAGCATCTCCTTGACTCACATAGCACATCTAGAGGCGACCTGCACTCTGTTATGAAAGCGCCGGCGATGAGCACGTCCACCTACCGACCAGCTGTGTCCTCCTGCAGGCCTTGTGGAGGTTTATAGACGTGCACGCCACCTCCCCCGCTTCAATCCACTGGCTCCTCCCACTCACCGCCACCTTGTCAGGGAAAGAGCAGCGCACAGGCATACATGACAGCGATCGGCCAATCGTCCAATCACAGAGCCATACGGAACAGAGTGAGCCCCGTGACACAGGAAGCGAGTGAGCGGTTACCTGGTTGTAGGCCACGGCCAGCGTGAGAGGGACCGCCTCCCGGTCACCGTCAATCCCGAACCGTTTACTGGCAGCGCCTGAGCATGGAGAACAGCATGGAACACCTCCACAGTAGAGCATGTGTGTGTGTGTGTGTGTGTGTGTGTTGGAGACAGAGAGATCGCATTCATATGGATGTGTGTGTGTGTATGTCTGTGTCTGAGTCTGTGTCTGTGTCTGTGTGTGTGTGTGTGTGTGTGTGTGCGTGGGTGCGTGCGTGCGTGCGTGCGTGCGTGCGTGCGTGCGTGCGTGCGTGCGTGCGTGTGTTAGGGTTGCCAACCGTCCCGGATTGTGCGGGACGTCCCGTATTTCGGGTGATTTTGATTTGTCCCGTACGGGACAGCTCCTGTCCCACATTTCCATCACAGCCTCGTCGGCCTTGTCAAGTTGCACTAGGCAAATAACATTTTAGTTTGCATGCACGCATTTACACAGATATTTAGATAGATTATTTATTTTTTTCTCTTCGGGGTTCGCTTGTTGCGATATAGTTTGTGCGCACTGTCAGCAGGGGAGGGGCGAGTGTTTTTGACTTGCACCCCCCCCCCCTCCCCGCCCGAATCCGCACCCCCTGCCGAAAATGTCAAAGTGTCCTGCATTTGGGGTTGAGAAAGTTGGCAACCCTAGTGTGTGTGTGTGTGTGTGTTTATACTGTATATGTGAATTTGTCTGCCTTTGCATGCACTGCATTTCATTGGCTCTGTACCTGTACTGCACAATGACAATAAAGTTTAATCTAATCTAATCTAATGCATGCATGCGCTTATGTGTGTGCGTGTGCGTGTGCATGTGTGTGTGTGTGCATGTGTGCGTGTGCGTGTGTGTGTGTGTGTGTGTGTGCATGTGTGCGTGTGTGTGTGTGCGTGACTGACCCATAGCTCTGACAGCCCTGGTCCCCGCCGTATGTCCCAGCTCAAGAGAGTAGATGAACACCTCCCTGATCTTTCCTCCACCCGCTAGTGTCAACTAGCACCAGCAGAAAAACACAGAGATTGAGTCATAGTTACCCTCATGTTACTTAGCCAGCGTGTGGTTGTGTAATGGGTGTGTGTATCGGAATGTCCATATACATGCATGTATATGAGTTTTCGGTCAGGACAACTTTGGATAATTCATCACGCTCTTATTTTGAAACCCAAAGGTGATGGAAGAGTCAGAAGAACAAGTGAACAGTGTGCGTATACAATATGGATCTGTAGAGGTGGAGCGTTCAATGCATGTGTAGTGTGACAAATGCAAGTGTGTGTGTGTGTGTGTGTGTGTGTGTGTGTGTGTGTGTGTGTGTGTGTGTGTGTGTGTGTGTGTGTGTGTGTGTGTGTGTGTGTGTGTGTGTGTGTGTGTGTGTATGTGTGTGTGTGTGTGTGTGATTCTGACCTTTGCCTTGTAGAGCTGCAGCAGGGCTGGCTGGTGTGCGTGTCTACAGTAGTACAAAAGCAGATCGGCCAATAGGGGAAGACGATCCACGCTGCCGCTGCTTCCTGTGTCATCGTCTTTTGTACACGTCGTCTAGGAAACCAAATTCACCAAACTGTTACAACATCAACGCCTCTCGGCAACCCACAGGACTTACTCTGAGGGCTTGTTTCTCTAAAGTACGTGCTACAAACAAGGACAAGGGCCTTTAGTTCATTGATTTGGTTCATTTAGAGTTATTAAGTTAGTTAGAATGAAACAGCAACTGCGGCAATGGAAAAGCGTGACTCATCCAAAGCTACTCGTGGACACAGTGAATTCATATACATTTAGAAGCAGGTAAATGGTTGGGGGGGGGGGGGGGGGGGGTATTACTCATGGGCGCCTACAGGTTAAACTTTCTTCTAACACTTTCTTCTAACACTTTGGGCTGGGACTGAAACACCCTACCACCGCACAGTGCGCCATGTCCTCTCAAACTGTTTTGACGTGTGTTCATTTCCTGGTTGCTGAGGCAACGGCTCACCACAGAAGAAAGTCAGCTGACTATGATACAATGCATGGGGGGGGGGGGGGGAGGTTACCGGGGGTACTAGCGGAGCTGGGGTGAGGGAGGTGAGGGAGGTGAGGGAGGTGGGGGAGGGGGGGGGGGGGAGGGGGGGGGGAGGGTCTACCTGGTACAGGATCTGAGAGGACAGACTGAGCAGGCTGAGCACATTGCGCTGGTACCAGGGGTCGGTGAGGGCCAGGAGGCGGGCGATGTCGGTGGACACCTCCTGCACGGCACCTGCACCCTGCTCCTGGTGGAGGGAGAGGCCACGCTGCTTTGTTGTTGTCGGGTTTTGTGTTGAAAGCTTTTACATTTTTTATTGGCAAACATGAATTCAACAGTGTCAATAGGTTTAAGAATGAATCAAGCTCAGCAACGAAACAGCTTTATGAATGATTTAAGGTTGAGAATGTTTTTATCTCATCCAACACTACTACAGCTGTCAAATATTCAAATGTGCGTGCACTGTGCCAAATCGATTGCTAAAACCGTTATCGCCATGACAACGGCATGCGCTTCACCCAGGCGACACCGCCCTTACCGCGGTGGGCGTGGCCCTGGGCGGACCCTCCGTCGGCGGGTCGCCCGGCTCGGGCGCCTCCGCCTTCGTCCTCTTGGCCGGGACGAAGAAGAACTGCAGCCGGCACCTCCGGGTGAGCCTGGGGCTCCTCCTCTCGGTGCGCTGCAGCCGGCTGTAGGCCCGGGCCAGCCTGCCCAGCTCCCGGTCGCCCCCCATCACCACCACCCTCACCAGGGCCGCGTCGTCCCGCTCCCCCTCGCCGTCCGCCTCCTCGCAGCTCAGGATGGGCCGGCGGCGGACGCACACGGGACGCCTCTCCCCCGCCAGGGTGTCCGGGGAGCCGCGGGCCGCCCCCGCCTGCACCGTCACAAGGGGGAGGATTTTGTTAATCTCAGGAGGGGGGGGGGGGGGCGCTGAGAGGGAGCTGGAAAAATAAATAGAGATGTAACACAGTACAAAGTGCAAACATGAACCCGAAAATACAGTTAGGAATAAAAACATTGAGAAACACATGTAGACATTTACATGAAATATGCATATGCATAAAATGTTAATGTGACTAACGAACCTGCCGGGGGAGAGAGCAGGAGTGTTTAAAGCGGGGGGAACCGAGGATCGAATCCGCCCCGGCGCTCACGGCGACCTCCTCGTCACGGCAACCCCCGCACTGGGCGCGGCGCCCCAGGGTGGGGCTGCGGGGGGTCTTGAACATCAGGGACAGACGCTCCACCCTCAGCAGGGAGCGGGACTTCTTCTTGGGCTTCCTGCGGACCTTGGTCCCGTCGGGGCTGGCGGCAGGGTCCTCCGTCTCCACGGCGACCTCCTCGCCCAGGTCCTCGCTGTCGATCCCCGACGACCGGGGCGACCTGGACGGCACCGACCAGCTGGAGGACAGCGAGTGGCAGGACAGCATGGAGTCCCGGGAGGACGAGGACCCGCTGGAGAAGCGCTTCAGCCGGGCGTCCCGCTCGCTCCGGCTGGCGTCCGCCGCCAACTCCTCCCGGGCCGGGGGCTCGTCCGGCCCGTCGGTTCTCGCCGCCTCCTCCTCATCCTCCTCCTGCCCGGCGCCGCTGTCGTCCTCCTCGTCCTCTGACTCGTGGAAGAGGTCCGGCGCCAGGTCGTGGTGGATCTCGTTAGCCAGGATGGTGCTCAGGTTATCTGAGGGAACGCAGGGGCGGAGGTGACTGAGGGGAAGTGATGGACCTGAGTCAAAGCAAAAGTGATGCCTGTATATGTGTAAAATTATTATTATATTATATTCTACTGTCCCTATTGTATTTTATTTTATTTTATTTAACTATTTTCTTAGATTTCCATGTTGGAATGGGCCTCGTCCAATACTTTTGTAAATTTGAATACATTGAATATGTAGCTTAGTGCTTAGTGTAGTTACTAGGGTGTTGGCCTCCCAGCAGAAGGGTCCTGGGTTTGATCCCCAATTTGATCCCGCAGTCCTTAAAGTGTAAGTCCGGCATAAATGGACCCCATAGTCTTTTTTGCCATGAAAACACATCAAATAAGCCATCGAGACAATTTTTTTCAGTGATCACCCATGCATCGAGAAAGCCTCGAAAGGCCCTAACAGCCCCATAGCACTAACACTGATTAGACGGGGGCAACGCGCCTAACGCATCCACAACGGCATATTTTAACCACTAATATTGCTCAAAATAGCACCAAACCTCTTCAGTGGCATGAAAAGGGTCCTTACACATAAAATGAAGCACCAACAACGTAGTTAGTGAATCCGGAGTTTATTAAAAAATACTGTTGTACAAGTCTGTGCCTTACCAGTAGGTCCATGTTGACAGGTAGTCCATACAAGTCGATTACCGAATGCACTGGAGTTCAGTTCAATGAGGAAAGTCTTGGCATTTATAATTCCATGGAAAAAATCGTAGAAGACATCATCGGTCTGATGGAAATCTGTAGACTCAGCCATTTCAGTTCCTGTGTGTGAATGTTCAATCTTGCCTTCGCTTGGACACTAACGCGGCCCACTGCCCCTATAGTGACCTAACGCTACCTGTAGCCCTTCCGTCAATAGACGGCCACACCCCCCTGAGATCTTGTGTGGTATTTCGGTGCTGCAGAGAAAGCTGCTGTCTGGGACTTTATCAAAGTTTTTTTTTACAAACGATTCCAAACCTTTTACCATCTATTATTAACTAATATTTCATAAAACTGCCACAAACCGCAACATTTACGTGTTTTGCTGGAAAAAATCATCTCCTATTGCATTGCATTCGATAATCGACTTGTACGGACTATACTACGAAAGTACCTGGAAGTTGGGCAGTGAGTAAGTCTTAAAGTCTAAAAATAGTATTTTTTTATAAACTCTGAGTTTGCTATCTACGTTGTTGGTACTTCATTTTATGTGTAAGGACCCTTATCATGCTACTGAAGAGGTTTGGTGCTATTTTGAGCAATATTAGTGGTTAAAATATGCCGTTGTGGATGCGTTAGGCGCATTGCCCCAATCTAATCAGTGTTAGCGCTATGGGGCTATTAGCGTCTTTCAAGGCTTTCTCGATGCATGGGTGATCACTGAAAAAATTGTGTCGATGATGTGTTTTCATGGCGATAAAGACTATGGGGTCCATTTATGCCGGACTTACACTTTAAGTAAGAGGCCCTTACCCTGTCTGCTCCCTCCCTCCCATGACGGGTATCTAAATGATGACAGTATATATAGTCTTTGTACGTAGGTACAGTGCAACAGTACTTGTCCTCCATCCAAGGCAGGAGGCCCTGACTGCATGGGCACCAGGGTGCTAAGGTCCAGCAGCCCCCTGGCTTACAGCACGTTCAACCTGAGCCTTGGTCTGGAGAGGGTCCCTGTCCGCCATGGAAGACATCCTGTCTGGTTTCTGTACCAAGGGAGGCACAGGCCCAGTGCTGCGGGGACTTCTTTACATTATGAAGACCATGGAGAGACTGGTCATGGCGGCTCTCCATCCACTGGTCAAGTCTTCTCTGGACCTGCTCCGGTTTGCCCACCAGGCCTTGATCGGGGAAGACGAGACTTGATCCTCCGCCTACTGCAATGTGCCTCCACCCAACAGGAAGAGCTGAGCGGCCCTGTGAGAATCCTGCTTTTTCACTTCTCCAGTGCCACCACCCGGCCGCAGGCGGGGGGGGCACTCCTGTCTCGCCACCAGAGTCTTGCCACCCGCAGAAGTTCCATCTGGGATGGTGTGGAGCCGGAGTAGAGTGCTGCTGGTGGACCGCTTCATTGACACGGTGTTAGCTGAACCACGTGAACCTCTTCGGTGAGGCCAAGGAGACCCTTCTCCACCGTGCAGACATTGTTCATGTCTACAAGTACCTGGGTGGCGACTAGGACAGCTAGCGTGACGAGACAGTGAACTCCAACACAGTCAGGGCCAGAGCAGACTATACTTCCTGAGGAAGCTCCAGTCTTTCAACGTCTGCGGTGCCATGCTGCGGCCGTCCTCTGGGTCTGCTGTGGTCAGCACTCTCCTCTACACTGTCATGTGTTGAGGACAGCGGACTCTCCTCTACACTGTCGTGTGTTGAGGACAGCGGACTCTCCTCTACACTGTCGTGTGTTGAGGACAGCGGACTCTCCTCTACACTGTCGTGTGTTGAGGACAGCGGACTCTCCTCTACACTGTCATGTGTTGAGGACAGCAGCATGAGGACAGCGGACTCCAACACACGGAACAAACTGATCAGGAGGGCGGGTTCTGGGGGGTGGCGACACTGGACCCCCTGGGATCCATCAGTGAGGATGCTGTCCAAAGTGTTCTCCATCCTTGACGAGGACTCCCGCCCGCTCCACAGAGTGCTGTCTGTACCGAGGAGTACGTTCAGCAACAGACTCTTGGTGAAGAGTTTCACAGAGATCCTCAGGGAATCCTCAGCTCCTTTGGCCATCAAGCTCTACAGGTCCTCTCACTACCTCTCTCATTGGTCTCTCGTTCCTCTCACTAAGTCAAGGAGTCAGTCACTCTGAACTCTGTACTGTCAATTTAACTCCCTAGAACCCAGAACCTTTACGTATTGAACATATTAAAGATAACTATAGAGGACCCGTGCATTATGCCTGCAATATACACTTAACTTTACTTTAGAGTAATTTACTTTACTTAGCTTCAGTGACAAATTTAGTTTTATTTCATATTAAGGTATATTTTTTGCACTCGGTTGGTTAGATGCATATTTTATCTATAATTCATATTTTATAATGCTGTACTGTGTGTATTATGTGTTCATATTGCTAGTTATACTTATTTTATTTAATATATTTTTTTAACTTTTTAACTTTGATGTTTCTGGCTTGATTAATAAGAGTTCAGTATATACACTGTAAAAGTGTAGGAACATGATCTAGTTACCAAAGTTGTCTTTCTCCCAAGGACAGACATGGCATCTGGCAAACGGCAGCTCAAAGGAGTCAACCGCACCTAAAGAGAAGATAAGAGGTAAGATAAGAAAACCCTTTATTTGTCCTGCAAACGGGGACATTTACAGGTACAGCAGTTTAGATGCAAGAATATAGAAACTACAAAACTACTAAATACAGAATAAAGTAAAGAGATAAAAAGAAAAATAAGCAGGCAACCAAACACCTCAGTGACTTTCAATTACATGACCTTTCAAGGTCATGAGCAAGAATGAGCAATTGCAACGGCTTTTTTTCTGGTCGGCTGAAACCAGTACCAAGTGATCATGTTGTAATCAATTCCTCAACAAGAGACTTGAAACGTATCACTTGGCGGACGCGGGTTCGTCTCTCTGTCTGTGTTACACATCGCCGGGCTCACCCCCTTCATCGTTCTCACCTTCGTCACCGTCTCCCGAGAACGACGAGGCGGGTTTCTCCGCGCCGCAAGGTGCCGCGTCACCGCCGTTAGCTTGAGCGCTAACGAGGCCGAGGCTCTCCGCTAGCTGGTCCATCCGCCGCAGCAGGCCCTGTCTGGAGGTCTCCGGGTCAGCGGCCGAGGAGGCGGCCGTCTCCATGCTGTCCGTCACCTCGGCCAGCACCTCCTCCAGCTCCTTGGGTCCTTTGGCCTGGAGGAGGAACGCCAGAGAGAGAGAGAGAGAGAGAGAGAGAGAGAGAGAGAGAGAGAGAGAGAGAGAGAGAGAGAGAGAGAGAGAGAGAGAGAGAGAGAGAGAGAGAGAGAGAGAGAGAGAGAGAGAGAGAGAGAGAGAGAGAGAGAGAGAGAGAGAGAGAGAGAGAGAGAGAGAGAGAGAGAGAGAGAGAGAGAGAGAGAGACGTTTTCAGCAGTAAAGCGCTAAAATCCATGACAAGTTGAACCAATGATGTCAATGGCCGAGCTTTTGTAGGATTTTGCTCAGAAACAGATTGAAGATCGCGGACCATAACATTCGTTTGAAGCTTTTTTTTTCCCCTTTAAAGTTTTGTTTGGGTTCTCTAGAGAGCACCAGAACCCATACAGAACAAGTAATCCTCCAGTACACTCATTGGGTAACACAACACGTTTTCTGCTCCAACACATTGCGTGATCAAAATAGCACAGTATCATAAACAAAGAGCAACCGACAAACCAAAATCCACCTCAGCCAACTGCAGGTTCTGCTGGCGTCCAAGGTGGTGACCGCCGCGGCGAACGGCGGCGAGCGGGGACGCTAAACGCACCTGTAGCGCGGCGTGGAGCGCGTGCGGTGCGTACGCGTTGCCTAGCGACGCCCGGACGGCGTGGGAGACGAGGCGCATGGCGACGGCCCTCGGCGACGACTGCACCCTCTGCAGCTGATCGGACACGGCCTGGAACTCTGGGGGGACGCATTCCCCCCCCGCCGCTAGTATCACGGTGCTGAACACACACACACACACACACACACACACACACACACAGACACACACACACACACACACACACACACACACACACACACACACACACACACACACACACACATGCACATGTGTATTCACACACACTAGGTAGTCACCGGCATGCAGGCATGTACACATACATATACACACACACACACACACACACGCCAACATACACACACTAGGTAGTCACCCGCATGAAGGCGTGTACGCATACATAATACGGACCGGGCCAGAACTTTCTGTCCGAGCCCGGCCCGCGTCCGACAGAACAGTAAGCGATCCCGACCCGAGCCCGACAGGCATCAAGCTTTTTATGTCCGAGCCCAACACAGTTAAAGTCTATTTTTTTCATACTAATGACACTTTTACGTCTGTGTTTATGAAAACCCGCCACCCGACTGCAAGGCATTTGGAAATGTCAACAAACAGATGAATGTGATGACAGCCTGGGAACGCCTCGGGATCCCCCAGTCAGAGCTGGCTGATGTGGCCCGGGAAAGGGAAGTGTGGGGTCCCTTGCTCGAGCTGTTGCCCCCGCGACCCGACCCCGGATAAGCCGTCGACGATGTATGTATGTATGTAACAAATAGATGAGCGCAACATGCGCGGGTTAACGGCCGGGAAATTTTTCAATTTAAAATCGCACAAATGTGACCGAGCCCGACCCGAACCCGAGCATAATTTCTAAATATTTGTCCGAACCCGACCCGGCCCATCTGGTACCATCGGGTCCTGTCGGGTTTGGGACGGGCATCTATCCTCTAACACACACACACACACACACACACACACTCTCATCTTATCTCTTACATGGTTTTAGCTTGGTGGTTGCCCATATTCAGTCCTTGCTCTTCTCTCACCAGTCTCTGAAAAGAAATCCCTGGAGACGATAGACACATGAAATCATCCTTTTCAACACAAAGTACCAGACATTACTCTGGTTCAGAGGCTGTAAATACTCTGCTGCCTTGTGATAAATGATCAGTCATTGTCGTCCTTCCTTCAACAGGGTTTGCCAAACTTCAGGTTTGTCAACTTTGGGTCGAGAACCCAAATGGGGTGTTCTGATGCATATGGGGTCGCAGGAGAATGCTGAATAAGTAACTACTGATAAGCTATAGATCATTTATCGTACATGTTTTATACGTTCACTGGTGAGACATAAGTTGCAAATGTTGAACGAAAAACGTCAGAATTTGGGGTCATTTCATTGTTGAATCTAAAGTCTGGACCAACGAATTTACCTGGAGCTCGGAGCTCCTGAGCAATGACTTTGAGCAAGCGTTTGGATGCAGAGCTGCAGGGTTGAGGCCAGGACAGGAAGCTGTGGAACAGGCTGTAGGCCTCCTGCAGCTCGGAACATTCTGGAACCCAGTGGGAGTTCTGAGAGCACACAGGAAGTTGGTCACAAATATACCTTTTTCAGTTAAATAGACAGCGGGCCTATTAGGAAGAATGACTGAAATAAAATCGATCAATGAATAAAATACATACTAACCAAATAGAAGCTAAAATAAAGAATATTTGTGATCACCTACGTGAATATATAATAAGGTGAAAAAAAAGAAATATATATTTTCATTCAAATGTGTATAAATGGAAGGTCAACAAATATATTCATACTTCAAAATAAAAAAACAGAGTAGCCTATCTAAATGAATAACCAAAATGAAATGCCGGTGTGTCATTTGACATTTGTACAAGTAGGATGCAAACAAAGATTAAAAAAAAAAAACACAGTACCAAAATAAGAGTGTACATTTGGGTGACGGTTGAATAACGCTCACTTTGAGGAGAGTTGAGGAGAACAGCAGGGTGAGTGGAACCACCAGTTCATACTGACTGGACTCCAGAACCTGTGAAACATAGTTAGACCAAAGTTACTGCGGTAACCTACCAGTTCCATCAGGTCAGTGGTGTGGAGAGGGGGAGGGTTAGGTGTTCCATCAGGTCAGTGGTGTGGAGAGGGGGAGGGTTAGGTGTTCCATCAGGTCAGTGGTGTGGAGAGGGAGAGGGTTAGGTGTTCCATCAGGTCAGTGGTGTGGAGAGGGGGAGGGTTAGGTGTTCCATCAGGTCAGTGGTGTGGAGAGGGGGAGGGTTAGGTGTTCCATCAGGTCAGTGGTGTGGAGAGGGGGAGGGTTAGGTGTTCCATCAGGTCAGTGGTGTGGAGAGGGGGAGGGTTAGGTGTTCCATCAGGTCAGTGGTGTGGAGAGGGGGAGGGTTAGGTGTTCCATCAGGTCAGTGGTGTGGAGAGGGGGAGGGTTAGGTGTTCCATCAGGTCAGTGGTGTGGAGAGGGGGAGGGTTAGGTGTTCCATCAGGTCAGTGGTGTGGAGAGGGGGCGGGTTAGGTGTTCCATCAGGTCAGTGGTGTGGAGAGGGGGAGGGTTAGGTGTTCCATCAGGTCAGTGGTGTGGAGAGGGGGAGGGTTAGGTGTTCCATCAGGTCAGTGGTGTGGAGAGGGGGAGGGTTAGGTGTTCCATCAGGTCAGTGGTGTGGAGAGGAGGAGGGTTAGGTGTTCCATCAGGTCAGTGGTGTGGAGAGGGGGAGGGTTAGGTGTTCCATCAGGTCAGTGGTGTGGAGAGGGGGAGGGTTAGGTGTTCCATCAGGTCAGTGGTGTGGAGAGGGGGAGGGTTAGGTGTTCCATCAGGTCAGTGGTGTGGAGAGGGGGAGGGTTAGGTGTTCTACAAAGGACCTGACATACCAAACCAGCGTCACAGAACTAGCCACGATGAAGGCCGACTGTTGCTTCAACCCGCGTTGCCTGTGTGGCCAAGAGGTTGCACTGTGATGCCACTAACGCGCTACTTAGTAACGCGTTACTCTGATCTGACTACTTTTTTTCAGTAATGAGTAGTCTAACGCGTTACTGTTTCCAAACCAGTAATCAGATTAAAGTTACTCATCCGAGTCACTGTGCGTTTCTTTTTTTGTCTTTTTCCTAAGTAAAAATATATATTTGCTTTCTTCTTGCGTCTCGGGGTGACGTACACGACAAATCACGTTTCCGCCTGGAGGTCCACTCACGTGTAGTAGGCTGTACGGCCACACAAACGTATGGTACCAATGGAGGGAGGAGAGAGATGCATGTTTTCCAGCCAGAAATACAGGCACTATTTTGAGTTTGTGTGCGCTGGTTGACGTTATTACTGTTTAAAATGCACTTCCATAAAGTGAGTACTGGCAAAACCAGTTGTCATTTTTATGTTGCGGCGGCAGGGAGGGGTTGTCGGCAGCTGCTGAATGTAACTAATAAAGTAACTTGTAATCTAACTACTTTTAAAACCAAGCAATCAGTAGAGTAACTAAGTTACTTTTTAAAGGAGTAGTCAGTAATCAGTAATCAGATTACTTTTTCAAGGTAACTGTGGCAACACTGTTGAACACACAGCAAAGACTACAGCCAATGGACAACTAGCGCGTACGTGCTGTAGTCTCTACCTGTAGTCTACATTTGTCTTTCAAAAAGGGACCCCGGAAGACCTGGGGACTGTGGATATGTACAGAC
The DNA here is from genome assembly GCA_036785325.1 of Urophycis tenuis. Lineage (NCBI taxonomy): Eukaryota > Metazoa > Chordata > Actinopteri > Gadiformes > Phycidae > Urophycis > Urophycis tenuis. Next base: position 3,540,042 of record JAXIVH010000032.1, read on the forward strand.
ATGAGACAAACCGTTTCACACCACGCTCACTCAGACGGTGTCACGGTGTAGCGACTTCAAATCGAGAACATGTGAAAATGATGATTGATCAGATACAAAATTACAATCTGGTGGTGTGGACAGGGGAAGGGTTGAGGTGCTCTATAAGGTTGGTGGTGTGGACAGGAGGTGAGTTATGTGCTCTATAAGGATAGTGGTGTGGACAGGAGAAGAGTTAGGTGCTCTAAATAAGGTTAGTGGTGTGGACAGGAGAAGAGTTAGCGGTTCTATAAGGATAGTGGTGTGGACAGGAGAAGAGTTAGGTGGTCTGTAAGGTTGGCGGTGTGGACAGGAGAAGAGTTAGGTGGTCTGTAAGGTTGGTGGTGTGGACAGGAGAAGGGTTAGGTGGTCTGTAAGAGGTTGGTGGTGGTGGAGACCAGCACTCACCTCCTGGGTCTTGGTGAGGATATGCTGCAGCAGGATGAGGGAATTCCTCTCCTCCCTACTGAGTAGCTCCTCCAGGCCCCAGCGGTTCAGACTCATACCGGCTGGGCACACAGCAGGGTTACACACAGACATATGCAGGCACGGACACACACACATACATACACACACACAAAGCATGGACACACCCACACACGCAGTATGCATGCACACACACACACACACACACACACACACACACACACACACACACACACACACACACACACATACAGACACACGCATACACAGATGCATGCCTCTGAATACAATTACAGCAAGAAAAGCAGTGGCACTTAATTTGACATTTTTGGGGCTTTTTAAGTGTTTTTTTTTCTCTCATGTCTCTGTCCTTGTCAGTTTGTCTTCCTGTCACGAAACTTTCGATTCCCATTTGTGTTGTGTTGCAACACACACTTGCGGTGTACTCGACGCTACCATTCAATTTGTTCCACGCAAAACCCCCGAGTTCAGTGTTTATCGCTCAGCATTCGCTCAATTAATTCGTTAATTCCTTCATTAATTCACGCATTCCTCAAGTCATGTGTCGTCTGCTAAATGACTATGAATTGCTTTAGATAGAGTAAATAGAGTTTCACTCTTATTTTCATACACATGCCTAAAAAGCATATGCCTGGTTCCTGCTGTAGCCTACTAAATGTGATATAATGTCCATGTCTGCAGGCATGTGTGTATCTGTTCTGTTCTCTGGCCCTCTTTCTACCAATGCCCAGAGCGTTTCTAGAGAGGAACTTCGAGATCCATACTCTGAGAATAACACTATTTCTAGTATTTTTCGGCAGCTCTGCGGGAATTGTTCAGTACTCCTTTAAAAACAAAAACAAAAGCCCATTCGCGGCCCCACACTGTGACTTACCGTTCCAGAACTCCTGGTTGGGAGTGTCGCGGTGCAGGCCCGCCAGGCACCGCTGGAGGGCATGGTGAATACGGTCCTCTGTGCACGAGCTCAGCTCCATCTCACATGGCCCAACGGCTCGGTGGCCCAACGCAGAGCAGGACGGGGCCAGAACCCGGCTCCAAAACCCCCGGACCGTTAGCGGACCGACCCAAAGGAAGTGCGCTGCGTGCGCGCTGCATGCAACAACTTGATGTCCTTATTTCCCTTCGACCAAAAATAACCCGCTTCCTATAGCGCTCATTCTTCCTGCCGGTCAAACGGAGACTGAAAGACTTAATGTGCACACTAAGTGCGAAAAAAACCCGATAGAGTCATCCACTTCCTCCCAGACGTGAGTCATGTCATGTCAACACCGAGCGGAGACGAAGAACAAGAAGAAGAAGAACAAGAAGAAGAAGAACAAGAAGAAGAAGAAGAAGAAGAAGTCGACGGAACGCGCACTTCTCCATTTGCATTATTTCTGTCCATCTGACATCAATGATTAGTTTCATAGATGAATGAACAAAACGCAGCGCGAAGAAACTGATTCAACTGTGGTTCAAATCATGTCAATTAATTTCAAAGGGCTGTAGGCTGCAACATAAGGGAGAAAACACATATAGGCCTACAGTTTAAGATTATTGTTCGTATAACGTACAAGGTACAGAAAGTACCTTCTACAACTGCACATGTGTGGACATGCATGTGCGTATGCATGTGTGTGTGTGTGTGTGTGTGTGTGTGTGTGTGTGTGTGTGTGTGTGTGTGTGTGCGTGTGCGTGCGTGCGTGCGTGCGTGCGCGCGTGTGTGTGTGTGTGTTTGTGCGCCGTGGTTCTATTATCTGCCACCCTTGAGATGGAACGAACCTTCTTCCTCCCTTGACTTCATGTATTTCCATGATCATCCTGCTGCGTTCCCATACAAGTGGGGCGCCACACCATTGTCTCCGCGTCCATGTGTTTCCTCTCCGGCGGGCTGTGGCAGCGCTCAGCTGGTCCTGCGGTACACAGCCTGCGGCGGTATACAGCCTACAGCACGCATCGTTTCGGGTCAAAGTCCTTTAAAAATAACAGATTTACGGGTGGCTTTCTGCTGTGACACCGGGATGTCCTGTCCTGGGATTTGTAAACTGTCATCTCATGTTATGTACACAGCTAAAATGACACTTTTGATCAGGAACTTTGCCTCGGATTTAATCTCAGGACTGATATCTGTTGGCTTGGCAGGTTCCTGGAGACTACAGAGAGGAAGGAGTTATCTTAGGAGAGACATAAAGCGTAACGCTGCTATTTGAAATTGAGACACAAGGGGTATGACGACCCTTTGTGGACACAATCAGTAGAAACGTGTCAGACATTCCTTATTTCATTAATTAACCTCCCCACTATAGTAGAATGAATATTTTTAGATTAATACAATATTTTATTAATTTATACAAATTCGTAAAATAATGTATGATACGTTGGATACGCTGTGTGTAATCTAAGCGCCTGATTCCTTTCTGAACCAGATCACAGCAATTAGATGTTCCCCCTGGGCTTTCACAGACTTTCATATGCAAAATCAGAATGAATTATTCATTCTGTGGCCTATACTCAGGTGTCCTGATTGGATTCATTTATTCCACTGACCCTTTATTCACCACAGATATACAGTTCAGATGTACATTCATTTTTGGGGGGGATAGTTTGACACTATTTCAACGTCTCGTTTGTTCGCATCTCCCAACGCAACCGTTACAGTTTATTTTGTGAACTTGCGTTTGTTAGGGTTTTGACGTAGCCTGACAACTTGCGCAGAACAACAAACAGAAGCACGGAAATGCGCATCGTTGCAAGCCATTCATCTTTATGCAGGATATGCATAATTCTACATATAGGAGTTGTTGACATGTTGGCCATTAGTGCGTAGACTGAGCACAGGCCTACTTTTATCCAGCCTATACCCAGGCCTAGTCCTACATTCACTGCCGTGCTACTTATTGATTGAATTTACCAAATAAATAGGCCTACACTGTCGCGTTCACTACTAACTGTATGTATTACTATGCAGGGGGTGGGACGTATATAAATGTGTAATGACTTTGGTTCACCGACGGGTGTCGCTGTTTCCACTCTCTGTCCACACGCCCTCTCAGAGGCAGGCGCGCCGGGCGCTGCTGTGGGGAAGTGAGCGCCAGAGAGGGAATGGGACAGCAGAAGCTGGAGGTGGCCAGAGGTGTGACTGAGTGAAGAAGACGCACAACCAGTTGGTGCTTTGCCATTATCCTTATTTTGGGATTATTTTTAAAAAGGTTTTATAAATAAGAACAGACAGGCCTAAAAGAGTATTTTGTTGAGGGGTGTTGAACGGAATAGGGTTTTGTGAGGGAGTTGTGGCACTTTCTTTTCTGAACTGTTACTTCGAGGTAGTGTCATCTTGTGGAGTTTCCTCGTAAGAATATATTATTTATTTATACATCAATGTGCATGCTTGACTTTGCCAGAATCTCGCTCTTCTTGCGCTCGTATTTACTTGTACTTACTTGTATCCGCTGTGGAAAACGTATAGCTCGTTCTTTTGACACTTTTAAATTCAGATCTTCCAGCCCTAACTCGTTTCTTTTTTTTTCTAACATATTTGTGTCTTTTCTTTCGAATCGAGGACCGTGGCCGAGAGATGCTCGCGATGTGGAAGGTTTGGGTTTCCCTGGTGACGGTGTCTCTGCTCGCCCGGGCAGCGCGCGGGGGGTACGGGCTGAGCATGTTCGCCGCGCAGTCCTCTCCCCCGGACCCGTGCTACGACGAGAACGGGAACCCGCGCAGGTGCATCCCGGACTTTGTCAACTCGGCGTTCGGCAAGGACGTGCGCGTGTCCAGCACGTGCGGGAGCCCCGCGGCCCGCTACTGCGTGGTGGCCGAGAAGGGCGACGGGGACGAGGACGAGAGGACGCGGGACTGCCACACGTGCGACGCCGAGGACCCCAAGAAGTCCCACCCGCCGGCGTATCTGACCGACCTCAACAACCCGCACAACCTCACCTGCTGGCGCTCCGAAAACTACGTGCAGTACCCGCAGAACGTCACGCTCACCCTGTCGCTGGGGAAGAAGTTCGAGGTGACGTACGTGAGTCTCCAGTTCTGCTCGCCGCGGCCCGAGTCCATGGCCATTTTCAAGTCCATGGACTACGGCAAGTCCTGGGTGCCCTTCCAGTTCTACTCCACGCAGTGCAAGAAGATGTTCAACCGGCAGAACAAGGCGACGATCACCAAGCAGAACGAGCAGGAGGCCATCTGCACCGACTCGCACACCGACATGCACCCGCTCACCGGCGGCCTCATCGCCTTCAGCACGCTGGACGGCCGGCCGTCGGCGCACGACTTCGACAACTCGCCGGTGCTGCAGGACTGGGTGACGGCCACGGACGTGAAAGTGACGTTCAGCCGGCTGCACACGCTCGGGGACGAGAACGAGGACGACTCGGAGCTGGCGCGCGACTCTTACTTTTACGCGGTGTCGGACCTGCAGGTGGGCGGCAGGTGCAAGTGCAACGGCCACGCGTCCAAGTGCGTGCGGGACCGGGACGGGAACCTGGTGTGCGAGTGCAAGCACAACACGGCGGGGCCGGAGTGCGACAGGTGCAAGCCGTTCCACTACGACCGGCCCTGGCAGCGCGCGACAGCCCGGGAGGCGAACGAATGCGTCGGTAAGCCAAAAAAGACCCCTCACTTTCCTCCGGGTGTTCTAACGGTCTTCACGGGTTAACGAGCTCAACGCTCTGCGGTTGTTCACGCTCACCCCTCCCAGGGGACATCCAGTCGTTTCGTGAAGTCATGCTTTACATGTAGGCCTACAAGTAGGCCCTACTTTTCGTTCAAAGAAACACTTGATTAGTTTTTTTTTTCGGTGGGAGATATTGGCCCTATAATGCGATGGTTGTCGTTCTCCAGCACACAGTTGTTATTGTGTCGAGTCCAGTTTAATATTATATACAGTGTATATATAATATATATTCTGTAGATTTGTAGATTTATTTTTGGTAGGGTATTGTTTATGCAAATTGATAAGCTACTTGGCAGCCGATATTGACTGCGTAAAGTTTGCCCAAATGTATGATACAAAGCATCACATTGTAAAGAGAAACAAATGCCTTGTTCTTTAAACATGGTCAGGTAACCATGCCACTGGGGCATAATTCCAATCCATTTCGTGTTTTAATGGCCTACACTTTCGAAATATGCGACTAATAACATTGTCATTGTCAGACTAATATAATAGACTATATTAAACATTTACAAGCCTTTAAGCAAACGCAATTGAACGCCTATTAATCATAGGGCCTACTTCATTATTTATAGCAGGTTAAATTGAAGATAACATTTTTAATAATTGAATACCCTAATAAGTAAGAACGCGTCGTCTTGTCTTTTCAAGTCCACCATTGAAATCTGCTAAGCCAAGAAAAAGAAAAAACTAAACTAAAACCAGCCTATAAAACCCCGTGAAGAAAGGAAAGAACAGCGGCTCCGTTTGTTGGGGGCTGATTGGTGTCATTAGTCCTCAGGTTTCACGCCGAGAAGTCGTCTGTAAGGATGGACGGCCGTGGCGTGGGTTGGTTCCACAAACAGCTGCTTCTATCAGATCTCCGGGGCGATTAGGGGGCTTTTATTGACATGTTTGGCACGTAGAGTGTAAACTGCCTGTTGGGGGGCTAGTAAGCCATTCAACAGGGGGTGGACAGACCCGCCGAAGCGCTCATAAAGCACATTCAAACTTTACGCCCTGTACCAGTAGAGTTTAGGCCTACAACGTCGTTTGCAAACATGATTTAATTGACTTTGCAGGCTATTTAGTCACGCCTCGAATGCATAACAAAAAAAAAAATCTGACGGCTGATCCTAAAACGGAAGTGTTCCTACACACCTCCATGGTTTGTGCAGCAATGCAGAACAACTGAACAAGTTGTTCTCCGTGCCCTTCGCCTTTCTGGTCTTGGCGAGGCCTGCGTGTGAGTGTATTTTACTGAAACAAAAGCTTTGTCACACGGTGGGGCGTCCATCACCCTGTCAGCGCGACCCCCCTCCCCCTCCCGTTCTCCTTTTTTTATGTGTGATCAGATAAAGACAGCGCGGGCATGCCGTCCCGAGGCCCGGGGGAGAAAGAGTAAAATATACGGGTGGCCTCGGAGCTTTGTGTTGCGCGGGGAGGGGGGCGGGCAGGAGGGCGGGGTCGTGTTAATTAACGCTGTCGCAGCGGTTCCACGGTCTGGCTCCGCGCGCCGCGGCACAATGCCGGGCGCTATAGTGATCGGCCTCGAACCTGCCTCGTTGTAAATGTCGGGACGGCTCCTCGAGCCCCGCGTCCCCGGGGCCTCTAATGTATAGGCTTCTTAATGAGGCTGTGAGAGCCGGAAGAGATCGGGGTTAGAGTGGAGAGGGATATTGGCCACCCTCTCGCAGGCATTAAGGAAGCAAGACAAAGTCAGTTTCCCATGACTTTGAATGCAGGTTGGCCATCTTATTTTCTTTCTTTCTTTTTTTTTTCTTTTTTTCTTTTTTTCGAAAAGCATTTACATTGGCAGCGCAAACTTTTACATTCCTACCAACTGCTGTCGCATGAAATGCAAATGTCTTAATATGCCGGCCCCCGAAATGGTGTGCGCTTGCAGCACAGCCGACATTCCTAACCACCTGTCAGTTTTTAAAAAGTAAAATAAATCTATATAATTATTTTGGAAATGTTGTCACCACATTGACCCGCTACAATTAATTTGAAATAATTTACAATTACAGGAAATACACAAAGTATACAAAGTCAGTGTAACATAGATTCAAAAGTGCACAGACACACACACTCACACACACACACACACACACACACACACACACACACACACACACACACACACACACACACACACACACACACACACGGAAAGAGGCAGAGAAGGGGATCTCTGTTCTGTGTAAGGTCTCTGAAACAGCTGCACCTTATTCTTATTATTTGGAGTTGTTTCCACCCCTTGACCCCTTGATGACCCCTGACCTGCAGGTGCGCCCCCTGCTTCCTTTTTGGGATTGAGTTTGTCTGTGGAGAAACTCTACACTGCCGATCAGCATATTGATAACTATCAGCCTGTCTGTCAATATGATCCCTTCCAGGGTTTAACGTTGAGTTTGCTGTCCTTTATCAAGTAGCTTTCAAAACCACGCCCCCTTCATCACCTGGCTTTCCAACTGGCTACAGTCTATTCCATCCATGTCATGTTCAACGACAAAGTCTGACGTTTTTTTTTTGTTTTGCTCCATGCAGCCCTTGTGATGTTTCAGCATACAAGCGCTTCTTTCCTGAATGTCGGGAATTCCGTGCCGTAGAATTCCTGCCTCACGGAACGTCGTTTTTTTCTTTGTTATTTTCTCAGAGCGGCAGGTGTATCGTTCGTCTTATCAGATCGGAATTTCTTTTCCTTTGTTCTCGTTTTTTTTTTTTTTTTTACAACCCAGATGCTTGTCTCTGGCGTGTATTTGTTCCCCGCTGAAAGCCTTCGCCGGCCCCGCTGACCCCGAACAGACCTGAGAGTGTGCGGGTCCGACCGGCGCATCGGCGGCTCACCTGACAGAGACTCGTGAAACAAGTAGAGTCCGCCCCGCAAACTCTCATAATCACCTCTCGGGTGGTCCTTGAAGTCATTCATGGATTCATGTCGGGGTTTTTTTCCATCGTTATTTCCCTTCTACTGCGTTTATATATATATATTTAGATCTGTTTTATTTCTTGTATTTGTTGTGCCCCTCAAGAGTCAAATTAACATGTTCAAATGAAGAGGGCGGCAGGGTAGTCTTGTCGGGGTAAACATGTATCCGTCCCTGCCAAAAGGTTGTGGGTTCAGGATTAAAAAAAAAAATATATATATATAGCTCAAACTCTCGGCGTGTGACGATAGGCTACTACACCGCAGGAGACCGGCCCCTGATTGGCCGATAAGCAGGCACTCGCAGCGCTGAACCATGTGACCGCTAGAGGTCTTGGTGGTGGTGTGTCTGAACACATGGCTGTCTGCATCTGGCCCTCGTTTCAGACCCTCTCCAACGGCCCATGTGACCAAGCGGAGATATTTCTCAACACAATGATGTCATAGATATTCTAGTAATGACACTCTGCCTCTCTGCCCGCTCGCTACCTCTCGCTCTGGTTCTCACGCTCCGTATCGCTTGTTCTGTGACTTTGGCTGTTGCAGTCTTTTTTTGTTTTTTACGATCTCTTTTCTATTTGTTTTTCTCTCCCGCGCCATCCCTTACATGCTCCCCTCGCAGTTGTTCTCCCTGCTCTCTCTCTCCTCATCTCTCTCTCTCTCTCTCTCTCTCTCTCTCTCTCCCTGCTCTCTCTCTCTCTCAATCTCTCTCTCTCTCTCTCTCTCTCTCTCTCTCTCTCTCTCTCTCTCTCTCTCTCTCTCTCTCTCTCTCTCTCTCTCTCTCTCTCTCTCTCTCTCTCTCTCTCTGTTGTTATTCATTCCTGTTCCAGCTGTGCGTGTTGCTGCCATGTGTTACACCGTGAACTGTAATGCAAGACGTTTGTGCACTCTGCATTTATAATGAGTGTAGTTTGTCAAAGTCACAACTTATTACAGCATTTCACAGTGTTTACAGTGGAGCATTTCGAAGCAAATTAACCCTATTATGGGGAATTGAATTAGCCATACAGTGACAAAACATCTGTAAACAACAATAGTGAATTATTTGGTTTTAGCAGATTGTAATTCAATGAACGTGATTTATGAAAATACTAATCACATGCAAGGAACTGAATTCTATCAATCTTTCTGTCTTTGTGTGAATCAATTTGTATTTGTATGTGATTCTGTATCGGCCGTCTCTTGTTTACTTTCACGTTGTCCATCTTAATTATGACTTGATCAAAGATCGTCTGCCGTCCTGCTCTGCAGCCTAATCAGGCAGTCCTGAAACCTAATGCAGCTTAAAGCCTTGAAGACGTGACGCCAAATGCAGCCTGAGGCCATGCAGATATGCAGCCAAAAGCCATTCAGTCCTGCAATCTAAAGCCATGCAGATCTGCACCTTTGCAGTGTCGTAGCCGAAAGCCATGCAGATCCACAGAGCCAATGCAACTAATGCAAGTTGCATGTGTTTGTGATGCATGAACTCCCCTTCAGGCCTTTAAGATCCAGTCCCATGTTTCACAAAGAGACTGTAAACAAAGACAATCTTTTTTTTTAAAGGGATTTCTTGGGATAGGCAGAGGGGGGGGGGGTGGGGGGGGGGGGGGGGGGGGGGGAGTCTCTGAAATCCTTGCTCTGGTACGACAGTAAGACCGTTTCCTCTGGGCATGTGTTTCTGTGTAAGGTTTTTGTTTTGGTCGGGCTCTTGATTTAAGACAGAGCTTTCTCACGGGGCCGCTCAAAGTGGACCCTAGCACGCTGGATCCTTCCGGGGGGGGAAGGGGCCTAAAGGTGACCCAAAGAGGCTCACGGGTCGATGCCCCGGAACGGGCAGTCCGCACGCAGGGTCCCGTGTGGTTCGACGCGTTGGCCAGAGCCTGGCATTAACCGCCGCCCGGGTTGGGGGTGTTCCATTCCCACCGGGGACCACACACACACTCGCGAAGGCCCTCGCGGTACTGGCGAGATGCTTTTTGGGTAAAAGCGCCCACCCAACGTCCTGTTCTGAGGAGCGAGGGTTTTCGACGTGTATAAAGCACATGGTCTGAAACGTGATGACGTTGGCGGCCGTTGTCCATGGTTTGGTGAATGGCTTTGCGTCGACGGCGTATGCTTTTAGCGTGTTGCGGGCACTGGCGCGGGCTTTGAAGCGCGGCGCGGTCACGGGCAATCAGTCATGTCGAACCAAGTGGCCAGAAAACCACAGCCGACACACACACACACACACACGCACCCACGCACACGCGCGCGCACACACCCACAAGCACTCACAAAAACATGGTTGTTGCTGTGTGTAACCATAGAGACAGGTTTATATGCCGACCAGTGTAGCCGCAGGTGTGTGTGGTGTGTGGTGTGTGGTGTGTGTGTGTGTGTGTGTTGTGTGTGTGCGTGTGTGGTGTGTGTGTGCGTGTGGTGTGTGTGTGCGTGTGTGTGTGTGTGTGCGTGTGCGTGCGTGCGTGTGGTGTGTGTGTGTGTGTGTGTTTCCCGCATGTGTAACAACAAAAGGCAACAAAACTGAAGCAACAACCATAACCCACACAAAGGAAAGAAAAAAACCCTCTGCCTTGTGTTGGTCTCTTGTTTGTTTACGTTGCATTACCTTAGATTACGGTGATTTAGCTGACGCTTTTATCCAGAGCGACAACCGTGGGGATCCAAACCAAAAACTGCAATAATCATGAACATAAACTCATCGAACGGCCAAACTGCTGCGAGGGCTACGTTTGAGAAACTTTAGTGGGTGTTTTTTTCATGGGCCAGGATGCAATCATGAGGACGGCAAACAATCATGATTGAAGAGCGATAGAGAGCAGTCCTGCAGAGGGAGAGAGATAGAGAGGGAGAGCCGAGGGTGAGGGAGAGAGTGTGTGTGAGGGAGAAAAGAAAGAGAGGGATAGAGAGAGAATGAGAGATACAGAGAGAGAGAGAGAGAGAGAGAGAGAGAGAGAGAGAGAGAGAGAGAGAGAGAGTGAGGGATAGAGAGAGAGAGAGAGAGACAGACAGAGAGAGAGAGACAGAGAGAGAGAGTGTGAGGGAGAGAGAGAGCGAGAGAGAGAGAGACAGAGAGAGAGATACAGAGAGAGAGAGTGTGAGGGGGAGAGAGAGAGAGAGAGACAGAGAGAGAGATACAGAGAGAGAGAGAGCGAGAGAGAGAGAGAGGAGAGAGAGAGAGAGAGAGAGAGAGAGAGGAGAGGGAGAGGGAGAGGGAGAGGGAGAGAGAGACAGAGAGAGAGACGGTGGAGGGTCTCGCGTTGGAGCGGTTGTTGCCGAGGGGAAATGGATGCACATGTTGGTTTATATGTTGAGATGGTGGAGCCCCGCGCGCCAGCTCCTCTGCAGGGTTTAACCCTGTGCCAGCCCCTGTGTGTGTGTGTGTGTGTGTGTGACTGGAGCAGGCAGCCAGGCAAGGGGCCCAAGCGCTCCTAGGTGGCCCAGGGACACACACCGAGCTGGGGGGGAGGAGTCAGGGGTGTGAGGGGGGTCCCTCATGGAACTGCAGCAAAGCAGTCTGGGAATGATTAATGGACCAATGGAATGACACGCTCCGCGGCTCGGGCCCCCCCGCTGCACTGACACTGACACACACCACACACACCACACACAACATAGACACACACGTAGACACACAGACGCACACATAGATAGACGCACACACATTCACACATCCTCTCATAAACACACACACACACACATTAACCACCCACTTTACCCATTTACCTCCCTGTGATAAAAGCCACCATCACACACATACACATCTGTGTGTGTGTGTGTGTGTGTGTGTGTGTGTGTGTGTGTGTGTGTTGTGTGTGTGTGTGTGTGTGTGTGTGTGTGTGTGTGTGTGTGTGTGTGTGACAGACACCACAGACCCCCTGCTCCCAAACACAGACACACACACACACACACACACAAAACCCAGGACACCCCCACCCACACACACACACTAGCCACTTAGCCTATGTATTTGACCTTTACTGTACCTTCCTCTTGCACTGTACAAAGACAGCAAAAAATTTGCAGCCATCCATCACAGTTTGCCTCAGCCGTCATCCGTCTCTCACAGGGCCAGAGAAACATCTTTACTCCATATACTATCCTATGCACTGGCCTATAGACATTCTATACACTTTTTCCCTCTGAGATGCTGAAGTGTGCTGTGTTTTGGAGACCAGTGTGTTTTGGAGACTTTTGGTCTCCAAAGAAAAGTGGACGAATTGCTGACTTTTCTCAACGTCAGAGAATCTGGAAAATACCTGCGTGTCCAGGAGTGAGCGTAGCCATTCCCCAGAGTGTGCTTCTTCTTCCTCTCCTTCTCCTTGTTCCTCCTCCTCCTCCTCCTCCTCCCTCCTCCTCCTCCTCTTCCTCCTCCTCCGAGAGAGAAAGAAGAGAGGAATCCGCTGTTGGATTACTGTAAGTGGAGGAGATGCATCAGGGTAGTTAAGAGTACAGAGATATAAATATACCTCCCAGGCCACGCTGTACAGTGAGCAGGGAGGACACACGGCAAGCACCGAACACACTGAGACACCCCCACCACCCCACCCCATTCTGGGTCTGAGGGGGAGAGAAAGAGATGGAAAATAGTGTACTATTTCTGCTACCCGTTTAGTCATTTTGCTGAGTTTTATCTAAAGCGACTTCCAGTGAATTCAGATGGCATGGTTGGGGTGAGGGGTTGTCTTGCTCTAGATTGCCTACGTGTTAGGCCGTGGACACTGGGGATCGAACCCAGTGCCTTTCCCCGGGCAGTCAAACACGCTAGCCTCTACAATATCCTTCTGTGCTACGGTACATAACAGGGTTCACGGAAAAAAAAACGAAAGAAGAGACCAGCGATGACGTCAGCTTTGATTAGCACGGTTAGCAAGCACACAACACACAAGCCGCTTGGATGGCACCCAAAACAATCAGCGCGCTCCCTCTATTAATTCCTGCAAGGAACATCGTATGTCTTTCTGTTCCACGCCTTCACGAATAACATCAACAATATCATAATAGCATAATATTATTATCACGCAAAATACATCCCTCTTGAGATACGAGTCTGTATGTGAGCAAGAGTGTTAGACTGAGACCGAGAGACGGAGGGAAAGACAGGAATGGAGAGCGAAATCCAAGAGACAAAGTGAAAGAGAGGGAGCGCAGAAGTCTTATTGGTGACTTAGGGAAATGTTGAGTGTGGGGGAGTTGTGGAACAACCTCAGGCTGGGGATCACAACGCCTTCCAGACCAACCTCGCTCTCCCAGAGAGAGAGAGAGAGAGAGAGAGAGAGAGAGAGAGAGAGAGAGAGGGGCCAACCTCAGGCTGGGGATCCCAACGCCTTCCAGACCAACTCACTCTCCCAGAGAGAGAGTGAGAGAGAGAGAGAGAGAGAGAGAGAGAGAGAGAGAGAGAGAGAGAGAGAGAGGAGGAGAGGAGAGAGAGAAAGAGAGAGAGAGGAGAGAGAGAGAGAGAGGGAGGGCCAAGCTCAGCTGGGATCACAACGCCTTCCAGACCAACCTCACTCTCCAGAGAGAGAGAGAGAGAGAGAGAGAGAGAGAGAGAGAGAGAGAGAGAGAGAGAGGGAGAGAGAGAGAGAGAAGAGAGAGAGAGAGAGAGAGAGGAGAGAGAGATGTGTGTATTATTGATTTGTTGTTTTCCTATTGTTTCTTCAGATACATATACATATCTCATTATTGATCATGAGGAGACATTGTTGCCATTACAATTGATAGGTAATAGGACACATAATTACATTTAATTAAATGCTTATTTTTGGACAAACAACGATAAATTAAACTAAGATTCGGTTGCAGATTAAAAAACGCTTCGAAAACTTCAAGTGGTTAAGCATTTCCATGTGTCTGGGATGGACGTGGCTAAAACCAAGAGTGCATTTCATTTGCGTTGCGATGGACTATTTAGTCCATTTAATTCTGTCTGAAAGCACCTGTTGTCACCCGTCTCCAAGGAAGAACCCGAGGCCTCTGCTTCCTCAGTTCCTCTGCCCGGCAACACAAGAGCAACATTTAAAATTACCTCTCAATGTTTCCACCAAAACAATCATTAACCATTTATCCACCTAATATTTTCCTTCTCGAAACCAAACGGAGGAACACTGTTTGGTCTGCACCTAAGGGGGAGAGGTTTCCCACATTAATGTTATTTAGCCACCTAATGAGCTTTTGGAAACAAACACCCTCATGTTCGAAACCACAGTCACAGTCTGCTTCTTCAGCTAACTCCACTAACTTACACATAGGCCTACTTTCCATGTATTGCAAATGAGAGTACAGAATACAGTTGAAACGCCATAATACTGCACTGTGGATCAAAATCCACATAAACACTTTTTTCTCCTACATTTGTACATTCCGAGGTACAAGTCAACCAGAAAACATGAGAAACATGATGATTGTGTTTTCAGCAGTCCACCCAAATGCAAAAATATGTGGCAAAGTTCCTACCCATATAACAAGGTTGGTTTGGACTGTACATGTCAAATATCCAT
>JAXIVH010000032.1:3554747-3648014 GCA_036785325.1 Urophycis tenuis
TCTCCTGCAATGTAATCAGTCAGCTGGAGTGATTGGATCCGGGCAAAAACTAACTCCCATTTGACCCACTTCAACCGGTAATGTGACCAGGGCCCGGACTCCACTGCCCTCCTCCAGTAGGGCCGGGTACAGGACCTCGCCACTTCATAGGCACCCACCAAAATACATCGGAGAGCAGACATCGACCAGTGTTTGGTTTTTGTCCCGAAACGCGCTAGCCTCGTTAGCTTCGATATGCTAACCTGATCTTGCATGTGCGTGTGTGGGGGGGCTGCCCTTTCACACGGCCTCCGCAAGCCCCGCCCACTTCCCCTCCCTTCTGGTTCCCCCCCCGCCGAGCAGGTTGATTCTGTCATGTTGTGAGCGGCCCTCGCGAGTCCAGCCCCGCCTTTTTCTAATTCGGGAACTCTCGCCGGCTTGTATCTAACAAATTGCTTGCCAAGCGAAAAAGCGCCAAGTCATCTCTCTCTGCGTGGCAGATGAGAAAGGTGAGCGGAGAGAGAGAAAACACCTTTGAGGATGTGTGCGGCAATAAGCGATAGGGAGAAGAAGAAAAAAAACACAGATGGATTATGAATAACACGAGTCGCACCCAATTACTTAAGCCGCGTGGCAAACACTTTCCTCGCGCGAAACAAACGGCGCCAAGCGCTGTTTAGGAATGCATCAAAACACTATTATGCAATTTGCACAGTTCAATGCATTCACAGACACTGTTTATGGTGTAGATTGCAAAATTAGCATCCACTCTCCATTGTAAAGTCTGCGCCTTGACTCACAAACACAGGTACCGGGGTGGCTGTTACTGATTGGCTATTATTCCGGCGGTGACTGATGTAACCGCTTCCTTCAGTTGCAGCCATGCATCTCTGGTTGATTTCAGCGGAGAAGAACTGCACCTCAATCACAATGTCCCGTAAAGCACGAAAGCTTTGACGACAGATATTTAAATCACCCTGGCGTGTGAATGATCATGATTCGGCGTGTTTTGTTTTTTTTCCGTCAATACATTTCGGTTGTTCTAGAACAACCCCAGTGTGACCCCGTGACCCCCAGTGACCTTGGCCCCTCACCGGCCGTGCCCTCTTGTGTGATGGTGAGGGTCGAGACCCGGGCCGCCCGTCTCCTGAGTGTCTGTCGGGGGCCGCGCCCGGCAACGCTGTCAGCAGTAACCGTGGCGACGTGGCACCGGGTCCGTCCTGGGGCCATCTCGCCGCTTTTGAAAAATAGAACAGCAACTCCATTATTTTCACGCACATAAAAAACGATGAAACCCTAATGATCTATTATTAATGTTAAAATTGCTCTGAATTATACATGCGATTCTCCGCGTGTGTCCCCTTCCTGTCCGCAGAGGAGAGAGAGGCCGCTATGGGGTGGGGCTGGGGGTGATGGGGGTGGGGGAGACACAGTGGAGAGAGGGGGGGGGGGGGGAAGGCGGGAGAGAGCTAAAGTGGTGGAGGAGGGTGGAGAGGAGAGAGGGGACATGGAGGCCGTGCGAGGGAGACGGACACAGGGGGGGGGGAGTTAGAACAGAGAGGAGAGGTGATGGAGAAGAAAGGAAGGAAGGAAGGAAGAGAGAGCGAAAGAGAGGCAGAGATTACGGAGACACCAGAGGGAGACATATACAGAGAGAGAGAGGGAGGACGCGTTGTGGAGAGAGAGAGAGAGAGAGAGAGAGAGAGAGAGAGAGAGATATAGGAGCGGAGATAAAAAGCACAGATGCATCAGAGGGCAACCGAGGGAGAAATAAAAGCCGGTGGCGGTGTGTGGGCAGCGCGTGAAAGAGGTGGCGCCCGCCTGCAATAACAGTGTGTCCCTGGCCGCAGGCCGCTGTGTGTGACCCTGGTGTTCAGCACCCGTGGCCAGCGCTACGTCCGCGTGGGGCTCTGCGTGCCCTTGCTGGGCTCCCTGGCCTGCCTGCGCAGGATGGTGGCCGACGAGGGACACATCTCTCCCGAGCAGGTACGCCGCCGTCCTGTGTGTGTGTGTGTGTGTGTGTGTGTGTGTGTGTGTGTGTGTCTCTCTGTTCATTCAACTCAATTCAGTTCAGTTCAGTTCATGTCAAAACGCCCCGGCTCTTCACGGGCCTCGGGTCGACCGGCGAGCCCTCTGGGTTCTGAACGCCAGCCGGCGTTGGGGGAGGACTGAATTTGGGAGGTCCGGGCTCGCCGGTTCCCCCTCGAGACGGCCGCCCGGGGGGGGGGGGGGGGGGGGGGGTGAGGGAGTGAGGCCTGGTGAGCTCCCAGACAAGGCCTTGTTGTTTACGGGTTACCGCGGCGATAGCAAGTGACAGGAAGTGACAGGGGGCTCAGGGAGCCGGGCAGCTCGATGTCGCCCTCTGTTTCAATGTCTCTCTCTCTCTCTCTCTCTCTCTCTCTCTCTCTCTCTCTCTCTCTCTCTCTCTCTCTCTCTCTCTCTCTCTATTGCTGTCCTTTCTCTCACTCTTCTATCGTCGATATTTCTGTCCTATACATTGCTATCTCCTCTATTTCTCTCTCCTCTTTATCTGTTTCTTTCTCTCCTTGTATCTCTCTCTCCCTCCCCCCTCCTTCCTGCCTCCCGCTGCTCCCATCTCCTAATGAACGTGTGGAGGAAGAGGAGGAGGAGGAGGATATAAAGAGAACTTGGCTTGGCCAACAGCTGGTACGAGGATTCATGTTTGCCTTCTGCTCCTGCGCTGCAGGGTGAGTGGAGAGCAGGTGGAGGAGATGGAGGAGATGGAGGAGGAGGAGGAGGAGGAGGAGTTAGGGAGGTTAGGGAGATTCAGGACCCATCATGGAGGTTCAGGAGTTCGTCCTTCCTCTGCCAGGACATGTGTTCTGCAATATGCCACACTGAATCTCTCCTGTGTGTGTGTGTGTGTGTGTGTGTGTGTGTGTGTGTGTGTGTGTGTGTGTGTGTGTGTGTGTGTGTGTGTGTGTGTGTGTGTGTGTGTGTGTGTGTGTGTGTGTGTGTGTGTGTGTGTGTGTGTGTGTCTCTCTCTCCCTCCAGGTCATCCTGACAGAGATTTACTCCACAGGGTTCCAGCGGTCCTTCTTCGACCAGGACGACCTGACCTGTGTCGCCGACAATGATGTCATCTATGCCTTTCAAGCCCCGCCCCTTTACATCAGAGCGGCTTCTGCACGAATCTCAGGTTAACATACACACACACACCAAAGACACACACACACACACACACGGAAAAACATACACAAACGCTAGGCTTGGTGTGGACGTTTTTATTGTACTTTATTATTTGTAACCTACTGAAAACAATTCATGTTGCGTGACCCTGATCCACAAATATTTCACGATCCACAAATTTATTTTGTACTTTGAGAGTGTGGCCATCTCAATGATGTCCACACTCACTTTTACACATTACTAGATTGCGTTCCTTTTTTTGGTTGCTTAATTTTGCTTCATAGTACTTAATTAGTACTAATACTACTACATATCATACCAATACTACGATGTATAGTACTAATACTACTATGTATCATACTAGTACTACTACTACTTATAATACTACTATATATCTTGTGAGTAATACAACTACTACTCATTGACTTAGCTTCTATCCATTATTTATTTATTAACATCACGTTAAAAAAATGATTGCTGTCGAACAAAAAATAACTGCGTTGGTTTTTTTGTCTTTTTTTAATGATCGGTTCAGGCCATTGTACCATTTTAAAAGCAGCGTTTTAGCACCAGTGTCTGAAAAAAAACAAAAAACAATATCCAACCCCCACCAACACACATATAAACACAAACGCATAAACACACCCACCTATAAACACACACACATGTAATCACACACCCAGAAAGATTACACCCACAGAAACACACAAAAAAACAGACAAACTACGAAGTGTGTAATTTCCAGACAGCTGGACTCATCACTATAATCAAAATGGCAGGAGGTCCAGGTTGATGGATAATTTTCCAAATGGAGGGTTGCTAGTTGACTTCTCCTGGCAATTTGTTGAGAGGTCCTTGAGCTCCTAACTGCTGTAGAGTTTGCGGTTTCATCTTCGGTGGCCAGTGTGTGTGTGTGTGTGTGTGTGTGTGTGTGTGGTGTGTATGTGTGTGCGTGTGTGTGTGTGTGTGTGTGTGTGTGTAACGGCATAGAAGTGTATACTGCTTGACGATTAGTTGTTAAAACATGACTACATAAAATGTGTCTGTTCACCCTCTTATATTACAATATATTATATTATATATGCACTGTTTAACGCTGTACTCAAACCCTGTTCATCTGCTGCGCTTTACGGCCTTTTATCCCCTGCCCTTGTGGGCCATTTTCTTGAAATCATTGTAATAAATAAGAGCACGTGTAGTATTGTATAAGGAAATGCTTTGCGTTAATATGGATCCACGGTCCAATACATTTTTAAACATGTGTCTGAAATGAGCACGGTGGGTGTGTGCTTTTCTTTATGCGATTGCAAAGTCCAGACAAAAGCGAGTACAGGGGGGCTGTAGGCCACGGTCCCACGTAGGCCACATGAAACGCACATATCAGAGGTGTTGTACCCTTTTTTTTAACCATCATGCACCCCCAGAGCTCATGTACCCCGTCACTGACTACGAGCCACAGCTACTTTTGATACTTGTTTCGGATCCAGCAGTGCGACTATGTTATAGTCGAACCTCTGGAGGGAGATGGCACAGAGCCTGGGCCGCGAACCAAAAACTGAAAGGGCAGAGTTACGCCTAGCTTCCTGTTTTGTTACGGAGATATTCTGCTGAAGGAAACTCATTTGGGGCGAGTGGATGAAGCTTTCAGAAGGGGATTTTCATTCGTGTGTTTCTAACAGTGGCAAGTCCCCACGGTGTCGATTTTGAAACCTTTTTTCTACAGTTTACGACTGCTGGCTGAGTTTGTGTTTGCCAATTGCACGCTTTACAGATCCCCGGATCCAGCAATTTGATCGGTAGAAACAAATATTAAGCAAAAGGAAGTGAAAGACCCCCTTCAACCTGATTTCAGCTCTGGGTGAAGGACCATCAGAATTAAGATATGAATGGGATTAGTGAGACTGGTTTTGAACTGATATGAGACTGGTTTGAACTGATACGAGACTGGTTTTGAACTGATACGAGACTGGTTTTGAACTGATACGAGACTGGTTGTGAACCGAGATAAGACTGGTTTTGAAGTGATACGAGACTGGTTTTGAAGTGATACGAGACTGGATTTGGGCCACCACTCCCCCTCTCCTCCGGGCCCGGGACAGGGCGGTCACCCCTGGGGACGGAGGCCAGCCCACCAGGGCCCCCTGGGCACCGCACCGGTCGCTGCCCAGGGTGCTCTGGTCCCGGTAATCGGGGGCGCACACACCCCCCGCGTCTGGGGACGCTCGGCTGCTGCCGGGTTTGCTGAGCCGTGGAGGGTTTATGGTGGCTTTCCGCTCGTGTTTTGTTACGGCGCCCGTGGAGAACAAGCCAAGTCGGGACAGGGACACGGCTGGGAGGAGAGACGGTACGGCGTGCAGCGTAGGTCCGAAACACCGCTCAGACCCGAACCCGGGCTCCACAAGGCTGACTTTGATGATGACACGGTGGCATAAGGTTTAAGCGCCTTTCTGGAAGCCCAATGTAGATTTACAAAAAATTAATAACATCATTGACTCACTTTTATATACTTGCCATTCCATCAAAACCCAGAGCTGGCTGACAGAGCTGCGTGGTTGGAGGCCGCAGCCACGCACTCCGCGGCTAAACCACGGATCGGACGGATGACGTGACAAAAAATACTATTTTAATTAAATTCGGGCGGGTGGCGGTTTAACCAATAAAATAAAAAATATATATACACATTGTTGAATATCGTTATCTATATCCTTTCAAGAACAGGCAACAACTTTCCAGCCTTGCGTCAGCAGCGCCTCGCATCGCCTACAGACCTAAAAACAACCGGCGGATGGCGGGTTGCGGGTGCGGTTTTGAAAATTGGTCCAAAAACGTTGTTGCAGATGGATGGCGGACGGATGATGCCTTTTGTGATGCGGTTGCGGATGAAATAATAGCCCATCCGCGCATCTCTACTTGCTGAGTGCACCCTAACCAATACACACCGACCCTGCCCCCCCCCCCCCCCCCCCCCCCCCTATCTGCATACTGCCTCAGACTTCAAGACAGAGAAACTGTAAATAATACTTTTATCCCATTAATACTGGCAGGTCGCTCAGAGCTGTTTGTCCTTGTCTTGATCTTCATCCAAATCCCGTTATTGATTCTGAGTGCACCTTAGCTACCCGGAACTAGCAGTGTTGCTGCTGTGTCATTCAGTCTGTAGGTGGGCCATGCTGCTTACAAACAGTGGTGGGCCGTGCTGCTTACAAACAGTACCAGGACAACTTGGCCTCTTCCCCACGTGCTGGTGAGAAAAAGACGTTGAATTCAGAAGACACCTAATGACGGCTATTAGCTACCAATGGGAAATCTTTTCTTTGGCGGCCCTTCATGGAAGCCATTTGTCCTCCGCTCTAAACCTGAGAAAGTCAAGGTGATAAACAACTAGCTGTTTATCACCGCCTTCTCACAGAACCCCAGTGAGGGATGTTAGGGTGTAATGGCTGGGGGGGGGAATAAAATAAAAACACTGCAAAAGCTCTCTCTCAGTGTTGAATCTGAAAATCTTCATTTGTTTGGTGTCCAGCCAAATGTTAATTTCTCACGGGCTCAGTCTGCGCTCCACACCGCCTGCGTGAGAAATCAATGGCATTGAGATGAAAGCGCCCGGTGATGGCGTTGTATCGCCATGTTAAATAATCCTTACGTCTCGGCCCTGCTCTCCATTTTCTCCTCCTGGACAAACCGTGCGGAATGGCAGTTGACTTCACGGCGCATTAGAGAGGGGAAAAAAAACCCCACCGTTAAGTACCAACTGTAATTACTAAACCTGAAAGAGGTTTTATCTAGACAGCCACTAATCAATTACCCATAAACAGTGTTGGAATTGGATTGAAAAGGTTGGATTGCGTGGCCGGACGGGAAACGAACCCCAAGGAAATGGGTTTTTTCCAAGGGTTGGTTCTAGTTGGTGGGGGGGGGGGGGGGGGGGGGGGTCTTCTTGGTATTCGGCTCATTCGCAGGCACGGTGCTAAGGGTTTTCACAGCGGATAATGCCCTTTAGGCTTGCAATTACAGGGAAGCGTGGCATAGATGTTAGTGTGTGTGTGTGTGTGTGTATGTGTGTGTGTGTGCATGTGCGTGTGTGTGTGTGTGCATGTGTGTGTGTGTGTGTGTGTGTGTGTGCATGTGTGTGTGCGTGTGCGTGCGTGTGCGTGTGCGTGTGTGCGTGTGCGTGTGTGCGTGTGTGTGTGTGTGTGTGTGTCCGTGCGTCCGGCATTGGTGTGGCTTCCTTAAAGGTGCAGAGTGTAGAAATTAGTGGCATCTAGCGTAACGGCCACGGCAGAAATGTTATCTAATATTGGTAAGTGTGTTTTAATTAGGGTTAAATCCCATTAAAATAAGTTGAGTTTTCATTACCTTAGAATGGGAATAACCTTAGAATGAGCCTTATAATAACCTTGTAATAACCTTAAAATGATTTTATGTCCACATAGGGGGTGGATCCTCTTGCACCATGTCACACCACCATGTTTCTATGGTAGCCCAGAATGGACAAACGGCTCTAGAGAGGAAGATTTTTCAATGAACAATCATCTCTTTCTTACTTGTAGCTTTACATCAAATGAGCTGAATTCACTCTTCTGAGGAGTCCTTTTTGGCAGAGATCCGTGTTGGGACTCAGAGACATGAGGCAGGACTTTGCAGAGCACCTTTGCAGAGCATACTTGTGATGCAGTGATATTTTGAGATCCCAAATAGCGAACAGACTGTCACCGAGACTTAAACTCCCCTCTGGGTTTTAACACAAACACAATGTGTTCCTTTATGTTAACAGGCATTTATTTCCCTATCCATGCCATGAGACTGCATGACTAGATAAACAAAACATGCAAAATCACAGACTGAGCTTGAATAATGCATTCGTTGAAAAAGAGATAACCCTCACTTAGCTCTGCTAGCATATTAGCGGTTAGCGTTAAGATAACGTAGACATTTACAAACATGGCGTACGTCATTGGCCGCATGAACTAAAGGGGAGTAGAAGATAAACTTCACGCTGTACTTGTCTTCACTTATCCAAACATTAAAGTACAACATGTTGTACTTTAATGTTTGGATAAGTGAAGACAAGTCAGTCAACGTAACTTAAACCCATCCTTCTCATTAGAGCTCAACAGGTGTTCTGTCTTCCTTGGAAACAGAAATAATGCCCAGAACGCACCGTAACATAAATGTATTGGTTCCGCTATGGAATAATAAACACTTAAATACACATGTGTGCTGTTTAAGTTAATATAATCATTTTGAGTTCATTAAGCTGACTCTGCTGGCAACTGCAGAGACCGCACAAGTCCCAATCGATATTCACCGAAGCACACAAGAAGCCCATATGGCAATCCTTCTCATTAACAAGTCTATACATCCCTGACGTCTGGGGCAACAAAGCAAAGCCCACAGCATTAGTTTGTTCACCCATTTCAGGTCTCAGCATTTCATTGCTCTCTACAGTGAATGAGAGCAATGCCTACAGTCCCTACATGCAGAGTATGTAGGGACTGTAGGCAAGTACCAGCAGCAGAATGTCAAACTGCTGTAACTTGTTAATTACTGAAAAAGCAATTGACGACTGCAGTTCTACAACAGCAGAACTATTGTTCTATCTGTTGTTTCCTGAGAAACTGTCTAACCTGTTTAACAGTTTAAAGGACCAAATAACAATAACAAATATAACCTTTATGTTCAAACACCAGTTAGTAGGCCTACTGATACCTGTCTTAAAATTACACCCCAAGCAGTAGATTTAGATATCAGAGGAACAAAGGATAGAGACGCCTGGTCTTGCCCCACCCGCAGTTTTTCTTTTTGGAAAACGTTTGTATGTTGCTCTTAAAAACACAGATGTTCATATTATTGGTGAAATTTTTTTAAAAATCATTTGTAAATATTACTTAGGTTGTCACTGAATTTGGCATACTTTTTTAAATCATAAAATGTATGCAATCTGACTTTTAGTACAATTGATAATTGATAATTGATCAAATGCTCCCACAGGGAGGTGTGACGCCTTGCTCGACTCTGGGAGGGCCTGTATCTACATTTAGTAGTACGTACAACACGTAGGTCATAGACTAGATCTCTCTCACGCGCACAGGAGAAGCCTGATTTCAGCCTTTCCTCTGACATCACTTCCTCTTGCGCTGTCATTCTCACTATTTGATGTATTTTTTCGGTAATACACTACGCAGCAACGGCAGCCCTTCGATGGGCGTCGTGTTCACCCAAAGCCTGATCGTTGTCGGGTGTGTAGGTCAGTACAGTGCAGTGCAGGATGAGCGTTGTCGGGTGTGTAGGTCAGTACAGTGCAGTGCAGGATGAGTGTTGTTGGGTGTGTAGGTCAGTGCAGTGCAGGATGAGCGTTGTCGGGTGTGTAGGTCAGTACAGTGCAGGATGAGCGTTGTCGGGTGTGTAGGTCAGTGCAGTGCAGGATGAGTGTTGTTGGGTGTGTAGGTCAGTACAGTGCAGGATGAGCGTTGTTGGGTGTGTAGGTCAGTACAGTGCAGTGCAGGATGAGCGTTGTTGGGTGTGTAGGTCAGTACAGTGCAGCAGAGGATGAGCGTTGTTGGGTGTGTAGGTCAGTGCAGTGCAGGATGAGTGTTGTTGGGTGTGTAGGTCAGTACAGTGCAGCAGAGGATGAGCGTTGTTGGGTGTGTAGGTCAGTGCAGTGCAGGATGAGCGTTGTTGGGTGTGTAGGTCAGTACAGTGCAGGATGAGTGTTGTCGGGTGTGTAGGTCAGTGCAGTGCAGGATGAGTGTTGTTGGGTGTGTAGGTCAGTGCAGTGCAGCGGAGGATGAGCAGCGTGGTGGTGAGTGTGTTTGATCCTCATGCCTAAGGACTGTTTTGAACCCTGACAGTTGATCCCGTCGTAACTGCGGCCCGTATGTTTCCTCCATATACATACATAGATATTCTCTTTCTCACAGAAGGTTAGTAATCCTTACTTTTGTAGCACATGTTCAAACAAGGAGTTCTCAACAGAAAGGATGCATAACGGCAGAAATCACACTCGGCACACACACCCGACGTGTGCTAAAAATACAGGCGGTGTTAAAGAGCGCAGGGAGGGGCTGGACGCCCGCTCCTAATTAAAAGCGTGTCTGCGGTGGACGTTTAGGAGCTTTATGGGACCATCAGCCCAAAGGGCAGACTGCAGCAGCGAGGGCCGCCGGCCCACCCTCACGGTAAATTTAGCCACCTTCTCCGTGGGGCTACCTGTCCCGGGGTCTGCGCTGCGGGTCACGACCTTGACCCCAACGGGTCCCCTTTGTGCTTGTGTTTCCCAGAACCAGTTACCAGGTGCACCGCCACCACCGTACACCAGACAGGCCCTCTTTGTATTTCCGTGGTGGGATTTTCCTTCCTGGCTCACTTTTAGACAAAGCGAGCACACGGAGAAGATCTGGCAAGACTTTATAACACGTTTTATTTTTAGGCTGCAGTCAGGGGGGGCTCGACAACTTGACTTTCCTTTTCTTTTTTTTTTGAACGGCTAATGACTCAGAAATCCCCACTCAGCAGGTTCCAGCCATGCAGTTCTCTATTTATTCCTTGGGGACCGGAGGGGGGGAAAAAAAAAAGGAAAAAAAACATTCTCTCTCTTCAAATCAGGTTTCTCCCTGTCAATGTGAGAGTGTTCTCTCGCTGTCTCACCAGTACAGGCAGTGCGGCGCTGCGGTCCCCGTGTACACGATCGCGCTCGGAATCTGATGAGTGGCCATCTTGTCAGCGAGCCGATGCCTGCAGCTCCACGGCACCGGGCTGTCGGGTTCTCAACAGAACGGATGCATGACCGCAAAATCACAATCCATATAGACACGCAACCACATACACCGGTAAAATGAACAGGAAGGGGCTGGCGCGACATGTGCTGAGGTTTCATTCGTAGATGCTACTGAAATGGTGAGGATCATTTCAGAAGCCAACCGAGAACCCCGACTTATGTCGATTCTTCAAATTGTGTCTCGTGGTGGAGGGACACCGTTTTTCCACGCACTAAAAGAGAAACTCCTCCCAACAACAATTTCCTGGGTCAAACTAACATGCAGGCGTTTAAAGTTGAGCTGCATTTCTGACACCCAGGAGTGTGACAGAGAACGGGGCTGTGGTGTGGTGTGTGTGTGTGTGTGTGTGTGTGTGTGTGTGTGCGTGCGTGCGTGTGTGTGTGTGTGTGTGTAAGTGTGCGTGTGTGCGTGCGTGTGTGCGTGTGTGTGTGTGTGTGGGGGGGGGGGGCGGGGGGGGCTGTTGCCAGGCAGAGTGTGTGTTCTTTAGGGACAGAGGTGTTTAATTATGGGATGTCATTTCGTTGGTCTAAGATTAGTGTGAGAGGTGGAGACCTTCCTGTTTGGCTCCGTGGGAATTCACAATAAAAAGGACAAAGAGTCGATTAAGTCCTACTCACCGCATGGCTGCTCTTTATTCGATCTCCTTATTTCTTTACATTTTATCGTGTGTGCGTGTGTGTGTATGCATGTGTGTGTGCGTGTCTGCGTGCGTGTGTGTGTGTGTGTGCGTGTTGGTGTGCGTCTGTGTTCCAAGCTAATTTCAATCATGTTTACTTTGTGTCTACTTTGCTACTATGCTGCAGAACGACTGGAATTTGCTGCAGGCTTTTCCAAACCTCCCACGCACTCAGGCACCATGCACAGCCTCACACACACACACACCCACACACACATGCACACACACACACACACACACACACACACACACACACACACACACACACACACACACATACACGCACACACACACACTCACTCACAAGCGCAATCATCCTCACACTCCCTCACATACGTGAACTCATACCGACACAACACACAAAAAAACAATATACACTGAAGCACACACATCACCACAGTAACTATGCACACACAACCCCAAATAAGCACACACACACACACGCACACACACACAGCAATAACACTTCTCCCTCAGACACACACACTCCTTCACCCCAGCCCGTCAGGAGGCTGGCAGTACGAGGCGGGTTGTAAATTAAAAGCGCGGTTAAGGGCATCCTTGGGAGTGTAATGGCCAATGAGAGGCCAGGTATTCGCTCTGCCGTCCGTCTTTATAAATCAGAGAACAACAGAAGGTGACCTGCACATATGACTGAAGAGTTTCCCTGAACAGTCGTCTCCCACACGCACACACACGCATACACACATACAAACACACACACGCACACACGCACACACACATACACACATACAAACACACACACACACACACGCACACACGCATACACACATACACATATACACACATACACACATATACACATGCATACACACATACAAATACACACACACACATACACACATACACACACACGCATACAAACACACACACGTCAATCTCACACGCATACACACACAGTCACACACACACACACACAGTGTGCCAGTCCGCTCTAGAGCTGCCGAAAGGTCATTCTTCACAGGAGTGGAGGAGTGTGATGGAGCAAGTGTTGTGGCAGGGCGTGACAAGCCCCATTAATAATAGACGCTGCACTGTCTGTGCTTGTCACCGTTCCCGTCCGCGGCGGCCCGGCGACGAGGGCTCCGCGTCTGAGCGTCTCCCGCCGTCCCGCTGTCGCCGGGGACGACCGACTCCCGGCGCTTCCAGTCTGCACCCCCCCCCCCCTTCCCCCCGGGGGACCGCGTCACACGGCCGTCCTTTTTACACGCGCGCTAAACGCGCTAAAGCCGCTGTGTTAACAACACCGACAGGCGGCGGGAACCGCGGCGAGGAGCGCGGCCTGTCATCACTCAGCGCGTCTCACGGCGGTCGGGGCTCGCGCCGCGCTATCAGCGCTGCCATCCCAGAGGAGGCGTGACTCACGGAGACAAACGACGCGAAGACGTGCGATGTGACGGCCTTGGATTTTTAGCGATGTGAAGCGGCGAGGCAGGTCCACCTCCGAGGCAACGCGGCAGCCGCCGGTAGAAACGGGCTCCCGTGCGCGGAGCCGACCCCGGAAGGTCGTCCCGGGAGGGAGTCCAGAACGTTCTAAATAGTAAACAAACGGTCCGCTCCGCCCACACTGTTTCTGCTCACCTCGTGTTACTTCACTCTCCAGTCCTCTTGTTCGCTCTACAGTCGTTCTGTGAACCACCAAATATATTTTAGTTTTATGGTTGTACTTAAATTTTTGCGAGAGTTTTTTTATTTCATTCTAACTGCATACTATATGCGTTTATCAGCATTAGTGTCATCATGGCCTTAGCCTTATTTTCTCCCCCTTTCTCTCTCACTCTCTCTCTCTCGCTCTCGCTTTCTCTCTCTCTCTCTCTCTCTCTCTCGCTCTCGCTCTCGCTCTCGCTTTCTCTCTCTCTCTCTCTCTCTCTCTCTCTCTCTCTCTCTCTCTCTCTCTCTCTCTCTCTCTCTCTCTCGCTCTCTCTCTCTCTCTCTCCCCGAAACAGGGTACCACCACAGTCTCCCGTCCTCGCCCTTCTCCTCCGGCCCTGAAGGTCAAAGGTTACCGCCGTCAGGCACCCTGTCCTCTGAGTTCCTGAACCAGGGCGGCCCCGCCCGGATCCTGCTGCTGGTCTGCAACGTGTCGCAGGCCGTGCGGTAAGACGGCGCCAGGCGTCTCGCGCTCACAGTCTCACGGTGAAATGCGTCACGATACCAGAGTAGGAAATGAAAGCATTTTGATTTGATTTGATTTGATTCACATACATGATACATGATACAGAGACAGTAATGAAATGTCCATGCATGTGAACTGGTCCCCAAGGAAAACTACCTAAAGCTTCTGCTAGGGGGCCGTGACAGACACAAAGAGGGGGTGTGACCTACATATAATACATACATCTCATTCATACTACAAGTAGTGGTAGATCCCAGATAAGTTATCAATACAAAAATTGCTTGCCAGTATTTTCTTAAGGTTTGATGATGTGAGATGACATTACACATTCAAGGTGAAAAATAAATAAATAAGGTCAAAATAATTTTGACCTGCACTTTCCTTGCCCCATATGTTTAGGGGGCTTCTTTGGGGTCATTTGATCAAAGGTGAATGAAATATCTCCTTGAATAAAAAAAAAAAATCCAGACCCGACTTGTGAGTACAGAGCCTGGGCTTGTGCTGGTGGTGACGTGTCAGAACGTGTGCTTACATCTCTGGAGATCGGCCCGTCAGCAACAGACACCTGTGGTGACACCAGAAACATCAAGACCCACGGTGGCTTTCAAGAAGGAATTCTTCCCTCTGAAATCTCACCTGTGCGCCTGTCTCCAAGTCCCTCCAACGCATGGATTTGTTTGTTTGTTGGCGCTACTCGTCCAGGACTTCTCGTATGCGCTGTCTCCTGTTGGACAAAATAAAGACAGCGCTACGGGACGGAATGGACGTCAGTGGCTCACGAGGAGCGGGGGAGCGGGGAGGCCTTGAACAAAAACCTTGGCTGATTTACATCTCGACATGGACAACGTCAACAATTACCTGGGGTCTCTGCCAGCCGGCTGAACACTTAAAGTGTTTCTGAGACAGATGTCTTCCCTGGGTCGCACTACTCAAATCAAATCACTACACCGTGTAATGATATTACACATTAGGCCAAGGACTATGCATTAAAAATGACTCCTGCGTGTGTGCTTCAGTGTGTCTTTGTGTGTATGTTAAGTCGTATGTGCATGCACATATTGCCTCTTTTACGCACGCACGCGGCAGGCGAATCGACGAGATGTATACCCACGGGACGGTTAACGAGTGTGTGTGTTTCACGATCTTTCGCTCCAAAGCCGAGGCCTTTCCGCCCCCTCATGCCGTCATCCTCACCCGCGTCCCCCCCCCCCCCCCCCCCCCCCCCCCCCCCCCCCCCCTCCGCGGACGCTCGCAGGAAGCTGTAATGAGAACGGCCCTCTAACACGACCGGGGCCAAAGCAATTCTGCCTTCATATTAGCACAGGTGGAGAGGTTGGCCCTCTCTCGCTCTCTGGGGCCGGCCGTGTGTCATCCAGCAGGTCCCTGCTCCACCTCGAGAGGGGTGGTGGGGGGGGGGGGGGGGGGGGGGGGCGCAGGGCGGTCTGGTGGTGGAAGGGAAACAGTCACGCTTGGCTCTTTTATAATGTGAGAGTGTACTGCTTTGTAAGCAGAAGTCCGCGGACGAGTCGGGTCATCGGTGTGATCTCTCCACACGCGTATCCTTGGACCGATGACACAATGACAAGGGGTCCAGCTTTTCGGTGTCTCTTCTGCTGGAAGCGCGTGGATGTTGACGCGCTTGGTGTCATGTTATAGCTCTTACGCAACACAACGCACAGCAGGAAATGAGTTTAGTATAGCAGTCAAGGGTTCAGTCTGATGAAGGTCTTACCACAACGTTGCCACTGTAAGGTGCTACGTTGTCAGACTACATTATAGAGCCCTAACCCCTGTCTTGTCCCTTGTCCTCATGTCCCTGAGTCCACTCTTAACTCGCTTTGCATAAAAGCGTCTGCGGAATGACACAGTAGTGAGGGAGTAGACGGAGGGAGTGCCGGTGTGGTATATTTGCTGTGTTGACGTTTTTCTCTGTCCCCACAGGTTTGGCCCTCCGTTCTTGATGCGGAGGATCGGGCTATTTCCTGGACCAGCTGCAGCAGAGCATCCTCAGCAAGCTATACTACCTGATGATCAACGGCGCCCAGGCACAGGTAGGACACAGCCAATCAGTAAGCCTTCTCTCACACTGGAACAACACCGTAGCCAATCGAAATCGGCTTTTTAAAAGGAAGCAATTGGCCAATCTGATTCTCCTTTGTTGCCTCAATTAAAAATAACGTCCGATCTAATTATTTCCCCAGCCGTAATAATGGCGACAACAACAACAACCGAGAATGATTAGTAGCTGGAGGGCGGTCTTGTTTGCGGGAAGTGGCGGTGCAACCCAATGGGTCTTACAAGTGCTTAACGAGCGGGCGGCTTAACGAGTGCTGCTTAACGAGCCACGCACTTAGCCAATATACAATAACACATTGGCAGATATTTGCATATAGATTGCCATGATGATTCAGGGCGTTGGCCGAGGAGCGTGCGGGTCACGCGTGGCGTCCGCCCTCTCTCAGGGTGATGAGGGCGGCGGGCGGCTTGTTGTGCGTTGCTGCCGCGAGAGAGAGAGAGAGGACTGCCGTCAAGCAGCTCAGCATAATGAAACTTATGCAAAGTGTGGTGTGTGTGAGCGTGAGTCCGTCCGTCCGACCGTCCACATCTGCTCGTATCCCTGTCTGTCTGTCTGTCTGCGTGTTTGTGTGTGCGCACGCGTGTGTCAATGTGTCAGACAGGCTGGTGCATCAGCACACTCGTTGAACATGCAGAAAGCCAAAGTGCCCCCCCCCCCCCCCCCCCCCCCGTGTGCTAGTTTAGTTGTTTGGTCGTGTGTGTTTGTGTCGACTGCACGCTGCCTGTGTGTTTGCTTCGGGCTAACTCTCTGTGGCGTGTGAGCCCCCCGCCCTGACGGAAACACCCCCGGCATGCTGCGTCACCGGAGGGCCTCTGGTGGGCTTCCTCCTCAGAGCGTTCCTCTGTGGAGCGTCGCTGGGCGACCAGCTGGCTCCTTTAGTCCTATCTGATCCGAGCAGAAGCCCTGAAGGAAATGAAGGAGAAATGGGTGGTTTAGAAATAAAAGGTGTAACTCATGTCAGTCAGTCCCTTCTACTTGATCTGGCGTGGCTCACCTTGTGCTGGTTGCCCAGTTCTACAGCGAGTGTCCCCTTTTACTCAGGGATCAAATATCTCTTCATTATGTGTCGAGCATGGTTCACTAGAGGCACATTATACTGCATATACACACACACACACACACACACACTACATACTTGCATACAGACAGACAGAGAGACAGGCAGACGGACATTATAGATACACACACACACACACACACACACACACACGGGCCAAGCCTCCTTCTCCTTAATTCCGTGTGAATTGGATCTCAGTTCACTGTAAACCACTGTGGCTTAACGTGTCTCCTAAATCAGCTTTCCTCCAGCCATGGGGTCAGGGCCCTGGACCCGGGCCCTGGGCCGGCGGCGACCGGGCCGGGCTCCAACACCTCTTTATGTAACGGATCATTTACAGCGCCGTGGTTGTTTTGTCTGAAGTACATTTGGCACAAAACAACAACGAATGACGGGCCCCGAAAATATTGATCCGAAAAATAACTGCCGTCCCACACGACCTAGATAGTGACAATAGTGGCCGCGGTGATAGTGAACCGCTCACTACGTGCACTCACACTCACACGCGCTGCACCGGTAGTCCTCAACAGGTGACCCGCGCATCACCTGACCCTCCAGCAGGATCCACTGAAATGAAAAGAGAACCTTCTATAGCCCTGATGCCTCTCTCTCTGTCGGGCAGTGGGGGGGGGCGTGGTCGGGGAACATGGGGGCGTGGCTAGCTTCTCCCCCCCCCCCCCCCCCGTGTTACGGACACACGCAGGTTCCTCCAGCGCCCTGAAGTCTGGGTGCTTCTTCAGGCCTGCGTCACCGCGGGTTGTTACTTGTTTGTTTTGTTGGGGGGGGGGGGGGGGGGGGGGGGGGGAACGACACCCAAACCCTCCCTGGGATGACATCTGAGGCGGAGGGAATCACTTTCATTTCAGCCGCCTTCATTGCCGAAAGTGCCTCAGATCTCGGGGCGGATCGCGTTTCCGAGGAACAGTCGAGGTGTATTTTTTTTCCGTTTCGTTTGTTCCAGCCTGTCCCGATGATTCATTAGAAAGGGATACGAGTGAGTTGGCAGTTTATTGCTTTTCTGAGGAATAAAAACTTTCCAGCTGGATCTCTTGATATCCCCCCCCCCCCCCCCCCCCCAAGGTGAGGCCGGCCGTGATCCACCCTGCCTCCCGCGTTTGTCTGCTTGGCCTGGGCTGCTCATGGGGGGATCAAACCCAAAACCTTTTGCCTGGCAGTCAAACCCCCCCCCCCCCCCCCCCCCCTGACCACAAGACTATCCTGCCCCTCACTGAGAGCTCAAAGGTTGTTTTTATATGAGAGCTCGTTGCAGGGCATCGTAGGAGTCGTAGTTCTTTTTCACACGGCTGCAGAGCTTTTAAAATGTGTTAATGGTTGGTTTACGGCACATTTATGCTTCTTATATTCAAGTAATACTGGTATAAAGTCTGCTCTGTTTTATGGCACACAGCGAATACGCTGAGCTGAGAAGTCTTTGATTGTACAACTTTAATGTTTGGTTTTGATCATTTTTTAAATGTTTTATACTTAAACTTTTACACTTTTATATGTTTTTTACTTTATGCGTGTCATCTCAACCTTTAAGTTGGGAAGCATAATAGCAAAAGAGAACCAACTTTATTTGTGTGCCCCACGGCAGAGAGATGCAGGGATCTGTTGTTTCGTCAGGTTTGTCCTCACTGCGCTTGCCGTCCGTTGTTTGTTTGTGTGTGTGCTTTCAGAACGCCAGGGTGTTGTTCAACATCCGCGTGGTGGGCGGAGCTTCCAGCTCTGTGCCTTACAGCTACCTGTCCCCTCAGGACGGCCGTCCCCTCTACCACCCCGCCGTGGAGCGGTAAGTCAGCCAATCGGCATTCATCCCACCAGCCACACTGACCAATCAGTATTCAGACAATCGGAATAAAGCCAATTGTTATTCAACCGGTCAGCATTTGGCCAATCAGCCGCGCCACGGGTCTGACCCCAGAGAGGAGGCCGTACTGCAGGATCCGACCACAGATGAAGCCCTCGCGTCAATGTTGGTATTCGGGCTGTAACGCTCTGGTTGCTGAGGCGGTCGACTCCTGATCCCCCAATCTCAGCCTGCCCACTAACTGCGCCTCGGTATATCACGTAGCGAGCAGGACTGAGTAATGGCTGACTAATGCCACCTCGGAGCTGCCCTCCTTTGGTGGGGTTGCTATGAAAAGGGAACGGAGGCATTGAACGGTTGTCGATGGGGGCCCGAACGCTTCGGGACATCTTTTGAGATGCTAATGCCTCCCGGCTGGAGTCCAGAAGACCGCCTGACTCCGACAACCTCCCGGCACCAAAGGACTGGGTCCATGATGCCACCGGAGACCTCTTCCTGACTGCTGCTCTGCCACTTGAGGATTGTCTCTGTGTCAATAAGTCCGCGCATGCGGTCGAGTTTTGACCTCACAGAAGATATCTGTGATCCGTTTAGTCAGTACAGTATGGAGTTGTCTCTCTCTCTCTCAATATGTCTCTGTCTGTCTCTCTCTCTGTCTCACTTTCGCTCTGTCTCTGTCTCTCTCTTTGTCTTCTCTTTCTCTGTCTCTCATTCTCTGTCTCAATCTCTATTTGTCTCTCTCTATCTCTCTCCCTCTCTCTCTGTCTCTCTCTCTCTTTCTCTCTCCTTCTCTGTCTCAATCTCTCTCTTTCTCTCTCTCTCTCTCTCTCTCTCACTATCCCTCCCTTTCTCTTTCCTTCCATTCCACTATTTTCCAACAGTAAAAAATGTCTCACCTTCGAAAGTGTTTTTCTTCTCCTTGAATACGGTGACACCTAGAGATGGAAAACACACAATGCAAGTTTGGTTTCAGCGCGGTGCGTTTCAACACGCCCTCGTGTCAGAGTACGGCTATAAATGGCACTCGCCTTGAGTCGCCTCTCACACGAGCATGTCCCTCTGGGTCTCGGTTGGATGACCTTTGACCTTTGCCCCTTGCAGGGCTCTGAGGCTGTGTGGTTCCGGGGGACCCCCGCACGTGAAGCTCATCATCGAGTGGGAGCACCGGGTCAAAGACTGGTCAGTGATGTTCTGTCCAACTACGGTGGTCCGGAAGGACACAATACATGAAGTCTGAGGGGCGGGGGACTCTGTCCGGTTGTTACGTGAAACATGGTGATGCAGCATTTGTGATTCTGATGTCGTGCTGTCGGTTGTGTACTTGTTCTCGGCCTCACTTGGACCTCGCGTTGGACAAAATCGTCTGCCAGATGACTAAATGCTATGTAGTCTCTCTCTTCTCCCCCCTCTCTCCCCTGCTGTCGCTCTCGCTCTCTCGCTCTTGTCGCTCACTTTCTGTCTTCTCATCGCTGTCTCTTTTTCTCTCTTGCCCGTTCTCTCTCTCACACCCTGCAACTTATTGATTGAATGTAAATATAAATACTATATATATATATAAACATACTGTGGTCAGGACTGTCAGGTCATGGAATCCAAGGACACAAGTCGCCAACACAACATTTGCACAAATTAACAAAGAAGTGATTTTTTTTCAAAATGAGTTATTTTTGTTTTTTTGCAGAATCTGCTAGTTAAGATCTCATAGAAGCCTCTCCATGTTTCAGATAACAGTATTGGTTTCTTTAAAAGTATACATTTTGTGTTTGAAGTCGGGGGTGCCCATAGAGAGAGGTGAAAACTGCAAATATTTAGGAGGCTATTTCTCAGTTTTAGCTTTTGTAATGTGCCTACTTTCAAATGGCCACAACTTCTCCAAATATGATCAGATTTCCATGATCATATTTGTGTTAATGTGTTACACATCATTGGAAAGCTTAGAAACTATACTTTCAGAATCTGTGAATAACTAAAAATGTCCCAGTGTAAATGTCCCTAGTTTCCATGATCTGACACATACATATATACATGTAGGGTTAGGGTTAGGGTTAGGGTTATATATGTGTGTGTATATATATATATATATGTATGTATTCTGTTTTAACTGCCTTTGACTCTCTGCACTGTCACGGTGTTCTGCTGGTCTGGTATGGGTCCGGGGGTTCTGACGGTGGTCTGCTGGTCTGGTATGGGTCCGGGGGTTCTGATGGTGGTCTGCTGGTCTGGTATGGGTCCGGGGGTTCTGACGGCGGTCTGCCGGTCTCCACAGCTTGTTTGGGAACATCCAGGAGGAGGTGGTGAAGGACGCGGAGAGCGTGCGCAGCCAGCAGCAGCAGCACGTCCAGCAGCTCAGCTGCTCGCTGGACGAGTGCTTCCAGCTCTACACCAAGGAGGAGCAGGTACGTCGTCACGGCAACCGCACCTCCTGGTTCGGGGGGGGGGATATCGCTTTGGGGTTTTTTTTCTTTTTTTTACAAGGTTACAGTGCATTTTGTGCGGGACAGACCACATAGGGCATTTAGCGTACTAATGTAAGTAGGACAAAAGCATGAAAAGCTCTGAAATGTCCCGAGGCCAGCCAGAAAGGTGAAGTGTTTCCTTTGGCGCCTGTCAAGTTAAATGGCGTCGACGTCCAAGGGGGTCTGGTTGGGTTTGAAAGCAGAAGGTGTTCTCCGTCAAAGTGCAAGAGAAAAGTATATTCAGCTGTGATTTACTCCAGCTGTGATGACCCACCACCGGCGAATGGAAACAGGACAGAGCTCGACGGGAATGCCTCAGCTCCCTCCCTCTCGCTCTCTCTCTCTCTCTCTCTCTCTCTCTCTCTCTCTCTCTCTTCGTTCGCCCCCCCTTCTGCTCTTTATTTACTTCTCCCTCCACACGGCGTTGGCTCGAGAAGGGAGGCCATGTTGTCACCATGGCGACGAGCCGTCGCTGCTGATGCTTTGTGGTGCGTGAGCGGCATCACAAGATCTTATACTGTACTACATACACTGGACTGTGTATACCTGACGCGCGCCGCACCCTGTGGCATTTCACTCCCGCGTGACTCGTTGTGGCGGCCTTGAAGTACAGAACGGCACAGATTGCAGCGTCGACGGCGGGGTTGCGGAGTATTCTGCTGCGTTTCCAAAACACTCACACACACACACGCACACACGCGTGTCTTCTGCTCTGTTTCCTCACTGCCCCGCGCTCACCCCCCCCCCCCCCCTGACTCCCTACACCCCTCCGACCCACACTCGTCCCGCTCTCCCCCTCTCTCCCCTCCCAGCTGGCCCCGGACGACGCCTGGCGCTGCCCCCACTGCCGGCAGCTCCAGCAGGGGGTGGTGAAGATGAGCCTGTGGACACTGCCCGACATCCTCATCCTCCACCTGAAGCGTTTCCGCCAGGTGGCCGAGCGGCGCAACAAGCTAACCACGCTGGTGTCCTTCCCCCTCGCCGGCCTCGACATGGCGCCCCACGTGGTCAAGAGGAGCCGCGGCCAATCTGCCACCGCCGCCGCCGCCCCGCCTGACTCTGCCCCCGCCAACTACCTGTACGACCTCTACGCCGTGTGCAACCACCACGGCGGCCTGCACGGCGGACACTACACAGGTAGCGTAGCATGACATGGTGTAGCATGACATAGCGTAGCATGACATGATGTAGCATGACATGGTGTAGCATGACATAGCGTAGCATGACATGATGTAGCATGACATGGTGTAGCATGACATAGCGTAGCATGACATGATGTAGCATGACATGGCGTAGCA
Source organism: Urophycis tenuis (assembly GCA_036785325.1). Lineage (NCBI taxonomy): Eukaryota > Metazoa > Chordata > Actinopteri > Gadiformes > Phycidae > Urophycis > Urophycis tenuis. The sequence continues at coordinate 3,577,166 of JAXIVH010000032.1, forward strand.
TGACATGATGTAGCATGACATAGCGTAGTCCTGCATATTTTGACTTAACATTGCATCCATCTCATCTCATGACGTGTGATAACATAACATGTCTTAGTATGACATACAGTGTAGCGGAGCATGGCAACACGTAGCATCAGATGCCATAGCATACCGTAGCCTAACATAACAATATAGCCGAATATAAAGCATCATCAAACATAGAACATCAAAGTGAAACAATATGTCTTATGGAAGCCAAAGTCTCGTGTCAATTCTTTATTATTTTCTGAACGTTTTTTCAGAGACAGTATCTGACTCAAGTATGCCTAATTAATTCGGCTGAGAAAACAACCGGTTGATTGCTGGGTGTTGACGGTGAATTGTGTCGCGTCGTCCATGGTTTCACAATTCATCAGCAGTCACAACGGCGACGTTCATTTTGCCTCGAGTCAGACTTGATGGTTCGAAAAGAGTGATGAGGCAGACTCTTCATCGTTCAGAAATTCATCGTTCGTGTAATTTTGTTGAGTCAAGAGTCTTGGTGGCCTCTTAATTATGCCATGTCCATAACTTTCATAACTTGTTTACTGTACACCACACGGTCACAACGTGCGCTCAGTTTCCTGAGTCACACTGTTGACGGTTTTAAAAAACGATGCTGAGTCAGACTAATTGTTCATTGTTTTGTTCTTAATGAGACACTGTCATCGTTTTGACGGTCGGTCCGTTAACGCCGAGTCAGACGGTTGAACCGATATGAACGGTGCACATAACAGCCTGTTGATAAGCCTGTCGTTCTGGGCTGATGCCTCTGAGTCACACCCCCCCCCCCCCCCCCCCCCCCCGGTGCCACTGTGCTGTCCGCAGCCTTCTGCAGGAACTCTGTGGACGGCCAGTGGTACAGCTACGACGACAGCAGCGCCGAGCCCACGCCGCACGGGGAGGTGGTCACGCGAGGGGCCTACATCCTCTTCTACCAGCGACGCAACACTGTGCCGCGGTGGTCCGCCAGCTCCTCCACCTCAGGTCAGCCTCCGCCCTCATCCACCCTCTCCAGTAGTCCCCCCACCAAGGGCCAGTCCAGGGTTCTGAGTCCGCCGTCAGACTCGTTCACTATCAGTAAAGACATGGAGAAACAGCAAACGGCCATGTTGTGTTGGTGTTTGAATTTAAACAGATTATAACAAACCCAGTACCCCAAAACTCTTTCCCACTGCCACAACGGCCCCTTTAAGAAAGATGAAATAAGATGGGATGTTTTGAATCCCAGATGTTTGGTGTTTGATGTTTGGGTGTCCAAATGATGAGATACAAAATAAACATAACAAGTTATCCTAAAAAATAAAAAATAAATGTACGCATATGAACTACAAAGATAGATGCTACGCATAATGAGAAAATTCCCACGGCGTTCAGTCCAGAGGCGGATCTGAGACTCCCTTGGAGGAGGTCTGGAGTTCTGGAAGGCTTTCTGGGGTTACCCTGCAGGTTGAGGTGCGGCCCACAGACCCAAACATGAAACCATTCTGTGTCCCATTGGCATACAGAACAGGCCGTTGGTTGAACCCCGTCAACGAGAAGAGAGATGTATGAGTGTTTTTAATGTTTTATTTTATTTTTTTTATTGTTGCATACACACGTGTATGATGGGACGCAACCGTAAAGCAATCTGGAACCTTGACAGGATTCAGGTGGGATGACAGTGGGATACCTGTTACTAACATCTTCAGGCTACAGCATCCCACGCACGTCAAAGAACATACAGTACCGTATATGGATAGATGGATGGACGGACAGACGGACTGACAGACAGACAGACAGACAGATAGATAGATAGATACACTGTAGATAGACAGACAGACAGACAGACAGACAGACAGACAGACAGACAGACAGACAGACAGACAGATAGATAGACAGATAGATAGATAGATAGATAGATAGATAGATAGATAGATAGATTGACACTCTGAGCTGTCTGTCATTTGTCAACGTACATTCCTGAGGATAATCTCATTCTCTCGTCTTCTCCATCTCAGCATGTCCAGACTAACAGGCGTAGCCCCAGAGTGCCCCGGGGGGGGTGGATACTTCACAGAATATAGATATCCATATAGATAAATATAGACATTGTACGAAATTGCACAGCCGGCACGCTGCGTTGCATCTCCCACTTCTCTTAATTGGCCACACTGCCACTCACTTCATCGCCTCCTCCACCTTGACTTTCCCTACCCTCCCCTATCATCCTCCACGTACATCATCTCCATCTCCTCCACCCACTGTTCTCTCCTCCTCATCATCTGTCCCTCAGTTCTCTCCACTCTCCACTCTCCACTCCCTCTCTCTCTCTCTCTCTCTCTCTCTCTCTCTCTCTCTCTCTCTCTCTCTCTCTCTCTCTCTCTCTCTCTCATTCTCTTCCTTATCAACAAGGACTTCACATCTGAATCCACCGAAATCTGGCAGTGCAGGTGACGACTGGCAGGCAGCCCCAGGTGGCAGCGTCTTCCTCTCCATGTCTGCTAATCTGTGCTGAAACCGCCTGCCGTTGTTGCAGGGAGTCGGGCCCCGTGGCCCCAGAGGAGGTGCCCGGGACGCTTCCGCGCATATCGTGTGTTCCGGGGCCAAAGGTAGATTTTGTCGCATTTTGATGTGAGCGGGTTGATATTAACATTAGTTTGGGTCAGTGTTCACACCGGACTTTGTGAGGCAAATGCCGCGAACAAACTCCCCTCAGCCGGTCACTCTTCTGTGGGGTGGACAATCAGAGGGAGGAACTCACAGCCCGCTGGGGTCGGAGCAACAGCGTCCGTCCTTGGGGTTCTCTTTTTCACTTTTCTTTGGACTATTTCCGCCATTTAGCCACCGAATAACCAATCCTCCGACCGTTTCTCAATGAGCGCTATCACAAGACTTGCACTGCAGTCTGACTGCCGTCCATGTTTCATCTAAGAGAAGGGAACGTATACCGGGGCTGATATGGTTTATTATTTCCAGTTTGGGGCAAAAGTGGCCATTCAACCCACAATGCATTTGGGGTTTTTTCGGGCTGGCTTCCTACGTCGGATCACGTTGGCACCTTAAAGCGAGCCGAACCAGAGTTCAAGCGGACCGGAGGTCGTTTGTACGTCCTTCTTAGAGTTTCGAATCGGCGTTCACGCTCAACGGAACCCTGCGCCACTGGTGGGTCCTGCCCCCCCTGTCACAGGCCCCAGTTTGAGGTTCACATTCCACGCGTTTTGGTATAAAAGACACTTTCAGAGGTGGACTGACGCATTGACTCTTTGATTCAGTGTAATCTCAAATTATCTCCAAATTACGGGCGAGGAAGTCCGTGCCGGCGGGCGAGCGTTTGGCGAACTCTCTCGGCGCTAAGGTCAGACGCCACCGCCGCCAATCAAATGTCCAATTACCATCCGGCTCGGGAAGGCAGAACGTTGCAAAGCACTTAACACATATTCCTCTGAGTGCAAGCCTGAACCCTGCAGCACTTTACAACTCTAAAGGGCAGTCCACATCGCTGGCAACGCCGTTCTTTGGAAAGAAGAGGCGACAGAGCAGAAGCCTTTCTAGAATCAGTTTCGACTGTGCTTTTTTAAGTTTATATTTACATTTACACTTACATATATATATAGGACATTTAGCAGACGCCATCCAAAGCGACTTACAAAAAGTACATTTGTCAATTGACCTCTGAACCTCTTGTCTCTCTAGCAGTGGACCGTGTTTGGAGTAGGGATATTTCCTCTACAGATGAGGAAGAGATTTGCTGGGACAAAGTATGGGAAAATCTACAGGATACCTCCAAAAACCCTAATCACCAATTAATACATTTTAAATTTATACATGTATCTTACTCCAAGAAAATGTCATGCCATGAAAATCATCCCATCTCCTAATTGTGACTTAATGTCTCAAGGTCATTGTTACATATGTTTTGGGAATGTCCTAACGTTTATCTTTTGGAGACACTTATGTTCAAGTGACATGCTTGAAGTGAGTATCCCACTGTCACCGACCTTACTTTTACTTCATGATGACTCGAGTCTAGAATTATCTCTAGAGAGGAAACCGAGGCGTGTACTATGGGCTGCTCTCACTGCAGCAAAGAAAATGTCGGCCTTGCGATGGCAACCTCACACACTGTCTTGGCAGCAGTGGGCCGACTCTTTTCTCGACATGGTTATGATGGAGAGATCTGTGGCCAGGGTGCATGGAGCTAGTCAAAAAACCCCAAAAGCATGGGATGAAGCTTACAATTTGATCAAAGAAAGAGTGCAGCATTTACATATGTGGTTATTACTTTTATTATTATTTTCCTTTATATATAGATATATATGTATTTATTTATTTTCTCCTTTCTCCTTAATATTTTCTTGAGAGGATGAGAGACCAGGGGCCGGGGTTGGTAAGGGGGTCACCATGGGTTAGGGGAGGGTGGGGATGTTTCTTCTGTTTCTGTAAGGTGTAAGATTTTGTGATGTTTCAAAATGAAAAATTTGTCCTTTCATGGAATTTTCACATTTTCACAAATTTTATCACAAAAAAAAGTACATTTGTCAGAATAAGGTGAAACATTTCATTGCTGCTAATACAGTAAGAAAGTCACCAGAACAAGGTTCAAGCATTTCAATTGCAAGGTTAACCATTGCTTGTATACAACATCTGGCTAAGTGCCAAGTTACAAAGAGCAATTAAAAAGTGCCAAGACGTACAACATACAAGAGCATGAGGGTAGGTTTTCTTTTTTGTAGAGTAGAGGGGTGTCAAACTCATTTTCACCTCGGGCCACATCAGCATTATGGTGGCCCTCAAAGGGCCGGTTGTAACTGTAAGACTATATACATTTAAGCAACTGTCTCTGCATTTGGTTATTTATTCCAGTGTACAAATATTGTACATCAATTAAAATCCATGTACAAATGGAAGCATTGGAACCACTGCAATCTAGTGGCAGGGTTTGCGGATCAGACATTGAAATGCATTCTGGGAGATGTAGTTCATGGTCGCTCTACGGTACATTATATGCCTTTTAAGCTCTTGTGGGCCACATAAAATGACGTGGCGGGCCGGATTTGGCCCGCGGGCCTTGAGTTTGACACATGTGAGGTAGAGGATGGATGTTATGCAGGGTTCATGTGAACTCTGAACAAGTGGGTCTTGAGTCTCTTCCAGGAGATGGGGAGTGGCTCCGCAGTCCTGACATTGGCAAGGAGCTCGTTCCACCACTGCGGTGCCAAATGGAGGAGATTTGTGATTTCGCCGTCCAACCTTTTCCTAGGGGCGTTCCATTAACAGCTTTGTAGGCCAGTACCATCGTCTTGAATTTGATGCAAGCCACTACAGGGAACCAGCGGAGGTCATGGAAGGTGGGGGGTCACACGGGAGAATTTGTGTCAGTTGAACACGAGGCGCACTGCAGCTGGTTCCGCTGCAAAGGTTTTATCACGGTTGCAGGGAGTCCAGCTAAGAACGAGTTGCAGTAGTCGAGGCGGGAGATGACAAGTGCTGGGTCAGGAGCTGTGTCGCTTCCCTCGTGAGGAATGGCTGGACCCTGCGGATGTTGTAGAGAGCAAATCTACAGGATCGGGTCACTGCAGTGATGTTTGCAGTGCAGGACGGTTGGTTGTTGAGTATTACGCTCAGGTGCCTTGCGGTCGGTGAGGCACATACTGTGATGCCCTCGAGTGAGACCAGCAGGTCCCTGTGAGGGCAGTCTTTCCCCGGTATGAAGGGACGCTCAGTCTTAGCGAGATTGAGCTTGAGTTGATGCGCGAGTTGAGTTGATGCTGAGATGCGTGTTGCAATCAAGAGTGTCTGAGGGGGGGAAGGAGAGGAACAGCTGGGTGTCGTCCGCATAACAGTGATAGGAAAAACTGTGTGATGTGATTACAGAGCCTAAAGATCTGGTGTATTAGATTCTTCCAGGCCATGCCAGGCCATTCCAAATCAAGACATGAATCTAAACATCGTCCAGACAGTCAGGCAGTGGTGTCCCATGTTTCGGTACAGGCTGTTTCTCATACGCACGCCCCGGTCCCCTCCACGGTCAGTGTTTTGAAGTGTTCTGTTTTCATGCGTTGTTGCCCCAGGTGCGCTGAAATGCAAGACTGGAGTTTTCACAATCATCCGCTCAGGAGATGGTTGTTGAGAATTGGATGGGGAACATTGCCTTTGTCTCGTGTGCTTTATTGCACTTTTTTTTTAATTATTATTACAGTTTTTTCAAGTTTGCTTCACTGTGAACAGTAATCAGGCAATCGGAAGAAACACATCTCCGGAGGTGTCATCGCAGCGCGGCCGCGGCCTCATAAGTAAAATACGAAAACCAACCAAGGAATTCAGTCGTTGTCCGTGGAAACCGGTGACACACCGGGCCGTTGATATGAGACGGATATGAGACCATCTTCATCACATGGATGAAGATGGTCTCTGCGTTCCGTCGTGCCTTCTGAGTCTCCATGCAGGGGGGGGGGGGGGGGGGGGGTCCCCCAACACCGCCGTACCCCCCGAACCTGAGCGCTTTGTCTTCCAGGGTCCACCAGCTCTTCAGCGTCGGACCACTGGCTGGTGCGTCTCCGGGGGAGCAGCCAGAGGGACAGCCTGGGCTCCGGAGGGTCCCTGGGGGCCCCCCCGGGACCCCTGCCCCCCGTCGACTCCCCCGAGCTCCCGGTGTTCAGAGAGGAGCCCGCCAAGGCAGCCCAGACCAGTGAGTGTGTAGCGTAGAGCGGTGCGCGCCTTTGTCTGAGCCGACGGACAGGCGAGGTGGTTGTTGAATGTCATTGAAAATGTTGATTATGTATCACAGAACTTAAAGCAAGAACAGAAGAAAGAAGAAAGAAAATTCCACCTCATTTAGAAATTGGGAGAAAGGATGGACGTTGACCTGCAACGTACATTTTGTTATTTTTAATCGGTGAACAGTTGATTCAGCATGAAAAAAGGTGATTAGTAATTACAAAGGATGAATAGAGGTATTGTTACTATATTATCAATAGTAGTATTGTAGTATAGTAGTATTGTTGCTGTTATTATTCTTATTGGCATTATTAATTAACTCAGATGTATTGATATCCCCAGCCTATACGAGATATAGTGTACTTATACAAAAACAACACAATAAAAGTTCACCAAATGAGGTATACACATAAGTTTTCACACAACAGAGACATAATCAAGACAAAGCGTGACCAAAGGGCCGTCCTCAGGGGTCCAGAGCCCCCTGCTGACACCAGGTCCATTCTAACCCGTACTCCCGTCGCCCGTCTGTCCTCCCCTTCCAGACGCGGCTCCGGAGGGCTCCAGGCCGCAGGGGGCACGGGGCCCGCGGGTCCGCAGCGTGAGCATGAGGTCCCCCACCAAGACCCGCGACGCGCTGAGCAAGGTCCTGCCGCTCCGCTGGTCCCTGGGGGCCAAGGAGCGCTCCCGGCCCCCGCAGCAGACCCCCGCCCAGCTGGTGGAGTACCTGGAGTCCGGGCGGCGCCCGCGCTGCTCCAGGGAGCCCATCGCCGCCCTGGTGGCCACGCCCCCGCTGGCCGTGAGAGCCGCCCAGGCCCAGAGCTCCGACGGCGGGCAGAGAGACCCTGGATGCGGGCCGGGGGCCGGGGGGGGCGGAGGCGGCGGGGGCACCCCCTCCCCGCGGAGGCCGGAGGGGCAGAGCAGAGCGGCGGCGTCCGAGAAGAACACCAGGACCCCGGAGGAGCCCGGCCGGCCCAGACCGCCCAGGGACCAGGGCCGGACCCTGGACCCCCAGACCCAGCTGAGAGGGGTGATCCTGGGGGGCCACGTGAGCCACAGCGCCCCCCCGAGCCGGGACTCCACGCTGCGGCGGGCCAGAGCGCAGACGGGGCCGACGGGGTCGCCGCTACAGCGCGACCTGCTCCACGCCGCCGTGGACAGGAAGCAGCAGCTGGGCCGCGAGGAGGGGGGGCGGAGCCAAGAGAGCCTGCTGTCCCTGCTCCGGCCCTCCTTCCTGCGGCGCGCCGGCCCCGGCCCCCCCACCGCCGCCGCCGCCGCCACCACCACGGCGGTGGAGAGTCTCATCCGGGCCAACGGGCACCCGGCCAGGGCGCCCAGCGGCCACCCGACCAAGATGTCGCTCTCCAACGGGACGCTGAGCGGCGAGCCGGCCCACGGGAAGGCCCGGACGCCGCGGCACCACGGCGAGGCCTGCGGCGGCGGCGGCAGCGGCCTCGCCGACATCACGCGCGCCCACAGCTCCAGCAGCATCCAGGGCCGGCCCGAGCTCACGCTGCGCCGCTGCGCCTCGCTGCAGAGGAGCGGTGAGCTCGCACAGCCCCTGCTCCACCCCCAGCCCCACCACCACCACCACCACCACCCCCAACACCTGCAGCAGAACCACCACCACCCCCACCCGCAGCACCAACACCACCAGCACCTCTTCCGGCGCATGGCGGAGAAGCCGGGCTGCGAGCCCCTGCAGAGGGCCCAGTACAGCACCACCTCCCTGGGCAGGCAGGGCGCCGGGCTCGGGGTGAGGTTCTGAGATTCTCCCCACCCGCCCGCCCGCCCGCCCACCCACCCGGTTCTCACAGGTCTGTGTTTCGTGGCCACTCGTCGCTCCACCTTTGATCTGCGGTTCCGTCGCTGTTTCAAAGGTTCCGAGCCTGGAATTCTTCGACCTTTCAAACTGGAAACACTTTTTTTTTTCTGGGTTGGGGGTTCTGAAACTAGAAGTCCCTTATTTTAGCCGGTTTTTAGTTCTACACATTGTTCACTGATCACATTGTTCTGGCCTGCTCTCTTTGACTGGCAATTGAAATGGATTGGCTCCCCTTTGTTTAGTTTTTTTTTCCGAGAGGTGCATTCCAGATTCAAAGGTACTGCGCACACGAGTTGCCTTTGAGAATTTGTAATGAGCCGGGGCACATTCACAAACAGTCTCTCTTCTGCTGCCAAATCAAAATTGAATGGCGTGTAATTTAGGCGGGCGCGCCCCCCGGTGTGTCACAGCCACAGTCACAGAGGTTTATGAATGACTCTTAATTATTCTTTTTTCTGTTGTTTGACTCTTGGTATTGGTAAATATGCTTGAAAATCAGAGAGTGTCCGTAGTGCCTTTGAGCAGAAGACAGCCGAGGGGAAATAAGGGCTCTCCTTCCTCCTGTTCCTGCTGCCAATCATGCACCCAGAGATCAAGAGCTCCCCTCGCAGGCTCTTGAAACTCCGGACATCCTCCTCGTCTTTTTGAAGATTACACACTGCAACACCACCGGTAGACAGCGGGGGGAGGCAGAAGGAGTGACAGAGGGATAGAGAGTGAGAGAGAGACACACACACACACACACACACACCGAAGGTAGGGCGGCATGGTTTTTTTGTTATTTCAAGCACACCGAATACTTTCCTTGCTGACATCGAACTTGATTTGAAAGTCAGGTTTTGAATCAAATCAAAACACCTCCACCCCCTAAAGTGTATGCAGGGGGGGGGGGGGGGGGGGGGGCGCTGTCATTTGAAAAACCGGAAGACCCGCTTTCTGAAAAGCAAGAGCAGGGAAGCCTTTAGCCTCCCAGCAGCCCGCGGCCCGACCGCCGCACTCCGGGCCAGTGATTGGCGGCGGGAGAGAGCCGCCCGGTGGAAGGAGTGATAATAAGCGGCGGTGTTCCATCATTCCCCCCCCCCCCCACCCTCTCTCCCTCTCTTTCTCCTGCTGACATCGGGTCAGCAGGGAGGGGCGTGGCGGCAGCAGGGAGGGGCGTGGCCGCAGCAGGGGGGGCGGGGGGGGGGGGGGGGGGGGGGGGGGGGGCGTGGCGGCAGCAGGGAGGGGCGTGGCGGCAGCAGGGGGGGGTGGCGTGGCAGTAACAGGGAGGAGCCTGACGGCAGCAGGGAGGGCGTGGCGGCAGCAGGGGGGGGGCGTGGCGACAGAAGGGGGGGGGCGTGGCGACAGAAGGGAGGGGCGTGGCGGCAGCGGGGAGGGGCCTGGTGGCAGAAGGGAGGGGCTTGGCGACAGAAGGGGGGGGCCTGGTGGCAGAAGGGAGGGGCTTGGCAGCGCCGTGAGAGACCACAGACTGAACGCTGGCGACTATTTTTACTCTTTTTTTCTATGTGGCAATAGTAACTGATTAAGTGTGTGTGTGGGGGGGGGGGGGGGTGTTGTTGTTTGTTTCATTGGAAGTGCCTCTTAAGACGTCCCATATGTCTTAAGGAAACACTTTGGATGCATGGTGGAGTCTCTGAAACACCTAGACTCTGTTAACAGAGTTTGAAGGAATAGTGGGCAAGCATTGTTCACTACGTTTTATTTGAATGGGCTTAAATCCCTCGTTCCCCCTAACCAGAGCCCCTGTCAAGGTAATAACTAGCGATTTATCAAGGAGGAAAATTGGCAATTGTCATTGTAGGAACTGTACAGCACCAGACAGTAGGCTGTTTAGAGGGGCTTTAGAATCAGTCAGGAAGTCAAGAAGTTTCCTTGAAACTACGTCTGGCAGTAAAAAAAATAAATTACTTAAAAAAAAAAAAAAGAATTGCATAAAATGTTCCAAATAAAAGTTTTAATTGCCCAGAGACAAAGAGTTAAAACTCCAAACAGTTATCTCAAGTAAAAATCTGTATTATTCACTGAAGACTAAAGTTTCAGATTGCATTGAAAACAACCAAGATGTCCAGTCCCTGGTGACGCTTTCCTTTGGACTAGAGGATTCAGGAGATCGAGGCTATTTCCAAACCAGGTCCTTCTCCCCTGTCACCTAATTACCATTTTTATTTTCCTGCTTTCTGACAATAACTGGTGCAATAACAGGTGTTTGGACAAACTGAGCCTAGTGTGGGCCACCTGTCTGCTTTGACAGTCTAGACTGTCAAAACGAGAGCTACCTGGCCGCGGTGCACTGCCATGATTACACGCTACACACCCAGCCTACGTTTTGTCCGTGCTGAGTCCGGGCAGCTCAAAATGACGGTGGGCGTTTCTCTTCTTTTCCTTTCTTTTCCCTTTTACCATCCTACCGTTCCACTGGAGTATTTGTAACTTAAGCAATTTCCCCCTGGGAATATTCAAGTATTTCTGTCTGTCCGTTTGTCTGTCCCTGTCTGGAGACCGAGAAAATGCGTACACTGCGTGTGCACGATCATCAGCTTGAGGTAAACAAGTCATGAGCAGGCAGCTCAAGTTTGTCAGCAAAAACGTGACGCAGAACACTCACTAACGCCGTGACTAAATATAACAAATATCACATGACACGCGGGGTTGGAACGACGGCTTGTGCTAGCGGTACGCTACGGTTCTAGAAGAGCCGCACAATTTGTATTCCCTCACAGCGCCAAGTCACGACAAAAGGCGACCGGGGTCCTCGGCACAACAATGGGGGCCCCCCGACGTTGGTATCGGGGGGTGGGGGGCCGCACTTGAGTGTATGTAGGGGTCGCAGGAGACTGATTCAGAGGCGGAGCCACAGGCGGGCCTAGATGGGCCTAGGCCCGCCTACTTGTCAGTCTTGCCCGTCCAATCGGAGGGCTTTCCTTCGTTTTACGTTCACCAAGCCTACGTTCAATCAAATTGGCTTTGCCCCACCCGTTTTCTTCTGTGCCCACCCAATTCAACATTTCTGGCTACGCCACTGGACAGATTGCTGACCTAAGCTATTGATATTTAATGATCCGTTTTTAGCCTGTTTTTCTTTCTCAGGCGTCCTGTCTACACGATCTGACCCGCCTGTCGCTTCATAGCCACCTGCAAACTACAACCGATCACTCCGTGTGTAGTGGAGCGATGCGATCACGTTCACCGCGCTGACATCACCGGTGCACGGTGGTTGGGTTCAAAGCTATTTGTGTGGCAGCAGATGCACTGAAGTTGATGTTGAGGTTGAAGGTTTTCCAGAGCGCAGAAATTGGGTCAGGGTCCGAAGCAGGGTTGGGAACCACCGCGTTAGTGACACATGCACCCGTATGGACCCGACCTGATGGACAGTCCCTGCTGCCACGTCTCTCTCTCTCTGTTGTTGATGCCCCTTTAAATTGTCCTTCTCATTCAAACCTTCTCAGTGTGGCTGAGTTGTAAAAGGTTTGTGCAATCTGAAAGATTGGCAGAAAGTCACGCAAAGAGACGTTGGTTTATTTGCCTATTATTTATTGATATATGCAATATAAGTTTAGACTTCACACAGGCATGTATAGTATACATATGCATAGTGTATTCTATACCATAAAACTGTCGGACGTGTAAATACACTTGTGTGTGTGTCTGTGCGTACACCTACATACACATCGGTGGGCACACACGTGTGCGTGTACACGTGACAGGGACCCACGCCACACACGACACGACACTGCGTAGCGCAGCACCGCTCGGCACAGACACAAGAAACAACCCACGCGGGGCACACGCGCACACGCTGTAGCATCCACTCGTCTCCAGTCGCAACGTCGTCAACGCCTCGCAGATGCGCAGCGCCGGTCAAGGGTTGCGTTCAAGTTTGTGGAAAAACGTGGGAACCGGGATGGCGCCTGCGGGGGTTGGGGGGGGGGCGCCTCACGCTGGTCCCCCCAGACAGCCGTCACTGCACGGCTCTTCAGAACCACACAGTCACCCCACCCACCCCTCTCCCCATCACTGATTACACCCTGTTAGCGCCGGGGACCCGGGCGGGGGGGGGGGGGGGGGGGGGGGGGATACGAATGATGTTTCTAAGGTATGAATGACGTGTTCAGTGTATGTGTTTTGAAATAACCTTTGTTTGTTTTTTTTGTATACATTATACATACATACAAGTCTATGGACATTGAATGTGGAGTTTGCTGTGATCGATGAGGATGTATTTGCCTAATGATGGAGGGTGTACTAATGGAGGCGAGTTTGGACTGAATACAGTTAATAATAATTATTATTATTGTTATTTTTATATAGTTAGGTGCTGGGCTTCCTGTAATGGCAGATGGACTGGAAGATGTTTTAAAATGCTAATTAAACAAAACTGTTTCTTCTCACACAACCTCTCAGCAGCTTTATTTAATAATACTCTCACTCTCTTGGGCGCATCAAGTATGTACGAGACACGCACAAAGGAATATTGCATTTCTTTTCACGGGCACAGACAATCACAGAAAAACCACATCATTGAGAACAGCCCCAAACACATGACAACCTAGCGCTGACAAAGTAACAGGGCTAAGGGAAGCAGTGGGTAAAAACTATGTTATGCTGTATATTATATAAAACACACACATTACATTGCAGTACACAAAAGGAGCAGATTACATTCTTTCTTTTGTGAACACCGCCAACATCTGTCTTTGTTTGCCTTAGTGGCAGGAACCGGAGCAGGGTGAAGTGTTGAGAAATCAATTCTCCTATACAGTGTCCATGGATGAAGGCGTGACGCTGTCTTGCAGAATGCAGGTGCAGGAGTGTGACGGCGAACTGCGATGAGAAGGCACAGCGTCTAAGAGGGGCCTTTAATTAATTTCTTCCACTGAATGTAATCAGTTGAAAGTCAAGATTCTCATGCCTGTTGATTTTCTTACTCTTGCATACATTTTTATGTATTTCCATACAGGACAAGTCGATGCACTGTCAACCTTATCATGTCATTGTTCAGCGCGTTAATAAAAGAAAAAACCTCATTGGATCGCTCTTGTCTGCAGTGAAACGGCACGGCACTCATTTCAACCTGTTGTACGTGAACTTTAACTGTTGTTCGTGAGGCATTTATTTTTTGCGTAGAAGTGTGAGTCTGTAACGCCGTCGTATTGCCAGCAAAAAGCTTATGACAACAGCGGCAGTTGGTTGTTGTTGCTGTTTGTCGGTTTGTGGGCAGCACTTCTGGCCAAGATGATCCGGGAGCCCGCTGGAATGCTGTCCTCCCCAACGGTCTGATGGCGGTCTTGAAGAACGTTTGGAATGTGTTTTGTTGTGCATAGACTAAAGGGGACCTTGAAATATACAATGTAATAACTATATAGCCTATATCAAGGGTTCCCAACATTTTGGGGGGGGGGGCGAAGGCTCACTTCGATCCCAACCAGAAATTCAAACAAACATTCAAACAGTTGTGGGTAGGGATGTCCGATAATATCGGCCAACCGATAATATCGGCCGATATTAGCCTATTTTTGTAATATCGGTTCATATCGTTATCGGTTTTACCACCGATAATGTGCTTGTGCATAAATATGGCACTTTTCCATAAGTTGAAATAGTGTCCTTATTTTTTATAGACAGTGTTAATTTGTGAAATGCAATCTAGTGAGGCATCACAATAAAAGTAGATGATGTGTTAATTCCACAACAGGAGATATGGGACCCAAAATTAGTCTGGGCGAAAATAAAAACGCCTGTATATATCGGTATACCATATCGGTTGATATCGGTATCGGAAATTAAGAATTTGGACAATATCGGCTATCGGATATCGGCAAAAAGCCAATATCGGACATCCCTAGTTGTGGGGAATTGTTATGAAAAATGTCACATTAGGAGGATGTTTTATATATATATAGGTTATTATCACAGCAGTCTGTTAGAAAAGTATAACATGGATAGAAGGCAATTGGCATTATTCTTCAAATATGTACTGAAATGGGGCGAGGACGTGCATCACGTTGAGCCACCAAGAAATAACAAAGCGAATCATAAATATTAGCAATAACCATTAGTCACGGTAGTCTTTCTGGCTGACGGCCAACTCTCTCAGATCGGGGGGGGGGGTGTGTCGAACACAACGGCAGCGGGAGGCAATCAGGCAGCCATGTCAGGTGTGTCCCTCATCACACGCTTGAGGGGCAGCACGGAGCAACATCCTGCAGCAGACCTGGCCTGGTGCCTCATTCCCCTGGACGCGGCCCACCACCAAGACGGGTTAACACAGAGCCGGGCCGCGGACCGCCGGGAGCTCGCCTGCAATACGGTGACTGGGACGAGGACGCGGCCGCCGAGAGAGTCGGCCCCGCAACGAGTGGACAGCCAAGGCTCCCCGGCTGAGGTCAAAGGTCATACACAAAGGTCTTTTTTGTCGTCCGGGATGCACCGCAGTGGATGAGGGAGAACGGTGGCACACAGGCAGTCTCCTGTATAACATTTAGGGGCATTTAGCAGACGCTTTTGTCCAAAGTGACTTACAAGGAGTACATTTGTCAGAAGAAGGTGAAACATTTCATTGCTGTTAATACAGCAAGAAAGTCACCAGAACACGGTTCAAGCATTTCAATTGCAAGGTTAACCATTGCTAGTATACAACATCTCTAACTAAGTGCCAAGTTACAAAGAGCAATTCTAAAGCGCCAAGACATGCAACAAATAAGAGAAAATTCTTTTTTGTAGAGGTAGAGGATGTATGTTATGCAGGGTTCAGGTGAAGTCTTGAGTCTCATCTGGAAGGTGGGGAGTGACTCTGCAGTCCTGACATTGCACGTCATTGATCGAAATGAGGGGGGGGGGAATAATTCACACTTTCTATAGTCAATTTTAACCATTAGAAAGGCGATAAGATACTTATATACATATATACATATACATACTGCACTTATATACATACTGCACTCTCTTGATCCGGGCTTCACAGCGACTCCTTCTGTTGAGCCTGAAGATGATGATGATGTTTAATCCATAAGCAGGGAGAGATGGGAGGGAAAAAGAACTACATGGTGGGGGGTTAAACCATTCAATGACACCTTTGACCCTGAGCTCTCTCTGGCATCAGTTTCATCAGTGACCTGGTAGGCCAGTGACCCACAGGCCCGTCCTAACTGTATTCAATAGATTTCCACCCGACAGGACCTTTCAGTCCCAAACCACTGATCACAATTTAGGCCGCAATCAAGGCCGTCTTATCTTTTTTATCTTTTGTTTTCACAGCCATCATACAAATCCTTTTCCCCCCACAGATTCTCTCCTTAAGTGATTATAATTTCCCTTTCTCCGTGACCCGTATCCCTTCATCTGTGAAAGCCTCCACCCCTCACCTCAAAGACTTCTAATGTGTCTCAGAAATCCACTACTGGTGGGTGTTTTGCTTCCCTTAGGGGTCATTTGTTGGACACATTTAGGAAATGACACAGCCCTCTCGCTCTCTCTCTTTGAGGTCTGGTAAACACTGCCTCGACTTTTCCATTATCTCCATAATCTTCTGTATTCATGATACAAAACATCAATTCTGGATGGCATGAAAACGCTGGGGAATTTTCAAGCGGCCAATGACTGGCGTATTTAATAAAAAATATATCTTTGTTTCACCAGCTTACTCCCTTGAACTACACAGTCCTTTGAAGAGAGTGTTTGCCAAGAATGGCAGCAGAACAGAGCACACAACCCCCTATGATTCAACTGACCATGACATCCAACACTTCTTCATCTCCATCGTCTTCAATCGAAGACGGTTCATTATCTAGCTCTGAAGTTGGGAACAGTGACACGCATGTATTACGCTTGAGATCATTAGGGTTTAGGTATTGGATCAGGGATGGTTTGTTAAAACTGTGTACAAATACACAGAGATGACTAGGTTGAGGCATTAGGACATAGTATTGTATTGGTTAGTTACACAGTATGTTTAAATTCAAAGGTCCGGTGTAGGAGTTGAGCCTGCAGGGTCGACGACACCTCTGGCGGCTCTCGCTGACGGATTCTAAAGATGGAAAAACGGACTGAGCGAGTTGACAAATCCGTCTGAAGTCGATCTAATACAGGAGGGTTTCACACGATGTGACGCCCGCTAAAAGCGACCGCCTCGCCGCTGTTCCTGCCACTCTAATGACGGGTATCCTAGAAGGTTCGGTGGACCAAACTTGGCGGCTCGCGGTGTGCTTTTCGGAACGTTTGGTGAGAGGTGCGTCCGCGTATATTGTGTCGAGGTTTGACGGCCTCGGGTCCGGGCGAGGAACAAGGGCAACAAGGCCCTGCCATCGGGGGAATCAGGGGGAAACGGGGAAACGGGGACTCCTGCTCCACATCGTTAGTCCTCATCTCCCGCTGTGTGTTGCATCACGTCACCATGGTGGGCAATTACCAGCCAACACAGTGGATGGGAGCAGCCCAGCGGTGCGTGTGTGGAAGCACGCATCGCTGCAGTGTTGTGCTGATTGCTGAGAGAACTTTGGGGATAACTTGTGTGTATTGATTTATAACGGCAACAACATCCACCATGTGGACGTTGACCATGTGACGGTGATATATACAGTGTACTCAGAACACACACACACACACACACACACACACACACACACACACACACACACACACACACACACACACACACACACACACACACACACACGCACACACGCGGACATTCACATACACAGACACACACATACAGATAGCACCTTGGGATTGCTTTTAACAATGAAAAGTGCCTTACAAATAAAATTTATTATTATTATTACAGATAAAAAAGAATAACTTGGGTATTTTTGCAATCTGGACCCTATTTTTCAATCATTTTAAGTCTAAGTGACTAATTGAGCAACACACTACAGCCATGCTGCCACAAAAGGGCAGTGGTGGCTGCAGTGCGTTGCTTAACCCTTCGGGGCCACAGTGTCCCGTCAATGACCTCTAAAAGTGTTTGTTTTCACCACTGCCAGGTTCAGATTCAGGGGCCTATACAGTTCGTTGGAAAACATCCATACATGCATTCTTTAGCTTTTGCTTGATCCGGTATGATTGTTATTGTGTCTAACCAAAAAGTCTGATTTTGTCTGAATTTTATAATGATATTATGATTATTATGAATATATTATAATCATTATAATATATTATAATATTCTGTGATCAATTTTATCCCTCTAACTTTAGATTTTGCAAACCTGAGTGTTAGAGACATGAGGCAAACAACAACAGGTTCAAATTGCTTTTCACAGGTTTCAGCCATTGTAGAATGTGTTCATATGGTTGCATAGCAACAGGTTCCGGGGTATCCAAGTGGCGGGTTCTGGAACAGGAAGTTGTGTGTTCGGACCGATGTATCGTACAGCAGACGTACAGTAAAGAGCTCCGTATTGGTTTCAACCTAACAGTGTTTGGGATTCATTACACACTTTTACATGGTGTCAGAAATGGCTCACGGACTCCGACGCATCGACCCCTTGATATTTGATGAAAATGTCGCTGAAAACTGGAATGGCAAGTCTATTGCTGCGCGGGCCTTGCAGCCAGTACAAAGAAGGTTCAGGCGTACACTGTTACGGTTTCACCTCCACATCCCCTCCCTGCCTCCATAACTCACACCTACCGCACTCGTTCCCAACGAGCTGGCACCCAGCAGAGCACAGGTGCTCCCAATGGAGCTGATCAGGGGAACGAGCCACAGTTGGGAACTTCACACCTGCTTCCAATAATCACCTCACCTTGCTGCCTACAAAGACCCGGGTCTTCCACTCACACATCGCCAGGGGCCTCATGTACGAACGTTGCGTACGCACAAAAAAATGGTGTACGTTCATTCTCACGGCAAAGTGCAGATGTATCAAGACTGAAATGGCCGTATAAATGTGCGTGCCTCACGTCAACTCTTGAGCTGGCGTACGCACATTTCTACAGCAGTTGACCCTTTGGCGACACTTAGAGGTGATCAAAGCATCATGTTTAATTTGTCAGAGCAATTAAATTCTTATTACATGGCAGACAACCTCTACGCAGTAGATGGACATAAGAGATAAGAAATAAAAATATTTAAATGCTGGGAAACTGTCATAATAAAGGAATGTGTAAAATAGTAGTTGATTGAGTGATGTGCACATTCGAGACACGTGAACAATTAACACCGATGAACAATCAACACCGACAAGTCTGCAATAACATGACTGGGTATAAAAGCACACCCAAAAATTCCGTCAACAATTAGAGGACATTGCGAATGGCGCAATTAGGCGAGAGCGTGTCTTTCGAGACAGAAACGATCCTCTCGAAATGGTCGACAATTGGCTCATCAGCCGCTTTCGATTCCCTCGGGCAATCCTGCTTGAGTTATGCGCGGAGCTGCGGCCGGCCTTGGAGCGCGCCACCGCAAGGAGCCATGCCCTGCCGGTCCACGTACAGGTACTTAGTACCTTGGGGTTCCTGGCAACCGGGGCGTTTCAAAGAGAGTTGGCCGACCGATCGGGTATATGCCAGTCGACCCTGAGCCGGGCCATGCCAGCCGTGTGGGCCGGACTCATCCGCCTGTCAGCCAGGTATATAACATTCCCATACAATGCAGCTGAACAGGTCAACATTAAAGCGCAATTTGCAGCGAGAGTCGGTTTTCCTAATATAATCGGAGCTGTCGACTGCACTCCCATTGCCATAAAAGCGCCATCACATGACGAATTTGTATATGTGAACAGGAAACATTTCCATTCAATAAATGTAGGCTACAAATTATGTGTGATGCGCAAATGTTATTAACCAACATTGTGGCGAGGTGGCCTGGTTCAACGCACGACTCATATATTCTGAGTAACAGCATAGTTGGGAACAGACTGCAGGCTGGCATTGTGCGCGATGGGTGGCTTCTTGGTGAGTAATTGTATTCTTTTAATTGTCCTAATATTAATCCCCGTGATGCGCATTGAGTGTACGTCCCCAAATACTATCCTGTCTTCACAGCATCATTACTGATTGATTCGCTGGTTAAGCAACAGCTTCGGATCTTTCGTACAAGCCCCTGTCTCTGTGTGCAAAGTACTCATGTTAATAAACCCGTGCGTAAAGTGTCATTATCAGCCTCACCTTTGCCCCGGCGCCCTTCGGCATTAATTTATAACAATAGTGTGTGATCCATGTAAGTGGTGTATAAAACTAAGAAATGGGAACAACAAGTCCAGTTTACTTATACTGCCTACTTTCAATTAACCCCAGGCGACCGTGGCTACCCACTGAGGACGTGGCTTATGATCCCTCTGCTCTGACCAACCCTCAGACTGACCGAGAGCGGAGGTACAATGACCTCCATACCCGCACTCGGTCAGTCGTTGAGAGGGCAATAGGTCTCCTGAAGGGACGGTGGGCAGCAGTCCTCCTTTTAACTTCCATTTTTATATCTGACCACTTCTTTTTAAGTTCAGCGTGTGTGCGGCTCTCTGAACCCACAGCGTTGACCGCCTCACACACGCTGTCCCACTCACTCCTCTTCCGCTTGCTGTTTATCCCGGAGGACAAACTGCCAAATAAAACCACCCTCCGAGCCTCCACCTCAGTCAGGAGAGTCTCCAGTTCGCACTCGGTAAATTTTCGCTTTTTAGATGTGCTCATTCTCTTTCTATGATCGTACAGAGGGGAATCCCTGATGCAGGGCTCATTTAAATATGATTAACATAATTGAATAGGGGCGTGGACAGGGAGAAGTCTGATGCTCGTGCACGTGCGCTCAATTCCGCGTTGATTTGGTATGTACAAAGGAAACGTGCTTGGGTTCAGGCGTACGCTCAGATTGATACATCTGAATTTTTTTGTGCGTGCGGCGGTTTCTGGCTTTGTGCGTACGCCATGTTTCAGTAGAAAATCCACGCAATTGTTAGTACATGAGGCCCCAGATCTCTTGATAGATACGCCTGGCAAGTATATCGCTGACTTTGCTATTCGCTCATGCTGAATCTAATTCCTTTGTCTGGTTTGACGCTTCATGCATGTATTCTCATCCATGTCCTCTGTGTTCCCACAGAACCTGCCCAGGTGTGCCAGCTGAACCCAGGCATCTTGCCTGCTCCATCTCCACCCCTGATCATTAAATAAAACGCCCTGCGAGGCATTCATCCTCTCCTGGCCGTGCGCTTGCTTCCTAACTAACACCACCGTTACAGAAGATCTGGCCCAAGATGGAAGCAGCCGGCTCTGCAAGAGGTACAGTGCCCACTGACGCCATGCTGACAGCCCTCCAACACCAGGGGAGCGTGATCGCCGACCATGCCCGACTTCTCCGAGAGGCTTCGGTGGCCATGCAGGCCTCTAATGAGCAACTCCAAAACCAGGAGGCTCTTCACCGGGACCACACGCTGCAGATGCAGAATCTCACTTCCATGATCCAGGCCCTGTCGACCCAGATGGCCACGCTTGCTGTTCCCCCCAGTCTGCCGCCCGCTGACACTGCAGCCCAGGTTCCACCAGCTGCACTGCCCCAAGCCCCACCCACGGAGCAGCCCCGAGAGCCAAGCCTGGCAAGCCCTCAACCTTTTGATGGGACTTTTTTTCGGCTACGTGGGTTCCTTATGCAGTGTGACCTGATTTTTCGGCACCAACCCAGCCAGTATTTTTCACCTGCTGCCCGTGTCGCCTTTGTTGCCAACCTGACCACTGGTGAGGCATTGAACTGGGTTCAGGCGACTCTCTGCGCCCGCCCAGAGTTGTACGATGACTGTGAGACCTTTTTCATCATCACCCTCGCAGCTGGGAGTGGGTGGAACGACACAGCACTCAGGAGCGCGTTTCGCCAGGGACTCAGTGAAGGTATAAAGGATGAGCTTGTGAGAGACAAACCCAGTACCCTAGACGACCTGGTTTCACTCGCCATTGAGGTGGATGAACGCATCCGAGAACGCAGGAGAGAGAGAGTGCGGAGCCAGTCCAACACATCTGCCCGCGCCTTGCCTACAGTGCTCCCTTGCCATCCCAACTCTTCAGCTGCTCTGGAGCCAATGATCACTGCCGCTCCCTCTGGAGAGGAGCCCATGCAGGTGGGAAGGGCCCGACTGACCGCAGCAGAGAAGGAGCTCCGTCGAGCGAAGGGGCTCTGCATGTACTGTGGGCAGAGGGGACACACCCGCCAGGACTGCCCCATCCGGCCA
Organism: Urophycis tenuis; assembly: GCA_036785325.1. Lineage (NCBI taxonomy): Eukaryota > Metazoa > Chordata > Actinopteri > Gadiformes > Phycidae > Urophycis > Urophycis tenuis. Next base: position 3,598,868 of record JAXIVH010000032.1, read on the forward strand.
AAAGACTAGGCTTACCTGCGACACGGGGTCTCCTGGTGAGCCGATTATCACACCCCTCTCCTACCTCCGGTTCAGCTAGATTCCAAGCCACCCTCTCCTGGCAGGGGCAGACCATCTCTGTTGGCGCCCTCATCGACTCGGGTGCCGACGAGAGCTTCATTGATGACCACTTCGCCCGCCAGATGGCCATTCCCCTAGTCCTCCTGAACCCCACTATCCCCGTCCAAGCTATCGACGGACATAGCTTGGGGCCTATAACCCATCGCACCTGTCCTCTCACCCTCACCCTCTCGGGGAACCACGTGGAGGAGATCCAACTCCTCATCATCAAGTCTCCCCGGGCTCCTCTCATCCTTGGCAGGCCCTGGCTTGAGCTCCACGTCCCACACCTCAACTTCGGCCAGGCGCAGGTTCTCAGCTGGAGCACCGCCTGCCGCGCTCGCTGTCTCCGCACCGCCCGGTCTTCCCGGCATCCTGACCGTCCTCCACCAGAACCACCTAACCTGTCCTTGGTCCCCACCATCTACCATGACCTTGGTGAGGCCTTCAGCAAGGAACGGGCCAGAACACTGCCCCCCCACCGGCCCTACGACTGTGCCATCGAGCTCCTCCCCGGTGCGAGACTTCCAGCCAGTCGCCTCTACAACCTGACTCTTCCGGAGAAGGGGGCAATGGACCGTTATCTCACGGAATGCCTGGCCGAGGGTCTCATCCGTCCCTCACGTTCCCCGGTGGCAGCGGGGTTCTTCTTCGTCAAGAAGAAAGGGGGCGACCTTCGGCCCTGTATTGACTTTCGGGGGCTGAACAACATCACCACCAGGAACCAGTACCCTCTCCCCCTCATGAGCGCCAACTTCGAACCCCTCCTTCAGGCGAACATCTTCACGAAGTTGGACCTCCGCAATGCCTACCACCTGGTCCGGATCCGGGAGGGGGATGAATGGAAGACTGCGTTCAAGACCCCTCGTGGCCACTACGAGTACCTGGTGATGCCCTTCGGGCTAACCAATGCCCCCGGAGTCTTCCAAGAGATGATGAATGACATCCTCCGTGACATGCTGGATATATTTGTTGTCCTGTATCTGGATGACATCTTAGTATTCTCCCGGAGCCTTGAGGAACACACCCAACATGTTCGCCTGGTCATCCAACGCCTGCTGGAGAACCGGCTCTACCTCAAGGCTGAGAAGTGCATCTTCCACGCCCCCTCCGTTGAGTTTCTGGGTCTCATTGTGAAGGCTGGGCAGACCCAACCAGACCCCCGGAAGATCCAGAGCATCATAGAGTGGCCGCAGCCCACCAATAGGAAGCAGCTCCAGAGTTTCCTGGGCTTTTCAAATTTCTACCAGCGATTTGTCCGGAACTACAGCCAAGTAGCTGCCCCCTTGACGGCCCTCACATCCACTCTGCACCCTTTTACCTGGACACCAGCGGCCAGTGTGGCCTTCGCCGACCTCAAGAGGCGTTTCACCTCCGCTCCAATCCTGACCAACCCAGACCCTTCAAGGCCCTTTGTGGTAGAGGTGGACGCTTCAGATACCGGCATCGGGGGGGTCCTGTCACAACAGTCAGCTGCTGACCAGAAGCTTCACCCCTGTGTCTTCTTCTCACGTCGTAACACCCCCGCCGAGACCAACTACGACATTGGTAACAGAGCTGCTGGCTGTTGTAGGGGCTTTCGAAGAGTGGCGGCACTGGCTGGAGGGCGCGGAGCATCCTGTCACGGTCTGGACAGACCAGACGCAACCTTACCTACCTCCGTACGGCCAAGCGGCTGAACTCCCGCCAGGCGCGCTGGGCCCTGTTCCTCGGCCGGTTTAACTTCCACATCACATACCGGCCGGGAACCAAGAACACCAAGGCCGACGCACTGTCCCGAGTCCATTCGGTGGAGAAGGACCCCATCTCCCCCGCTGCCATCCTCCCTGCTTCCCAGGTGATCGGGGCCATCACCAGGAACATCGAGGCCGTCGTCAAGCGGGCTCAACGCACCCAGCCTGACCCCCGCACGGGTCCACAGAACCGCCTCTTCGTGCCCGATCGTGCCAGGTCCCAGGTCCTGCAGTGGGGACATGCCAGCCGGTTCGCGTGTCATCCCGGAGTTCACCGTACTCTGTCCTTCCTGCGTCGGAGGTTCTGGTGGCCCACCATGTTGGCGGATGTGAGGGAGTTTGTCATAGCCTGTCCGGTCTGTGCTCGAAGCAAGCCCTCTCATCAGCCACCGGCTGGCTTGCTCCATCCCCTGCCAGTTCCCCAGAGACCTTGGTCCCACATTGCGGTGGATTTTGTAACCGGTCTGCCCCTCTCTCATGAGAACACCACTGTGCTCACTGTCGTAGATCGGTTCTCAAAGGCGGTGCACCTCATCGCCCTCCCTAAGCTCCCTTCCTCACTGGAGACTGCGGAGCTCCTGATGCAGCATGTCTACCGCCTCCACGGCCTACCCTCAGACATCGTCAGTGACCGCGGACCCCAGTTTACCTCTCGGGTCTGGCGGGCGCTTTGCAAGGAATTGGGGGCTACGGTCAGCCTGTCATCGGGCTACCACCCTCAATCGAACGGCCAAGCGGAGAGGAGCAACCAAAGTCTTGAGACGGCCCTCCGCTGCATCTCTGCTCTCCACCCCTCCTCCTGGAGCAAGGACCTACCCTGGGTGGAGTACTCACTCAATGCCATGACCAGTTCGGCTACTGGGAAATCTCCATTCGAGTGCTCTCTTGGCTACCAACCTCCCCTCTTCACACTGCAGGAGGAGGAGGCCACAGTCCCATCAGTGCAGGCGCATCTCCGTCGGTGTCGTCAGGTGTGGGGAGCGGTGCGCACAGCCCTGGGTAGAGCTACTGAACGCGCTCGTCGGGGGGCTAACCAGTATCGGACCCCTGCTCCGGAGTACCAGGTGGGCCAACAAGTGTGGCTTTCCACTGCCAATCTCCCGCTCCAGGCAACCTCTGGGAAGCTGGCGTCAAGATACATCGGCCCATATGAGATTGAGCGCATCATCAACCCCGTCGCCGTCCGCCTCAAGCTTCCCATGTCCCTGCGACGGGTCCATCCGGCATTCCACGTGTCCAAGATCAAGCCATATTCCTCGAGCCCACTCTCACCTACCCCCCCAGCTCCATCCCCCCCTCAGATGGTCGATGGCCACCCCCAGTGGCTGGTCCGGCGGTTGCTGAAGGTTCGTCGCCAAGGCCGCGGTTTCCAGTATCTGGTGGACTGGAAGGGGTATGGTCCAGAGGAACGGAGCTGGGTGTCCCGCCGGCTGATCATGAATCCGGATCTCCTCCGCGACTTCTATCGTGCCCATCCTGAGGCCCCTGGACGGTCGCCAGGGGGCTCCCGTCGGGGGGGGGGGGGGTCCTGTTACGGTTTCACCTCCACATCCCCTCCCTGCCTCCATAACTCACACCTACCGCACTCGTTCCCAACGAGCTGGCACCCAGCAGAGCACAGGTGCTCCCAATGGAGCTGATCAGGGGAACGAGCCACAGTTGGGAACTTCACACCTGCTTCCAATAATCACCTCACCTTGCTGCCTACAAAGACCCGGGTCTTCCACTCACACATCGCCAGATCTCTTGATAGATACGCCTGGCAAGTATATCGCTGACTTTGCTATTCGCTCATGCTGAATCTAATTCCTTTGTCTGGTTTGACGCTTCATGCATGTATTCTCATCCACGTCCTCTGTGTTCCCACAGAACCTGCCCAGGTGTGCCAGCTGAACCCAGGCATCTTGCCTGCTCCATCTCCACCCCTGATCATTAAATAAAACGCCCTGCGAGGCATTCATCCTCTCCTGGCCGTGCGCTTGCTTCCTAACTAACACCACCGTTACATACACCTTCCTAAACCTGGCTGGAGCCGATGCGCTGAATAAATACGACTCATTTACGTTTAACGAAGACGAGGACAAAGAAGACCCAGAGGCAAGGGCGCCGAAAAGGGGGGGTAAAGGAGACGGATTCTAGGGGCCCATGATGGAGGGGGGCCCAGAGAGGCCCCTAATGATGATGAAATTATAATACAGAAAAAATAATGACACTAAGTTATTAACTAACATATAATCACACATGTTTTATTTTCCATGTCCTGGTAACAATTCCTTTATTTGTTTTGGAAGCATCAACCCCTGCAGGGCCCCCCCTTCCCCCCCTCTATTTACGTAAAATGGTTCAGTCCAACTGGATCAGCTGCAGCCGGTAGCGCACCGGCGATTTGTCACAGACAGCGCGCCACAGAAGAGGAGACAACTCAGGACAGTTCAGAAACAGTGTTTCGGAACACTGTGTTTTATACAGCCATGGACAGTATCATCAGTGACTTGGACACTAGGATCCGGGGCATTGCACATATTGTCAACAAGTTTTCTGCTGTTCTGAAAGTTGGGCAGATTAGTGAGGGCAAAATCTCTTCTGTGTGCCAACCACTGATCACAAAGTATTCTAGTGATCTTACTCCTGATTTTGAAAATCAAGTAAGACACCTAAACAGTGTATATGCAGCCAACTTCCCCCCTAACCTGTCCCCTCTTGAACTCCTGAATGCAATTTGTAAGCTGCAGCTGCAAAGCATCTTTGGAGAAGTGTGCATCGCCTTGCGCATATTTTGCACCCTGCCAGTTACTGTTGCTGGTGGTGAGAGAGCGTTCAGTAAACTAAAAATGATAAAAAAAAACAATTTGAGGTCCACAATGTCACAATGTGTTTGCAGTCTTGCCATGCTGTCAATTGAGAGTCAGTTGGCTAGAAAGCTGGACTTCAAAGACCTGATAAGTGATTTTGCACATGAGAAGGCAGTTGGGCAGTTGGGCTTTTGGTGAGAAGAGTTGAGCAAGGACCAGTGATTGAAAGGTTGCAAAAGGAAGCTTGACTCAGTCAGCAACGTTATATTATATATATATTTGCCATTCTTTCATATATTAAGTTCTACTTAAATGATGAGAAATCATATATGGCCATTTTGTATTCTGATGGCGTTCTTGTTTTTGCTGAGATTTTTTTCTCTCCACTGATTATAATTGCTATTTTTTCATGGAAGAGTTTATTTCCAATTTAAGAATCAGTGGTGCAGCAAATAAATGACTCAAAATGAATTCCATTGTATTCAGAGTGCTCAGTTCTTCCCCTACTGTACATGTCAACTGTCATGCTGTTCTTCTTTCACAAATATGGTAATGATAGTCAAAAATACCATTAAAATGCATAATTGTATGTAAAATAGCATCAAAAATTTTTGCCGCTGTGTTGGGGGCCCTGTAAAGATTCTTTTCATGGGGCCCAAAATCCCTAGCGGCGCCCCTGCCCAGAGGTATTGGTAAAGAAATTTGACGACATATGTCTACCGTTAAAAATATAATAATGGACTGGTACGTTTTTAATACAACAAACCAGAAAGAAGGGGGAAAATGTGGAGTCATATGAGTCCATCTTAAAGTTACTTGCTAAGAAGTGCAACTTTGCTGCTTTGAATGAGGAGCTTATCAGAGATCGCCTGTTGTGCGGCATCCGTAGTGAGACGCTACGCTCGCAACTTCTCAAACAGAAAGACCTCACACTGCCCTCTGCTGTCGAACTGTGCATGCTGCACGAACGTTCCGAGCGCGGCAACAAAGAACTGCGAAAGGAGGGAGAGGTGTGTGTTTGTATCGGACGGGATTTGCTCAAATTGAGACGGAAAACATGCAAATGACAGAAGACGATGTCCTGCTTTCAATAAACGTTGCAATGGCTGTGGAAAAATGAACCATTTTTCAAAGTGCTGTAGATCCAAAGCTTTTGCAGAAGGCAAACTGCCTACTACACCGAGGGGTTACACACAGAGTAAACGAATTAGACTCACAGACAAACATACCGGACTCCCAGGATGTGTTAAAGTGATGGTTCGGAGTAAAATTCACCCTGAGGTCATTTCCACCAATAATCCAGCCAAATACCCCCTCAGATGCATTTTAGCGACGGCCAATATTTATCAAGTTTAGGGGTATAAGCTGAATGGCTTAGTATTGGAGTGCCCGGTACACTGAGTATATCTCGTAAATTACCCCACAATGCATGGATTGTTACCCAACTTCTGTAGTAGTACATATATGGTCTGTACTCACAAAACGAGGCATTTTAAAGTTTGTAAGTACACCAGGAGTTTATTTAAAAGAGCACTTTTCTGATAGCTTCAACTAGCTGTTGCTAAGGCTACCGCTGCGTCGACATCTCTTCCGTCTTTCCGGATAAGTTCGTAAAAGTCCTCTTCAAAACTCACATGTGTAAGGAAAAGGTTAGTGAATTCAACACTCCATCGAAATGCATTGACAACTGGAATAATTGAATACTTGAAATTAGATGGGGGGGGACGAATATTCGAATATTAATCGATTAGTACCCCACGATTATCGAATAGTACTTTTGCCTGAAATGCACATCCCTAGTCTAGTCAGCATTGGACCTGAAGCCCACACCGTCCAGCAAGAGGCTCCAGAACGCGTCAAATACAAAGACCTGTTTGACTTCAACACTATTGGCAAGCTACCAGTGATTTACCACATGCGCAGTCAGTACGTTTACATGCAGCAAGAAATTCGAATTTCGGATCGGATCAGATAATGACATGCGTAAGACCGGATCACTTGTCCGAGTATACATGCCGTTCAGGGAATCGGATTAACAGCCGGAGCGTGGCTGACTCCGGACGCTGTGTGGCGCTCTGCGCATGTGCAGAATGGCGATGCGTATGCGCAGAATGCAAAATCCGATTCAGATCCGATTGCTGAGTATACATGCCGTTAAAAGTCCGACTATGATCGAATTATCCAGGTGTAGTTATCCGATTTTAGATGTCCGAAATAGGTCCGAAGTAGGTCCGAAGTAGGTCGGATTAAGGTGTTTACATGCACTTAAAAAGTCCGAACGATGTCTTATACGATTAGAAATTCGAATTTCTTGCTGCATGTAAACGTACTGTAATTGATGATTCTGTGCACCCAGGCGAGTTCCACTGGCTATGAAGGACAAAGTCAAAGCAGAGCTCGATAGGATGACAAGGCTCGGGGTCATCACACCTGTAGTGGAGGCCACTGAATGGGTGTCGAACATGGTGGCGGCGAGCAAGAAAGATGGACAAGTCAGATTGTGCATAGACCCAGTGCACTTGAATAAAGCTTTGCTCAGACCTCACCATCCTATGAAAACAGTTGAGCAGGTCATTGCAGATATGCCAGAGGCACGAGTGTTCAGTGTGCTGGATGCAAAATGTGGATTCTGGCAGATCCCTCCCCTCTTGATGAAGTCATCAAAACTCACCACATTCATAACTCCAGCTGGCCGCTACCGCTTCCTCCGCATGCCTTATGGCATATCCACTGGTAGTGAGGTGTTCCAACGCTGCATGGAACAACTCTTTGCAGGGCTCCCATGTGAGATCATTGTGGATGATGTCCTAGTATGGGGAAGGTCTGTGGAGCAGCATGACGAACATCTCCACAAGATCATGGACAGGATGTCCGCCATCTGCGTCAAACTTAACCCTGATAAATGCCGCTTCAGGGTGTCTGAGGTTCCCTATATTGAACATTTGCTGACAAGCCAGGGGGTCAAACCTGACCCTGAAAAAACTAAGGCCGTTCACATCATGCCCTCACCACAGGACAAACTTGGATTGCAAAGGTTCCTTGGAATGACCAATTATCTGTCCAAGTTCATTCAAAACTACAGTGAGCTCAGCACCACTGCGTGGTCTCCTTCATCAAGACACAGAATGGTGCTGGCTTCAGCATCATGACGCCGCTTTCTCAAAACTCAAGGACGCACTGACCAGCCCACCAGTGCTGCAGGATTTTGACGTTGCCCAGCCAGTTGTGGTATCAGCTGATACGTCCCAACATGGACTGGGTGCAGTTTGCCTGCAGCACAACAACCCAGTGGCGTTTGCCTCTAGGGCCCTCACTGACACTGAGTGCCGCTATGCGCGAATCGAAAAAGAGCCCTTAGCCTTGGTTTTCGCATGCCAGAAGTTCCATGATTTTATATATGGGCGACCGGTGGTAGTGGAAGCCGACCACCAGCCTCTTATCACCATATTAAAGAAGCCCCTGCACACCGCCTCTGCCCGTCTGCAGAGAATGATGCTGAAGCTCCAGCGGTACAACCTGTCAGTCATGTACAAGCGGGGCAAAGAGCTCTATGTGGCAGATACACTATCGAGATCGTACCTCCCCTCCACAGACCCTGCTGATGACACTGATGGTTATAATGTCATGGCCATTGATGTGCTGTCCTCCAGACGGATGGAGGAGCTCAGAAAAGAAATGCTCAATGACCCCACCTGCAAGTGTCTGGCTGACATAATTTCAAGTGGTTGGCCAGCATCCTCCAAAAGCCTCCCACAGGCTCTGAAACCATACTACAGCATGAGGGAAGAGCTCACAAGTGATAATAGACTGTTGCTGAGAGGTCAGCGATTCATCATTCTGCACTCTCTTCAACAGTTCTACCTGACACAACTGCACCAGGGTCACCCTGGCAGTAAAGCCACAAAGCGCAGGGCCAGAGAGTCGCTATACTGGCCATCAATGTACTTGGACATCGAAAGGGAGGTGGCCAGGTGTTCACCGTGCATGTCTCTGAAACCACATCAGCAAAGGGAGCCCCTAACCCTCCATGAGATCCCAGACACACCGTGGTCCATCACTGCGGCAGACATCTTTGAGTGGCGAGAAAAGGAGTACTTGGTGCTAGCGGACTCGTACTCTGGCTGGTTTGAGACTGATCAGCTCCACAGCTGCACCAGCGCTGCAGTCATTAGTAAACTAAAATGCCATTTTGCAACCCATGACATTCCACTACAACTCATGACTGACAATGCCAGAACATTCACCAGCAGAAAATTTTCAGAGTTTGCACGCACATGGGATTTCTCGCACATCACCAGCAGCCCCACTTAGGCCTAGTCCAATGGCTTGCCAGAGCGTGCTGTACGCTCCGCCAAACATCTCATGGAAAAATGTGCTCGCGAGGGGACTGACTTTCACGCAGCTCTCCTCAACCTGCGCAACTCCGCGTGATGGCCTACCTTCACAGGCCCAACGCCTGCTGTCACGCCGCACAAGGTCTCTGATCCCTTTGACTAAGTCCATGCTGCTCCCCACTGTACAGCAGGGTGTTCACTATGCACTCCCAAAAATCAGACAGAGGGGGAAAGAACACCACGACAAGTCAGCACGTGAGTTGGACCCTCTGGAACCAGGCCAGACAGCGAGGATGCAAACAGCACGGGGCTATGACAAGCTGTCCACGGTGATAAAAAGAGCCTCACAACCCAACAGCTATTGTGTCAAGGCTGGGGAGACAACCTACGTACGGAACCGTCGTCATCTCCTGAAGACCTCAGAGACCACCAGTGGCCAACACAGGGGCCCTCAGCATCAAAGCCAGTCTGAGGAAGGACATCTAGCAACACAACAGGACTCAACACCACCTGAGGCGTCCACCAAAGCTGAGGGACCTTCTACACCACAGGTTCGCTGCAGTCCCGTGGTGAAGACGGGAGGAACACAGCAAGGGACTTCTCGATGTGGACGTGTATTAAAGCCCAACTCGAAATACCTGGACTTCGACACTTAATCCACTTTATATAGCCTTGCTTTATCTTGTTACATGTGGTCTTGTTCCCTCAGGTTGTCAAGGATGTTCTCACCATGCACTGGGACAGTTAAGTAGGCAATGTGTTTTTATTAGTTTAGCTTACCATGTTGATTTACCTCACAAGAACATAAGCTACAGTAGTATTATCTTAAGAAGGGGGATGTAGAATGTGTTCATATGGTTGCATAGCAACAGGTTCCGGGGTATCCAAGTGGCGGGTTCTGGAACAGGAAGTTCTGTGTTCGGACCGATGTATCGTACAGCAGACGAACAGTAAAGAGCTCCGTATTGGTTTCAACCTAAAGTGTTTGTGGATTCATTACACACTTTTACAGCCATGATTCCTCATAAAGTCATGATTATACACAGTAGCCACAGCAGGTGGCAGCATGCACCTTTAACGTTGGTAAAGGGCCAGCTAAACTAAAAGTGATGAAAAAGTAGGTAGTGAATTTTATGGTGCAGGTTAAAAACGTACGGAAGTTGAGACGTGAAACATATAACGCTGAATTGTCTGACAGAGAACAGAGGTTGTTAATACTTGGTCGTTAATACTGTGACTTAGTTCTGAGAAAGTCTCTGATAATAGTTCCAAGGTGTGGGGCAACAGCTTTATTCTCCCAAAGTAGAAGGAATAATCAGCAGATATGTTTTATGTCAAAAGGGGAGAGAAGGGTTGGGCTACTTAAGATGGGTTGGGTTTTTGGGTTAGTCGAGTCAATGTGAAAACCATTTTTATGATTACTTTATTGTTTATACCTCTTTTTTTCTCTTTTCCTTTTCTTGTAATGTGATGCTGGTAGTTCATGCAGAGGTGGTCATTTGTTTTTTTAATTGATTGAATATTCTGCAAAGACCCCAATGATGAAAAGTAACTTTGGCACGGAGTTTCCCTTGCCCGGATGTGGGTCACCGGGGCCCCCACCTGGAGCTAGGCCTGGGGGAAGGGCCCGTTGGCGAGCGCCTGGTGGCCGGGTCTACGCCCGCGGGGCCCGGTCGGGCACAGCCCGAAGGAACGACGCGGGACCCTCTTCCCATGGGTTCACCACCCGTGGGAGGGGCCAAAGGGGTCGGGTGCGATGTGAGCTGGGCGGCAGCAGGAGGCGGGGACCTGGCCGGTCCGACCCTCAGCTGCAGAAGCTAGCTCTGGGGACGTGGAACGTCACCTCTCTGGCGGGGAAGGAGCCGGAGCTGGTGTGCGAGGCTGAGAGGTACCGGCTGGACATAGTCGGGCTCACCTCGACACACAGTTTGGGCTCCGGAACCAGCGTCCTTGAGAGGGGTTGGACTCTTTTCCACTCTGGAGTTGCCCCTGGGGAGAGGCGCCGAGCGGGGGTGGGATTGCTTATTTCCCCCCGGCTCGGCGCCTGTACGTTGGGGTTCACCCCGGTGGACGAGAGGGTAGCCTCCCTCCGCCTTCAGGTGGGGGGACGGGTCCTGACTGTCGTTTGTGCTTATGCACCGAACGGCAGTTCAGAGTACCCACCCTTTCTGGAGTCCTTGGAGGGGGTGTTAGAAAGCGCCCCGTCTGGGGACTCCCTTGTTCTGCTGGGGGACTTCAACGCCCATGTGGGCAATGACAGTGAGACCTGGAGGGGCGTGATTGGGAGGAACGGTCCCCCTGATCTGAACCCGAGCGGTGTTTTGTTGTTGGACTTCTGTGCTCGTCATGGATTGTCCATAACGAACACCATGTTCAAGCATAAGGGTGTCCACATGTGCACTTGGCACCAGGACACCCTAGGCCGCAGTTCGATGATCGACTTTGTAGTTGTATCATCGGACTTGCGGCCGCATGTCTTGGATACTCGGGTGAAGAGAGGGGCGGAGCTGTCAACTGATCACCACCTGGTGGCGAGTTGGCTCCGATGGCGGGGGAAGATGCCGGTCAGACCTGGCAGACCCAAACGTTCTGTGAGGGTCTGCTGGGAACGTCTGGCTGAATCTCCTGTCAGAACGAGCTTCAACTCCCACCTCCGGGAGAGCTTCAACCATGTCCCGGGGGAGGCGGGGGACATAGAGTCCGAGTGGACCTTGTTCCGTGCCTCCATTGTTGAAGCGGCCGACCGGAGCTGTGGCCGTAAGGTCGTCGGTGCCTGTCGCGGCGGCAACCCCCGAACCCGCTGGTGGACCCCAGCGGTAAGGGATGCCGTCAAGCTGAAGAAGGAGTCCTACCGGGCCTTTTTGGCCCACGGGACTCCTGAGGCAGCTGATGGGTACCGGCGGGCCAAGCGGGGCGCGGCGTCGGCGGTTGCGGAGGCAAAAACTCGGGTGTGGGAGGAGTTTGGTGAGGCCATGGAGAAGGACTTCCGAACGGCTTCGAGGAGGTTCTGGACCACCATCCGGCATCTCAGGAGGGGGAAGCAGTGCTCTGTCAACACCGTGTATGGGAGAGACGGGGCGCTGCTGACCTCGACTCGGGACGTTGTGAATCGGTGGGGGGAATACTTCGAAGATCTCCTCAATCCCACCAACACGCCTTCCACTGAGGAAGCAGGGTCTGGGGACTCGGGGGGGGACTCTCCTATCTCCGGGGCTGAGATCGCCGAGGTGGTTAAAAAGCTCCTCGGTGGCAAGGCCCCGGGGGTGGACGAGATCCACCCCGAGTTCCTAAAGGCCCTGGATGCTGTGGGGCTGTCTTGGTTGACACGTCTCTGCAGCATCGCGTGGACATCGGGGGCAGTGCCTCTGGATTGGCAGACCGGGGTTGTGGTTCCCCTCTTCAAAAAGGGGGACCGGAGGGTGTGCTCCAACTACAGGGGGATCACACTCCTCAGCCTCCCCGGTAAGGTCTATTCGGGGGTCCTGGAGAGGAGGGTCCGTAGGATAGTCGAACCTCGGATTCAGGAGGAGCAATGTGGTTTTCGTTCCGGCCGTGGAACTGTGGACCAGCTCTATACCCTTGGCGCGGTACTCGAGGGTGCATGGGAGTTCGCCCAACCAGTCTACATGTGCTTTGTGGACTTGGAGAAGGCGTTCGACCGTGTCCCTCGGGGAGCCCTGTGGGGGGTGCTCCAGGAGTATGGGGTACCGGGCCCGCTGTTACGGGCCATCGGGTCCCTGTACTCCCGGTGCCAGAGCTTGGTCCGCATTGCCGGCAGTAAGTCGAGCCTGTTTCCGGTGAGAGTTGGCCTCCGCCAGGGCTGCCCTTTGTCACCGATTCTGTTCACAACTTTTATGGACAGAATTTCTAGGCGCAGCCAGGGCGTTGAGGGGTTACGGTTCGGTGGCCTCAGGATTGCGTCACTGCTTTTCGCAGATGATCTTGTCCTGTTGGCTTCATCGGGCCGTGACCTTCAGTTCTCACTGGAGCGGTTCGCAGCCGAATGTGAAGCGGCTGGGATGAGGATCAGCACCTCCAAATCCGAGGCCATGGTTCTCGGCCGGAAAAGGGTGGAGTGCACTCTCCGGGTCGGGGAGGAGATTCTGCCTCAAGTGGAGGAGTTCAAGTATCTCGGGGTCTTGTTCACGAGTGAGGGGAGGATGGAGCGGGAGATTGACCGACGGATCGGTGCGGCGTCGGCAGTGATGTGGGCCCTTCACCGGTCCGTCATGGTGAAGAAGGAGCTGAGCCGAAAGGCGAAGCTCTCGATTTACCGGTCAATCTACGTTCCTACCCTCACCTATGGTCACGAGCTGTGGGTAGTGACCGAAAGAACGAGATCGCGAATACAAGCGGCCGAAATGAGTTTCCTCCGCAGGGTGTCCGGGCTCTCCCTTAGAGATAGGGTGAGAAGCTCGGTCATCCGGGAGGGTCTCAGAGTAGAACCGCTACTCCTCCGCATCGAGAGGAGCCAGTTGCGGTGGCTCGGGCATCTAGTGAGGATGCCCCCTGGACGCCTCCCTGGGGAGGTGTTCCGGGCACGTCCCTCCGGGAGGAGGCCCCGGGGAAGACCCAGGACACGCTGGAGGGACTATGTCTCTCGGCTGGCCTGGGAACGCCTCGGGATCCCCCCGGAAGAGCTGGACGAAGTGGCTGGGGAGAGGGAAGTCTGGGCTTCCCTCCTCAGGCTGCTGCCCCCGCGACCCGACCCCGGATAAGCGGCAGAAATGGATGGATGGATGGATTCTGCATAATGCAATAGCTGACATATAAAATTATTTTTTATTAACAGGTTTGAAATGGTCAGCAGTGGCTGAGCAAATTGACAACTCTTAAGTACATTAACACACATTCACTGAATTAAGGTTGCTTGTTGTTGTTTCGCCTCATATTTTCTTTCTGGTGCCTTCTGAACCATTATTATACACTACAACAAACCACCCAACTAATTAGGTTGCATCTGAAGACAGCGTTGTGTTTCTAATTGAATTGGGTTTTACCAAAGTAAAAGGGGTTCAGTACTTGCAGCATATTACAATTTTCTTTTTCTTGTTCTCCATTGAAATGAGCAAGGGGATGACCACTCTATGGCCTTCATGATGAGGATGAAGGTCTCATTCTGTTGTCTAAAATGTGAAGGAGGGTGGAAATTACTGAAATTTCCTGCCAGAACTGCAACTCTTCAGACCGCGATTTTATTTTTAGCGAGACTTGGTTAGACACATTTACATAAGTTTAGTTTATTGGTTTTGTTTGACAGGGACCATGCATAGAATAGCTTCTATACCAGGGTTAGCTAAATAGCTCATTTGCACCTGTAGTCCCTGGGCAGGATGTTCAAGCACAGTAAAAACACAGACAAGATAAAAAGACAACATGATTAACATTACAAGTAAAATAAAAAACTAAGTGAAAAACAAAGATCAACAAAGATCATACATAATGTTGTCAGCCACTCATAATAACAATCTGAGTGGACATAATAACATAATAACATAATAACAATCTTGTCAGTGGACAATACTTATAGAGGAGGTGCATTGACGGGAGTTACCCGCAAACTCTGCATGCACATAACGGGCCTTTCTGAAAAGTCGCAATATTTTCAACTTGAAGCACTGGAAGCAGCCGAACCCCTTAGCATTGTAGCATTAAAAAAAACATTCTAACAGAAGAATATGAAAATAGATATCCTAGTAAATTGCATAAATGAGCATAACATAATGACACATAATGACGCAGCTAAAACAGCTGTGATGATTGCTCTTGTGTACCGGCCGCCCAGCAGCAAAAAGTTTATTTCTCAATTCTCGGACTTCCTGTCAAACATAATGTCTAAGCATGAAAGAACTCTGATCCTTGGTGGTTTTAATATTCAGGTGTTTGCCCCTCTAAGCCTATGGTGTCTGACTTTATACAACTGATTGACTCGTTTGGTCTTGTTCAGCATGTAACCGGTCCCACGCACAGACTAGGCCATACACTTGATCTAGTTTTAACATCTGGTGTTCCAGTCAGCATTCTGGAGATAGTAAACGCATGTTCTTCAGACCATCATGCTGTTGTGTTTACATAATCTCTGTCCCCCTCCCCAGCAAAACCCCCTCCCCCTGTATGTCACTCTCGCAGTATTAATGCTCTGACTGCCAGCAAGTTTTCTTCTGCTTTCTTAGCTGCTATTAACACCTGCACTAATGAAGCATCACTATGCCATCCTGACACAGAAGAGCTTACATCCCGGTTTAATTCCACCTGTCTCTCCATCATGGACTCTGTAGCCCCTCTTAGACAGAAAAGTTCTAAGTTTAGAGGTGAACCTTGGCTAAATGACACCACCAGAGCCCAGAGGAGAGAATACAGGAGAGCTGAGAGGAAATGGAGACACGACAAACTCCAGATCTCTCTAGAAATACTCAGGGACAGTCGCATGAAATACCAGGACTCTCTCATCAACAACTCTCACAATCCTAGGACCCTATTTACTACAATCAACTCCATTATCAGCCCCCCCTCCAGTACCACCCTGGATGCATCCCCAACACAGTGTGAGACATTTGTGAAATTTTTCATTACTAAAGTTGAGGACATAAGAAGTAACATCTCCCCCCCCTCACTAAACCCTACTGTCTCCCTCAACTGCTCCTCCTCCCTGCCCTGCTTCAATCCCATCTCTATAACTTCCCTCTCTTGAGATAGTTTCTGCTATGAAACCTACTACCTGCCCCCTTGACATAGTCCCCACTCCCCTTCTGAAAGATGTCCTTGCCACAACTGGTCCCACCATCCTCTCCATCAGCTCCCTAGCCACTGGTACCGTCCCATCCTGCTTCAAACATGCAGTGGTCCAGCCCCTACTTAAAAAAACGAACCTAGACTCCACCCAGCTCAGTAATTATAGGCCAATTTCTAAACTCCCATTCATGTCAAAAATTCTAGAAAAGGTCATTCTCTCCCAACTGTCCCCCTATTTTACACCGAACAACATCCTGGATAAATTCCAGTCAGGGTTTAGGGCGGGGCACAGCACCGAATCAGCCCTGCTGAAAGTGTCTAATGACGTGCTCCTCGCCGCAGATGATCGTCACTGTGCTGTCCTCATGCTGCTTGACCTTGAGTGCAGCGTTTGACACTATTGACCATACGATCCTACTTGGTCGTCTCCAACATGGGGTCGGCCTTAGAGGCACTGCTCTATCCTGGTTCACCTCCTACCTCGCCAATAGATCCTTTTCTGTTAATATCACCAACTGTTTCTCCCCCTCAGCCCCCCTGTCCTGCGGGGTCCCACAAGGCTCCATTTTGGGCCCCATTTTATGTTCTCTGTATATGCTCCACCTTGGTTTAATTATTCAGAAGTACAATGTCTCCTTCCATAGTTACACAGACGACACACAGCTTTATCTCCCTCTGAAACCAAACGACCAGTCCAAGATTGACAGTCTCATGTCCTGCCTTGCTGAAATTAAGTCCTGGATGGCACACAACTTTTTGTAACTTAATGAAAGCAAGTGTGAGATTGTCCTCTTCGGTCCCCCAAACTCAGTCAGTACCATCTCCAGCAGCCTAGGCACCCTCTCCACTCTCACTAGGCCCCATGCTAGGAACCTGGGTGTCATCTTTGACTCAGAGCTCCGGTTCAACAGGCAGATAAATGCAGTGGTGAAAGCCAGCTTTTTTCAACTCAGAATCATTGCAAAGATAAGACCTTTCTCAATCCCCCAGATCTTGAAAGGGTAATTCATGCTCTCATCACATCTCGACTAGACTACTGCAACTCTCTCTATACCGGCATCACTCAATCATCCCTGTCCCGCCTGCAGCTAGTCCTGAACGCAGCCGCTAGACTGTTAACAGGCACAAGGAAACGAGACCACATCACCCCCGTCCTAGCCTCCCTCCACTGGCTTCTGGTCCGTTATAGAATTGATTTTAAAGTCCTTCTCTTTACTTTCAAAGCCATTAATGGAAAAGCCCCCCCCCCCACATCTCAGACCTCTTCTCCCCCTACTCTAATGTTAGGTCCCTTAGATCGGCCACGCAAGGGTTACTGACGGAGCCGAAGGCCAATCTCAAGCACAGGGGCTACCCTGCCTTTGCTGTCGCAGCCCCCAAATTGTGGAACAGCATCCCTACCTCCATCAGATTCGCCCCTTCAGTTGACTCTTATAAATCCCAGCTCAAAACATACCTTTTCTCTCTAGCATTTTCCGATTTATCTTGAACTGAGCCCGGCTTGTACTGTTGTTTCTATCGTGTATTTTTATGGTCTGCTTTTTGATGTGTTTTTTTGTATGGCCTGCCTCTGTTTTATTTGTTATATGTTATATGTTTGCTTCCCACCGGTCTCTGTAAAGCACTTTGGTTGATGCAAGTCATGTTTAAATGTGCTATATAAATAAATCTGATTGATTGATTGATACCACAGTTTCTCAAGCAACTATGAAGATGGACGAGGGACTGATTGCCGTCTCTTTCAGAGGTGTACAATACTGCCGTGAGGGAAGGGGTTTAAGTTCACAACATGGCGTCCACAAACGGGCCGTGACGTGACCCTCCCACACATCGCCACAACGGTTTGCGCTAATCACAGCAATGCCTGATTTGTCGAACAATAGCGCTGTCTATCAATACTGGACCAATTAGAAATGAGGGCAAAACAGGGTCCAGGTTGAAAAATTCCGAAGTTAGCCACTGATCTTGTGGTCAAATTAACCATTGCATGGTGTTCAGATCTGTAGGACCTGTTTTGTTTTGTTTTTTTATGTAAACATCTGTTGAGAAAATGTTTTTTGATTGTGTTGAATTAAAAACAAAAAAAATGCAACGGGTCCAGCAGACCCACAAACACTGGCTGTATAACAAAAATATGAACACAACACAAGGGTAAAATCAAGGTTGAAGTCAATGACACATGGTAATGACATTGGACAGTTATACATGATCAATGAATATCGTCAAATGCATGTTCGGTGGTCTGCGGCCCCCAAACCGATTAACCCACTGAAATTAATTTGCTGGCTCAGTGAGAATGATCAACATGACAGAACAATTTCTGTTGGACCTCGCTGATTGGGAATTAAAGCATGAATCAGTGTGTGATTGTGTTTGTGTCGCTCCTACATTTAATTCCACTGTGAAACACAGCTCAGCAGAACGTTATCTGCTGTTTCCTGATGTCTCTGTGGGCCACTTAGAACCAGCGGCCCCTGCAATCCCAATGCACGATCAGGCTGTTCTCACTGTTTCAAGTGGATTGTTCCCTCCTTGCAGGGAGACTTGACTGGGTCGGATTGTCAAACAGTGTAATTGTGCATTTATTGTTGCCTTTTAAAGAGTTGTATTTGAGTATTTTCGGTCTGCGTTCCCTCCTGGTAAGATGTTGTCACTCAGGAACCGGGTCGTTCTTTCCATGTGCACACACACTGAACCTGACGGTGAGGCCATTAGCAGCCTCACATGCATCATTATCGAACTCTAACTCATGTGTCAAACTCTATCAAAGTCTATTTAATCACCATTGTTATTTTGTTTGGGTCGCATCTATCGACGACAACAAAAATCACGCAAATACCGTTTGATGGCTATAAAGGTGACGACCGACTTTGGATACTGAGGCATGCATCACGTTTAGCGAACACAAGCTGCAGAGTAACAGGCGTTTGATAGGCTAGGACGTAGCTTTATTCAGACTACTGCATTTTGGACATCTAAGGGCGGGGTCCAATGACAACTTCATTCATTTGGGCTTAATGGTTGGCTTGATGACACCCAGTTTCATTGTGCTGTTAAATGTAAGTGGGTACAATACAGCTATGCTTAAAAATACATCATGTAACATGTTTGAATTTTATGAAAGTCGTTTCCTTTAATTGGCTCCATTTCTAAATCTCCGTGGTCCAGTGGCCGATGGTCCACAGTCCAGTGCTGGTCCATGCCCGGTGATTGAGAGCCACTGGTATAGCAAACCAATGATCACAGTCCTACCTGTGGAATGGCGAGCCCACGGGTTTGACAATTCAAATTGTCCCTGATGGGTATGAGCAGGCGCGTAGAATACGGTGGGGACGGTGGGGACACGTACCTACCAGTTTTCGTCATGAGTCATTTTGTACCCACCACTTTTTATGAAAGAATCCCCCGTGTGGGACTCGCACCGGTGTCTTTCACCACTACGTCAGTAAATGCAGTCTGAGTTACGTCAAGCTCAACAAAGAGAGATGAATTCTACTCTTACAAGTCGCTTTAGTATGACAGGGTCACAAGCGGACTTTTCACGCGGTCGTTAGCGGAGTGGTAGTGCTATGACAAGATGCCATAGTGCGTTGAGTAATGGTGCTCCCTGACTCATCCCAAAAACAACAGTCAACAAAGTGAACGTAATGAAACAGTGAAATGCAACCCAACATGTCCTGAACATTCGCCTCCAAACCCTATCTAATAGCAATAAAATGTAATGACACAGAATGCCAGAATGTCGCAATGCATTCTGGGAAACACTCCCCCAACACGTTACAATATCCACGATTTCCTCAGGCAAGTACAACAAGTTGAACTGATAATACAAAAAAACACAAAAGCATTAAACTAATTTACACAAAATAGAAACTACATTTAATTTGATTTGTGTCCGATGACGAGAGAGAGACGGAGAGGGCTAGCACTTTGGTACAGAGACATAGCGTGTGTCTCAATCCACGTACTTTCACGAGTACACTTCCGTAAGTGCGTGTGCGTGTGTGTGTGTCATCATCACATTTTTGTATACATTTTTATTAATTAACATGACCTGCGCGAAAGGGGGAAAAAATGAATGCGCGTCATTGTACCCAGCACTTCTGAAAATGCACTTCCGAATGCGTCTCTGTCCCCAGCACATTTCAAACCAAACCTACGCCCATGGGTATGAGAGCGGGGTGTTGATTCGTCTAACGCATAACAAAACACCAACCAACTAACACCAACAAATACCAACAGCAACTAGTCAATCGGATCATAACTATATTCGGCTTTACAGGAAATTGCATATTTCTTTCATGGCTTTTTGTTTAAAAGTTTACTTGGCGGTCTGATGACATTGTCGCTACCCGTAGACTTAATTTCACCACATGCTCTCACCCGGAAGCTTAGTGGCATCAACCACTTCAACCACCGCTACACACACACACACACACACACACACACACATACACACACCACTCCCACTGCAACTCTTATTAGGCCTATACCAACTACAAAGGGGAAGCAATCACAGTAAACAGCAAACAGCCGTTCCCTCATAGCACTTCACCGCACAAAATCAGGACAGGGATGGGTTGTGGGTGATGCCAGTTAGGGCGGGGCGCTCCATCGAACACACTCGATACATCACGGCTTGTTCTGAACGGGATGCAGTGAATCGCGACTATATAGCCAACATCAAGTACAAATTGTCACGTGGATGCGTGTCAAGAGCTGTCCTCTTGTTCTAGCGTCAAAACAAGTCACGCTTTTTGCACGCTGTGGGCGTGTTGCGCCCCACGGCAACTCTGTGATACTTTTTCAGTGTCGTCTTTGAGTGGGAGGGCCTTAGTGGGCAATGTTGTGTATGAAACGGGCCGCACACCGTTGCGTTGTACTATAAGAGTCCGAGAAGCTGAACCCTCATTCCGACATCAAGCTAGCCCTGCTGCTGTGATTTAGAGTGGTTTCTTTCTGGGCGCGCCATGTACATGTTTAACCCTGGATGAGACAATCTTCTGAGAGACATGGCTTTTAAAGTTTGATGGGCCCTGTAAATCCATACCGCGACCCTCCAAGGCTGGCTGACTGCTCAAGATTCATGCCATTAACGTGACGGAAAATCACAAGTCAACAGCTCATCCATAATTAAATTCACCCACCAATAACCGTTGTCGATGCGATAATGATGATTGATGGATGGGATCTGCCATCTGCGATTGCAAATCAAGTACAGGTGGATCAATTAAAGTCCCTCCTTATGCTGTTTTAGAAGACCTGCTCTCTCTCTCTCTCTCTCTCTCTCCATCTCTCTCGTCCATACAGAAGGAAAATATTGGGCAGGTGTCCTTAACTTAACTTAACTGTCCTTAACCAACTGGGCTAATGTGTCTCTCTTGCCATTCTCTCTTTTCCCATTTTAAATATTTTGCTGTGAAATTATTTATTATCCATTCATGGATGGACATAGTGCACCACAACAACAACAACAACAACAACAACAACAACAACTCCTGACACGAGTTTCACAATATAGATACACTTTCACATGAACAACTATCTCATGGGATGATTTCATCCCTGAACACTCACATATGATAACTTCTATTTGATAATTACCGGCGTGATAATGGTTAAATAGACCAGATTGGATTAGATTCGATCGGATTAGATTTACACCAAAACAATGCACTGGCGGGTCTATGCGCCATGAGATGTAGCCCTACACAATATAGATGTGGTACAAACAAAGCAAAACCTAAAGAAAAGGATATGCCCATGATTCCTGCTGCCCGTCTCTGTCTTTCTTCAAAGATGAAAGGGTGCGCATCAGATTGCCTGGGGCTTGAAACCTTGATGGTAATCCACCGTGAATGGTAAAAAAATAAAATAATAAAACAACAATGGTGTGAGGCCCCAGTCGGCCCACCTGCCGTGCGTGCTCGCCCCTTTTCACAGAGGGGCCCTCCGCGGACAAACACGGGTGTCACTCATAACACCCATTACTGGTCTGATGCTCCTTTTATGTACCAGGGCACAAGTGGTAAACCACCCCAGTGAGGAGCACAGCCCATGGGAACAAACGAGCCCATCGGCGATGCTCCACCTGTGCTTTGACCCATAAAAACAGCCCACCACCTCGCTTCGCCCCGCGACGTCACCTCAGTGCACGACCACGGGCAGCGCGTTGTCGTTGTTGAGCGAGCGGGAGCAGGGCGGCGGGCCGGGGCTCCCCAGCGCCAGGCACTCGGCTGCCGCGGTGGGCGCCGCCGGCCCCACCCGGAACAGACGGTGTTTGGGCCGCATGGCCACCATGAGCTGCCTCTGGAAGGTCTCGCTCAGCAGAATGTAGAGGAAGGGGTTGATGCAGCTGTTGGCGTAGCCGAGGCTGATGGCGATGTTGTAGGCGTACACGAAGAGCAGCGTGGGCCTCTGGACGCCCAGGTGCACCAGCTGCAGGGTGTGGTAGGGGGCCCAGCAGAGGAAGAACGCCAGGCAGATGGCCACCGCCAGCCGGGTCACCTTGCGGGTCCGCGCCCGCAGCCGGCGCTGGGGCAGCGGAGCCACCGTGGACGACATGCTGTGGAGGATTCTGAAGTAGACGCCGCAGATGACCACTAGGGGCAGCGCGAAGGCCAGGAAGAACTGGTAGAGGGTGAACCAGTAGGTGTTGGTGGCGGGGTGGGGTAGCAGGAGTGCGCATCCTACGGAGCCGTCCGGGAGAGGCATGAGTCCCGCGTACATCCACACGGGCGTGATGGATATCAGGGAGAAGAGCCAGACGAGGGACACGGCGGCGCCAGCCGCACAAGGTGTGCGGAGGTGGTTGAAACGGATCGGGTGCACCGTGGCGAGGTACCGGTCCAGGGTCATGACTGTCAGGATGTACGTGCTGACAAGCTGACTGTTGGAGTCAAGCGCCGTGATCACCGTGCACATGGTGCCGCCGAAGCACCACGAGCCGTTCCCCACGAGCTGGTGGATGAGGAAGGGCATGCCGAGGAGGAAGAGGAGGTCAACCACGGACAGACTGAAGACGAAGATGTCCGGCACGGTTTGCTGCGCGCGGAACTTGATCTTCTTTACAGTGGTGTAAAGAACGATGGCGTTTCCGATAATCCCCAAAAAGCAGATCAAACCAAACATGCTCGCCATCAAAACGTTGTTGTAAAAATGCCCATTTTCTGCTGAAATCAGTTCAGAAATAAATCAATTAAGGAACGGTTCCAAATAATGCAAATCGTAGTCTTATGCGTAATACCTCTATAAATAAATGATTTGTAATCTTATTGTATTTCTTGTAATTTTTGATTTGATTAATATTTCATTGTAATTTACTGTAATGTTTTAACGCGTATCCAATATAATACTAATATTAGTATTTTGCCAATCTGGTTGAACAATGTTTTTAAAAAGCATAGCCTACCTTCTAGACTCCCAGACGCATTGATCAATGAGGAAGAAGAATTTTCAATATTCCCAAAGTCCATCTTCACTTTGGAATGGCGTTGCCTTTTAGTGCAGAGAAGTACTCCAATTGAATATCCAGATGCTGCTTGATATTTAGTCCACACATCTACGCGTCTCCAGGCGATAACTAAATGACGCGCATTCTTCCCGAAGCGCACAGATGGCTAGTGTTAAAACCACAGCAAAGATTATGATAATTGCGTTCACATCCACGCACACTTTAAACTCATTCGCCCCGTGCCCTGTAATGTGAAAAAGTCCGGGCGCTGCTCCACGGCACACCACTCAATCAAACAGGTGCGCATGGGCGCCGATATTTGGTCTGAGACCAGCACCTCTCGGTCAGCACCTCTCGGTCAGTGAATTATAAGGCTACTTCATTTCCCCCACCGTGCCATCGATTGCTTCTTCGATACGTCCGCGCTTCAACTTTTGTGTCGTTTTAGATGTCGTTTTGTTTTCCCCCTTGAAACACCATTAGTATTAGCGCTCCATGTAGTACGCAGATGACTCGCGCGGCCAAAGATCAAATCGAACACTAACCATGAATATTGCACTATCCGTCCTGTCCCAGTGAACAACAACAGTTGTCTTCTTTTAATTTCAACTTTTTTATCGGCAGATTCATGCGGGGCGCAACTCAGATAGGAGCAGCATATAACACTCTGACACGTAACATTGGTCACAACATGTTGTTATAACAACCAGACTGAGTAGGTAGCCTATTGGGTGGAGAAAAAAACACCGCAGACCAAAAGTGACTAATTTGCAATGTTATCACGTCCACTGTAATCGTATTACTTGTTGTTATTTACAGGGGCCACGATGCATCGCTAGATGTCGTCCTTTTACAGCTCTTCTTACATCGGCTGTGTTGCGACCGGTTGCGACGCGTAAGAGCGTCGAAGGAACAATGTGCAGAGCTGCGAGTGCGCCGTTGTTCTCAACAGTTTTCAACCCGTCAAAAAGAGACGCTCAAGTAGTACATCTTGCCCAAATGCGCCCAAAGTATGTTCATACCATGAATACCATTACATATGTAGGCTATATAAACGCAGATAATGTATGCAGACACATTTAAAAGATACGAAAGTAAATACAGAAGTATTTCATGGGATTTATGTGATAAAGACAGAAGGACCCCCCCCCCCCCCCCTGTATTTTCTGCCTTCGAGAATGATCATGTTTTACAATAAATACCGCTAAATTGAGCCTGCAACACTGAACAATTTTCCCTGGAATACAAAACAAATGATGTATATTACATTTTGTGTTGCGATTTTCAATGCTTGATATTTGATACAAAATTGGTTTATGTTTCTTCGCAAAATGCTATTACCAAGCCACCAAACATAGTAGCCAATTTTAGAGGCTTCTATTGTGAAAGGAGGCGGCAGCAGTAGCCCGTTCTAGAGGCTTCTATTGTGAAAGGAAGCGGAAATAAGCGCCACCAAACCTTCTCCCAGCAGTAGCCACTTTTAGAGGCTCCGAGTTCGGGTGAAAGCGATTTTTAAGGCGTACGTACGATTTCTTTTATCTTTCGAGACACAACAAAAACCTGGATAGCATCACACGGGCGTTCATCTAACACCGAGGTGGGATATAAACACAACATCTCCCCTGGCGCGTCGGTGAAAACACGTTCAGCGGACACGTAAGTTGTAGGTTTGTTTCTTCTGACGACGGAAGCTAAGCTAAGCGGAGGCTAGCCACCGTAGGCTACATGCTAGCCAAGTAGAAAAGACAGCCCTCCGGGAGCTGGTGACCACTTGGTATTTTTATTATTTGGGGTTTGTGGCATTTCAGCAGAACATGTGGTCTGTTTCCACCTTCGTTTTACTGATCAACAGTATGTGTGCATTATTTGAGGTGGAGATATGGCTGAACATAGCTGAGATGTTCGCACCCAGGCTAGCTCTAGCATCTCTCTCACTGGGCGCAGTCTTTTTTTCCTGCCAGATGAAAAGGCTTCATGGGAACTTGCGAGCATAGTAGACAGATATTATTTTATCAGATATTAATTGTGTTTCCTGGCCTATGTAGAATTGTGTGTGTGTGTTTGTTCTCGGGACAAATGCTTTGTAGCGAAATATTAGACACCAGAACCATATTCAGCATAACAATAACAGTGATTGATCATTCTGGTTACCCATAACTTTCAACATGATTTTACATCCAAACTGTAGGCTACTACATCGACACGCAAGAGCTCACGTTAAGTGGTGGCCTCTTAAACCGCAAATTATGATCCAAAATATTCGAACGCGTAACCTAAAGATTCTGTTCATCAGAAATCTTATATTGCATTGTATTTATTTTTACTTCAACCCCCGAGATCTCGGCAAAAGTTGCATTCTTGTTTACGCAATTACCCCAATACCATTAAAGCTAAACTGCAGAATATCATTAGCTTAAGCGATGTGCTGGCGTTATCCACTTACAGCGGGCTACTAAACCAATTAACTTATTGGGTACCAAGGCTTGACCAGCCGCCGTTTCGCCAGTCCCTTGAAGACGTAGCTATCAGTGACGGAGTTCGGCGACTTCTTGAGCAAATACCAATAGAATATTATGTATGAATAGGCTTTGATTGTATTCTTACATTAGATCGTCTGAATCATCACCAGTTCAGTCCTGATTCAGATGATTCAGTGGTGGTTTGTAAAAGTGTCGTTATTATTTTGCAGGTGCGTCCCCTTGACTTGTATGTAAGGCCACAACCATAAGACAACGGGAGGAGGAGACACGGAGTGGAATAGCCGACCACAGCTCTGTGGATGTATATTTTTTCGTATTTTTGAGCCAGACGCCTGCATCTACGACCTCAACCAAACGGGTTTCTACCTGCAACAGAAGACCATGGAGGCCATTGCCAAATATGATTTCAAAGCAACTGCGGACGATGAGCTCAGCTTTACACGAGGGGCAGTGCTCAAGGTAAACGCCATGTTTGTATTTAAAGAAGAGTATCCAAACAATGACAGCCAACCCTGGATAAAGCCATTGACATCATCACCACCAAGCACAATTTCAGTATAATGTTCTTTTGAATGGGAGATGGTCTCCT
Source organism: Urophycis tenuis (assembly GCA_036785325.1). Lineage (NCBI taxonomy): Eukaryota > Metazoa > Chordata > Actinopteri > Gadiformes > Phycidae > Urophycis > Urophycis tenuis. The sequence continues at coordinate 3,625,080 of JAXIVH010000032.1, forward strand.
TCTTCCAGATGTTTTAATTCATGCCATTCTGAATGGGGAAGTAATTGTGTGAAACTGATCATTGTGTATTTCATTGCAGAGGATCAGCCTGTATTGAGAAAATATTGGGTAGGCATCCTGATGTAACTGCATAATGAGTAGAACCCGGAAACTAATCCAAACCCTGGAGTTTTGGGGAAAAGATGATCTGCTTAATTTGTGATTGTAGCTCTTCACCATATCCTCGGTCAATAGATTGCACAAAACGAGAACATAGTGACTTTCCCTGTGTTGAGGATTTACATGCAATCTTAATAATCCCCTCCCGCTTAATGTCAGAGTAAATGTGTGTGCGTGTGCATGCGTGTTGAGTTAAATCTTCATTTCCTCTATGTTTCAAGGAAACATGTTAGCCAGTGAACAGCGTTGTGCTCGTATACAGCGTCCTTTGATGCTGCCTCACTTTAGAGATTAGATTTTTTTTTCTTCTCTTTTAGCATTTTTAGGTCACTTCTCCTTATGCTGAAGAGTCTGCCTTTGGGCGGCAATAATTCCCAGAGAGGACTCTACTAGCTGCAGGCCAGCAACAATCTGAAAAGCTCTTTTGTCAAGGCGGGTTATGGAAGCTCCTTTGAGTGTTGCACGTCGTCCCGCGCTGACCTGTAGTCCTGTTGTTGAAGTGTATGTAGAAAGTAGGATGCTAATTCTATCTTTTTAATGAAAGGTAACAGACATTAGTTAACCACCATTACCCATATATACACACAGTATATACCAGACAAAAAATGAATGAAAAAATGGCAGAAAGTCTGTAAGAAAAGGGCCACCTTTTTTCTTATTGAAAAGGAGGACTGGCCTCAATGTGTTCTTTCAAATTGCAGGTTGCCGATTGGGCTGGGTGCCATTTCGCGTTTGAACAGATACCGGTACCCGGAAGTCTGTACCAATATCTTACTCTCTGTAATAAGATCTTTTTTGATATCAGTTGTAAAATACAAGCCAAAACATCTCAATTTCAACATTGTTATTTATTAAGCACAATGTGCACACCCTACCAAATAAACCCCCTCCCATTCCCCTCCCAAACCCACCCCCTCCACCCCCAGCCTATCGCCGTAGCGTGTGTGTGTGTGTCTCGGAGGAATTGCAAGTGATATCCTTCCCAAAATCCAGTAGTGGTAACGGAGAGTGACTCCGGGCAACGGCGTCTTCTGCACTCTGCAGAAGGGTCTCCCTGCTGGGGGTACCAGCTGTCACACCAGGGCAGGCAGAGAGTGGGACCGGCTGACCCGTCACCAAAGTCTAAACAACACGACTGACGTGCTGAAAATGGTTGATAATATCAGCTACAATAACAACAGTATTGCTGTATTTGTAATAGAAAGAAAAAAGACGTCACGACCAGCAAAGTGAAACCGTATGCTACATGAATTGTGTGTTTCTGGCGAGGTCATTTCACTGTTTAGTTCATTTACTGTATTTCCCTGCATTCAAGTACTATTGGTTTCACACGAAGGTTTTGAAAAATGCGAAAAACCAAAATTATGCTAAACTAACTACAATAAATAAAAAGCCCGCTTTTCTCCGACATATCAAACTAGCTCACCGGTTACCCGAAGATGTCGCTCCGCCAGTTTTGTTGGAGATACGCAGCGTTTGACTTTGACTTCGGCGCCGGCTGCAGGCATGCTAACATCAACTGTGGGCCATTCAAACACGCCACGGCTCTCGGATGCCTGTTGCGCTGCGCTGGTTAGACGTGTTTTACTGGTCAGCTTTGCATTTCGCATTGCGACTATTTTCGGCAAGCGTCGACTGCGTCGATGTCTGCGTCCAGTTTGGAGAAGTGCAAATAACTCCACCGGTTTCCACTCTGGACTGGGCCGACTGTTGGAATGTACCACTTGAACGAGTTGCGCCAAAGTCACCGGCTCCATCTTGCTCTGTGGCGTATATTGAAGCAACCTCTCGTTAACGCCCTGAACTTTCCCAGTGCCGAAATTGGGTACAGAATAATTGAATGTGAATAGGTGCGCTGTACCGACGTCTTTTGGTCGGCGCCATTGAAAGTACATAGCTCGCTACCCAACCCTAGTCGCCGATAATCATTATTTTGTGGACGGTGTATGCAAACATTTAAACACTCAAAAGCACTTGGTTACAATCAGCGTACAGCAGGCTAACAGGCCATCGGTTACTTCAGAGTGCTCTCAGTTACGACAGATCCCCACCACTCCACAGGTCTTGAAATGTTGTCAAAAGTTGTAAAATGTACTAGCGAGTGAAAACCGCTCGACCACATCTCAGTTCTGAGGGAAACAGCAGAAGCGGCCACTTGCTATAAGTGTGTGGCTGATTATGACTTAATGAGACTTCAAAGGTAACTGCAGTCTTCAATGCCAAGTAACATGGACAAATGTTGAATGTGTGCTAAACTACAACCGAGTGGGGGTGGAAACGATTCATCAATGGCCTATGTTCTGAAAGGAACACCAAGGCCTAAATCAAAAAATCAAAACTACAACCGAACGTTTTTGAGCAATGTTACATTTGAATGAAAAAGTAATGAAAGACATTGTCGATTTTTTTAATACTCGAGGGGTCAGCGTCTAATGTGGCAGGTGTGTGTGTTGTTCAACACCGCGCACCGCCGCAGCAAACGTGAACACGCCATGGAGCACACAACCAGGAAGGGGGGGGGGGGGGTGGTCACTATCCAGCGTTGAGATTACTCTCATCCCTCTGTTTGGCTGCCCTTCCTCCTCTTGGTATTCCAGCGCGGGGGGGGGGGGTTTGAAAGGCCTGAGTTGATCATATTCAGGTCGTATTTTAGTGGATCAGACCATCGGCCAATGCCAACATGCCCCCAGCTAGCATCCCCGTCAGAGCTTTTTCCTCCATATTAATTATGGACCAAGAACATTAGAACAAGTGGTGGTGGCGATGGGAGCGTCAATCCTCAAAGTATCTGTGAAGTACCCCCCCCCCACCCCCCACCCCTTCCCGAAATGAATACCCTGCAGAGGTTGCATAATGGGCCTGAGGTTCAACCGCCACATTCCCACTGTTGAGGCCCTACTACAGGAGCCAGGAGACTGGGGAGTAGGCCAGGGGTAGAGATGGGGTACCATGAAGTCCTGGCACCACGTGGGTGTTGAAATGTGTTCACATGTGCATGCGTGTTTGTCAAGAAGTTAAGCACACACACGGCAAACGCCTCCGTTTAGAACACATGTCCTTGGTTTTTTGGTGTGTAGGGTTAGGCCCAATCTCAATTCTCTATCTTACCCCTTCCCCTTCCCCTTGGCCCTTGAAACAGAGGGGTAAGGGCTACATGCCCCTATGAATTGAGACAACACTCATTACGTCATCATACATTGACGACAAAATATTGACAATTTGTTATACACACTGCATGGTGTTTTGTATCTTTTTCAGTTAATACGGTTTTGAATTTCATTGATGTTCAGAAACAATGTCTTTGTTAACCAACATGTCTTTATTTACAATTATGAATGGCTACAACATTGACCGCATGACTCACTCCCACATTTGCTTTGAAGCGTATTTTGATTTAGCGTATTTTGATTTCAGAAATTTCTGCTCGTTTTCGTGCCGAAAACGTATCAGCTGCCGGGTTTCCTCCGGCGTTCCTGTGTGAAAAAGGACGATATGTAAAGCACGTATCGATTTGTCTCTAGTTGTCTACACTGATATCAAACGGAATTCGCTGCTAATTGTGTTTAGTAAACTAGACATGCATGGAGTTCATTGCTAGTCAGAGAAATGTGTAGTTGTGCACTCAGCAATGTAACGTTCGCATATAGATTTTCAAAAAAGTTTTGATAAGGAACATGGTTGCAAACATATAGGTACAGGACTGTTTAGAGCACAAAACAATACTGTCGTAAATTTTAAATCAATTATTTCAGCCGAAAATACTTACATTTATTAGCCTGGGAATTCCCATGCTGCTTTGCGCACGATTTCATTCTCACTGCAAAGACAGCCTGGAAACCACCACCCTTATTTTCCCCTGAGTTAGGGAACCAATCACAGAACGGGGGGCAGCAAGACGATGAAGACTTATATGCGCGACACCGAAGCTTGTAGCGTGTTAATCCAACATGGCAGCGGACACAACGTTACCGTTCGATGCAGCCTTAGAAAGTGTATTAAGTAGCTTTTGTAGCAATTAATGTAATTTTAGTAGCTAATTTTTAGTAGCAATTGGCTATGAATCGCGCGCAAAGCAGCATGTGAAGAACCAGACGCCATTTGATAGACATTCGTAGCGCCCAATAAACGGCTCTAGGCATTCGTAAACCACGCCTCAAATACGAGAAAATGCACACCTAGTTCCCAGACCACCATCTCATCGAGATGTGGACGTGTCAGCCAGGCTATACATTTATGGGACTCTCGTGGAGATCTGGCCGCGATTGTTGCCGGTTGCGCATTGTAATGGGTACCCCTTGGTTTCAAGTAAGCTCCCAATCTTACTTGGTTTCAAGGGGTGTATACCCCTTCCCCTTGGCCCTACCCCTCGGTCAAAATGAGAATTGAGATAGCCCTTGGTCTCATGTGAACGCGCAAAACCAAGGGGAAGGGGTAAGGGAAAGGGGTAAGATAGAGATTTGAGATTGGGCCTTACTCTTGGTCACGCGATGGGCTTTGTGCAATGGGAAGTTGGCCTGCCCAGAAGTGCAGTTTATGGTATGCTATTATTTCAGTCATTTATTTTAGAGGCACACAGTGCAGCTGATGTGCTCAACCGTATGCCCTGTACAGATAAGTCATGAAAATGAATTGAGAGCCGCCTCTGAGCACAGCTGGGCTATGCTATCAGACGAAGTAGGAGTTCTTAAGAAGGGTCCACCACACAGGATACGCGTCGCCATCTTGGCTCCACCCCGCTGGCACTCTTTGTCCTTCGAGTGTCCTTCGAGTCACCTTCTGCCAGTGGAGGAGCTCCGAGACGAGGGAGATCCCACCAGGCCTGTGTTCTTCTGTGTCAGCCAGTTTGGCCTACAGTTGTGTTTCACTTGTGTAAAGTCAAGAAATCGGTGTACTCTCTGGCCCCTAGAGAAACCTCCCCAAACGTGTTTGCGTGTGTGTGTGTGTATGTGTGTCCACCCCGCCTGCTGGGATGGCCGGTGACGCCGACGGGGAGCGGAATGTTTTCGGATCGAAGCTTTTGGTCCAAACGTCGGCCGACCAGACGAAAAAACAAAAGTGGCTGCCGCTCCGGTTGAGCAGGAGTGCCTGTCAGTGGAGCGGGCTGCAGACGCGTACCTGGCGTCCGGGCGGCGCGCGGTGGTGTGCTGCTCCGCGATTCCCATCTGACACGAGACGCCACGGGCTCCCCCGCACATTATCAAGGGCAATCTAATGGCAGCTTGACTTTTCTTCTTCTCGGTTGAATGTTTCCACGGGAGGGTGGCGGTGTTTGTGTGAGCCACAGGGTTTACAGGAAGGCAAACATTTTGATAATGTGATGGTTTCACATCCTCCTGAAATGTGTTACAATTCTGAAATGACTGGACGCTGAGAAGTAAGGGACACGTGCGCAGACAAACTTCGTACCGCCCCGGTGCTTTAATACTTTCTTGGGGGTCTGCAGATGTCCAAGTGAACTAATGGGTGGGTGAAGGTCAATTGGTGGTGCAGACCGTTTCTTGGTCTGTTTTGCTGTCATGCTAACTTCATCAACGATGCATTTGTAAAGCCGCTAATGGTTCATTAGAATGTGCTGCGTTCACTGCACTGCACTGAACTACCATCGCGGCCAGTGAAGCACTTTGACAAGCTACGCTGTGCTTCCACACACGAGATTGATTGAAAATTCCTTCACAGAAGCACTTGAATTACGCCAAAGTTTGTCTGAAACAAAAGCAACATTTTTACTTTGAAACATTCGTTAATTAGGGGCAGTAGAGGCAATAGTTTTTTTTTTTTTTTCCTCGTATTCTTTCATCAGCATCAGACGGCGGTGAAATAAAAAAATCCCTGTCTCGCCACGTTCGTAGCTTTTGTCGTAGATTCTCCGATACGGGCGCTGAAGCCCGAGTCATGCAGAGCGCCGAGTCAAAGGAAATGAGAGGGTGTGTTGTTGGGTGGGGTGTCGGCAGAGTCCAGCCCCGGCTCTGCTGGGAAGAGTGAGGTTCATCCGAAGGCTGTCTGGCTGTTTGGCTGAGCACGCGGGGATAAGTCTCATCAGCGCGACAGCTCGGCGGGCTGGAGCCCATCCCTCCTCCTGAGCTCCTCTGCTGCCGCTCGCCGTCACTCTGGGGCCTTCAAACGTTCCCAAAGTAACGGTCCTTTCAGGTCAACACGCGTAACGGATAAACGATGCAGAAATTGGACACAAATTTTGATCCACTATTATTAGTCAAGGCGAGAAACGTCTAGTATGTATAGAGTTCCAGTTTTGATTTGTGATTATTTTGTTGACGTGCAAAAAAAAAAAAAGCGAAACGAACAGTCACGTTTGATGTAAGTGGACCCTCAGATTGTTTGATTTCACAGTGGCCCAATTCAGACTCATTCAGAGGCAACAGCACTTTGTGGTCTGAATCTCACTTATAAACACTAGACACAGTGATTTTCCCTGATGAGCCAGTCCCCTGATGTACCATCAGGAATGATGCTGATTGGCCGTAGCAATTTTGCAATTTCAAAATCTGTCCTTTAGGATGATCACACCTGAGAGGGTCTGTCCATATGTAGCAGTCGAGCCATTGATTCGAACCCGAGCATAACATTCACTCCAAGGCATGTCCAGTAGATGTAGCTTTAGCTTAATATTGGTTGTCAGCATTTTGCTCCCAAGACGGACAATGGTCTGGGATATGGCCTGCTGCAGAGATTAGATTAGTATTTAATCTTTTCATCTGATATGTTGACAAAACCTTGACTCAAAGTTCCACACAGGGGATTATTTCTGCAGAGTATTCCACGCTGTGAACTTTGAGCATAAGTTTAGAGGAAGATAAGTGCACAGAGGGCTCTTTTTTTATCTGCTTCCATCGGAAGGCCTTACAGGAAAGCTCTTAACATGAGCGCCGAGCTGAAATTCGTCATTCGGGGGGTGAATCGGTGGCCATTAAGGTAATTGCCCCTGACCAGCACGTAAGGAGATATTACTACAGAACCACAGCCATGGAACGTGAATGTTTTACAACAAATATTCAATGCATATTCACAATGCAACGCATGTTGGGGTTGAGGGTGGACTTGTTTGTAATCTGTCTTGTAAGTTGAAGTTATATAAAGTCTTGCGATATTAGATCCTCAATGTAATGTAATATCCCAGAAATCTGAGCAACTATGCAAGATACGTAGTTAATTGTTTATATTTAATGTTTACATATTTTTCTTTTTTTCATGTAATTGCTCTACTGATACTTTATTGCTGTGTACGTTTGTTTGATATTAGCTGTAATGTTTTTTATCCTTGATCAAAGCATGCAACACTTTCCCTCGCGGTCAGTGCAACAGTCTGAAAGCCACACTGCTCCTGAGCGTTTCCACCTCTCGGCCAGATGTTTGGAGATGAGAAGCGAGCAGACGATTACATAGGCTGTGGATGTGAGGCGACGCTGTGTGCACACCACTGAGCACAGTTTCACATTGTGTCGAGTGTTTTCCATAACGTCCACAGATGGGCCAAAAGGGGAAGGTGTGAGCGTGTCTTGGGGTTTCCAGCTTTTGTAAATGCAAAATGCTGAGCTCATTTGAATACCTGTTGTGATAAAGCCTGCGCAAAAATGTAGTGTCTGCCTCCATGAGCCACATACAGTTCAGACTGCTCCCCCGAATGCAGACTTTAGATTGGAAGGAAAACATTTTAAATATTAAATAGAGATTGCAGCTGATTGGCTGGATGTCTTTTGTAAACACCCAGTGTGCTCCAGTTTCCTCATCAGCGAAGCAAAGTGTTTCTCTGAAACCATTGAAGGGCTTTGGGGTGCCGGTAAGGCTGGGCCACACCGCAAAAATATTTTCTTTTCAGGCAGGATCACAATCTCATCACGATTCTTTTTCATGTTGGTTTTTACGTTTATTTTGTAAGTTACTAAACAGCACATCCCAAATAGTTTGATTATGTAAAAAATATATAGCCCTACAAGGTTACAAATTATAAGAGAAGCCAACAAAGCAAACCATTTAGGCCAAAGAACCCTTTCAAACTGATTGAATCTTGTGCAAATCTGCAAAGTATGAACACTCAAATATTTGAAACCAATGCTTAAACACGTACAATAGGTAAACGACAACACTCAAGCACAGTCCACTCTCGCTACATACGTTGACAAATTGTAGCATTGGTACGCATTGTCCGTACCAATGCGTACCAATGCATTAGACACCGGTCGTCTCCTCTGTTCGCGTTCTGCTTTTTGAGGTAGCAGCAGTATGTGACATCCTAATACGCATGAACGTACAATACCAACAAACAAGACCATGCAAATGTGGAAGGGTAAGAACTCCACTGCACTACATACTGTTTGCTATTATAGGTTTATTGGTGCGTCTCTAGACACGACGCAACGGACTAGAAAATGGTGCGATTTTAAGATTTGGCCGAGCCACGCATGAACTACGACGGCTGGCTTGGCTTCCGCACAATCTCGGCAGAGCGTGGAGACATTTTTAATTGTTCACAATCTTCATATAGCACACCCCAGGGTGCCGGTGTGGGTGAGCATTTGCTAAGTCTATGAATGTTCTCATTCATCCAGGTCATGTTTAATCGGCCAACAATTAAATCGAACGCAACTGGACTTAGATTTGTCTGTGAAGACGTTTCGCCTCTTATCCAAGTGGCTTCATCAGTTCGTAACGCATCAGTCTGACTAGTCCGCACTAGTCTGACTAAGTGAGCTTTTGCTGTTGTCGCAGTTCAAACGAGTGTCGCTCACGAACACCGCTGTGATGTTGGAATACAGTCACAGACGCACGCACCGCGCCTCTGTAGGATGCCGTCATCGTGCGCCTGCCTCGGTTTCTCCCTTGTTGCTCCAGTGTTTTGTCATGTGGTGTTACAGCAGCACCAGCAATCCCATCAATAAGTAAATGGGAACCCCCGGCTGACATGCCGAGCTTCTCCTTGTCGACAGATCTCTGCACCGCTCCCGTCTGGCTCGAGCTAAAGCCTGCTTCCTCTCTCCCCTCCACGGCCACAGTGCTCTTCATCCATCCATCATTGGTTCTCTTTCACTGGCAATGACAACTCCGGCCTGATATGTCTAACCTAGGTCTGTCCGCAAATAGTTTTGCTTGAATTTTAGTGTCCTGTTTTTTTTTATTTTATTGATCGTGTGCTATGATCAATTATTTTTGATGATTGTATATGGGATTTTGGGAATCTTGATTGCGATAATCATGGGTCAATTTACAGAATATAAACTGACTACCATATGGTTATGCTTTGTGTCCCTTTGAGGGTCTAGGGCAGGGGTGTCAAACTCATTTTCACCCCGGGACACATCAGCATTATGGTTGCCCTCAAAGGGCCGGTTTAACTGTCTCTGCATTTGGTTATTTACTCCAATGTACAAATATTGTGCATCCATTTTATCCATGTACAACTGGAAGCATTGGAACCACTGCAATCTAGGGGCAGGATTTGCGGATTGCAACATTGAAATGCATTCTGGGAGATGTAGTTGATGGTCGCTCTACGGTACAGAATATGCCTTTCAAGCTCTCGCGGGCCACATGAAACAACGTGGCGGGCCGGATTTGGCCCGCGGGCCTTGAGTTTGACACCTGTGGTCTAGGGCTAGCCCCTCACCGCCAACTACATGACAACTGGTTCTGGGGCTCTTAGTTGCGACTCAAGTAATCGCATTTTATTGTATAAGCAAATGCATTCATTGTTATTATAGCCTACACAGGTCTCAGTGTTGCTGAAAATAGGTTGCTTTGCGATGTGTGTACCTGCCAGCAGCCTAGCGATGTGTGTACCTGCCAGCAGCCCTCCCCTCCTCTCCGCAAAGCCGTCGACGGTAAAAAACGACTACCCCAAACAGCAGCCCAACTGAATTACAATCAAGCCGGATGTCTCCCTTTCAAAAAGGTCCCCCATGGATAGAACATTAAAATGGCTTTGTAGAAGTGTATCCTGCTGGCTATTCAACAGCAAAAAGCAAAATTATTGGTTGGGGACAGCCCTAAGACCCCAGGGTAATTGTTGACATTATCTATAAAAGAATGGAAATCAGGTGTTTTTTTTGTTAAACTTAGTCCCTCGCAGTGTAGGCGCATTTTTGCAACTGGCGAGCCATTGAGATCCATTATATTCCAAAGAAGTGTTTAGCAGCTCCTGGAGCTGCATCTTGTTTGTAAAGGGTAAAGGGCCATTTGGCAGAGGCTTTTGTCCAAAGCCACAGAGCGGGTCGTCCACTAACCATAGGGTCGGCGGTTTGTTCCCCTTGCTCCCCCTCCTCTAACTGTCCACAGCCGACATGTGGACAGTTAGAGGAGGGGGAGCAAGGGGAACAAACCGCCGACCCTATGGTTAGTGGACGACCCGCTCTGTCCACCCGCTCTATCGATTGAGCCACTGCCGCTCCAACGCAAGTATGTCTATAAAAACTGCTCTGGCTAGGTAATGTTGTCTAATACTGCCCACATCGGAACAAATCCACACGTTTTCTGTGTTTTCACGCCACTTCCATGCTCACGGACTTGGACTGAGGCACACAGTTACAATTCTGTGCGAGGATAGTGGCTGCCTTTTTCCGCAGCCTGGTAATCCTGAATCCTAAATGCAGAGCACCATTTCAGTAAGTTGCGCGGGGTGAGTGTGGGTCGGCGTGTTTTGGTCATTTGACTTGATTGGAACGCCACTTTAGCATTCCCTTCCCGAATCAACGTGCTTGGCTCCCGGGGGTGAGAAAGGACACCCCGTCGAGTGACTGCGGCTCCCCGCCGAGCCGGTCCATTATAGCCAGCGGGGTCGAAGCAACACAAAATCCACAGCCCAAGCCCAAAAATTCACCACCGGCACCCATGAGCATTTAAGAATTGCATCCACGCGCCTCTCGGTCTGGGCCGCGTGCGGTGGCGTGTGGACACGAGATTGTGCAGGCCGTGTTCCCGTGGGCTGGCTGTGTGGACGCCGCCCTGCGGCCACAGATTCCTGACCGCTCGCCTCAATCCACCAAAGCCCGCGAGCGACGCGCAGCGGCTAGCAAACACAGAATAGAAAACATCGATGTGTTGGTTTGTGTGCACTATTTGAGAAGGCTGCCTAACCAGGGGTGGTTTTGTGTGTGCGTACCTGTGGGTCAAACGGAACAAAGCTACAGCGACGGGAGCGGGTGAACACTGATTGCCAGGTCGCCCCGTCTCAGAACACGTCGACACGGCTAGCCGCGGGGTGCGTTGAATGAAGACCACTGTTGGGTGACATCGGGACATAGATGATGTCAACAGTGAACCTGAAGTCTTGACAAACCAGCGGAAATCCTTTACATGTAAAGGATGACATGTACATTCCTTTCTCTTGGCCATTATAAGCATCGTATTCCAACTTTAGGGTTGATATTTGAATTCCTTGACGATATACGATAGACGGTACAAAGTCGTTCAAGAACGCTTTCTGTATTTAGCTATTCAATACAGAAATTACAGCTCTTAAAGTATATTTGTCCATAGTCCATGAACCTTAAAATGTGTGGACAGATCCTGTTATTCACTATTCATGATGAGTATCATTGCATTATCGTTACTCCAAATTGTGTGTGTGATCTCATGTGATAACCAGAGTAGGCTTTTATGATCACGTTATCCATTATCACACACTCCATTCTGCGTTGAGCTCCAGTAAGGGTTAGCTGGCACACACCGCCAGCCCCCGGCCTTGTGTGTTTGTCCACATGTGCCTGTGCAGACGCAAGCGCTACCCGTCTGTCACTTCCTGTTTGCTACGTGGACCTCCCCTGGCAGCTTCCTGTCTCTCCATAGTAGGAGGCCCAGAGGACCGCAGCCCTGAATGTTCAAGAGAAGAGGCTTCCCGTTTGGCAGCGCGTGGACTGCTCCGGTGGACGCGGCCCTGTCGCTGACCGCGCGGCCGAGTGACAGCGGCGGAGGCCCCCCCCCCCCGCCAGCGTTGTAGCCGCGTTGCGCAAGACAGTAAAAGCCACACGCGTACTTCTCGTTCTGTTTTCTGTTTTCTGTTTTGTCTGTTTTTAACCCCCCCATATAAATCTGCCTCGGTCTCTCTTCCTCTTTTGTCTCTCTGCCTCTCTCGTTCTCGGTAATGCGGCCTTCCTCCTTCTCTCTACCCTCTCTCCGCTGCCCATTCTCTCCATCCCTCCCTCCCTCCCTCCCTGTAACCCTCTCTCTGTGTAACTTGATCCCGGCCTTTCAGCCCCAACATGGGATCCCGGGACCTCTCATCCAGTGCTGCCCTCATTTTGCGTCTTCTTAAGCTTCCTCCCCTTTGATTAACTGCTCCCCCGCTGTGCGTTAGCGCCCCCTTAGCCCTCACGATGCTATCGATTATACCCACCCACTGAGAGGGGGGGGGGGGGAGAGGAGAGGGAGAGAGAGAGAGAGAACGAACTTTTTGGCATGAGCCCAGCCTCCTTAATTTAAACAAGGAAGAGGCTTTCAGAATTCCCTCCAGAGATCTGAACCTATAACATGTGAATTGCTGCCTTGCCTGGTGACTACTGCGGGTGTCTGAGCTGCAGACGTGCTTTCGATTAGGGATCTATTGCCCTCAATGTCGTTTTGTAATTATTTTATGGATGCGGCCGTCGTGTTTCCTTTTGATGTCTGTACACGCGCGTTCTAGATATGGGCGCGGCGAGGCCTACTCTAATTAACTTCTAGTGAACCATGCAGGATCTTCTCAGAAAAAATACTGCATCGCTCCTTTTGATCCATCTTGATTATTGAGCCAGTCTGTGCTGAAAACGGATGTGAAACTGTCAGAAGACAGTCCCATGACACAGATCTTGTCAACTTCCTCTCGTTTGAGGTCGCCCTCTGGCTGTGTTCGATTGGTCCACTTCTGCCTGTGGGTGTGGACATTTCTCAACATCTATCTAATATCTGCAGTTCGATTGTGCAGTTGGTGTGAGTGGGAGGGGTTTGTAGTAGTATGTGTATGTCTAGTATGGTGATTTTGTATTGGTAACATTATTGAAATCATTGACGATCACGCAGATAGGGGATCATCACTGCATATCAGACTGATAGATTTCCAGCTCTTAACGAGTCAACGAAATTCCCGGTACTTGGTCCCTGAATGGTGTACTTTATGGTGTTCACAAGGGGTGTTGCAATTCACTCAGCTCACACTTTGTCACGATACAGGATATTGCGTGCAAGATTTTATGTATTTTGAGAACTTGGGTGAAGGAAAATAATTGACTGAAAAAATATTTGATTTGAAAGGCCCAACATATGCAAAACTATGCCAACCGTGAACATTATAAGTACTGAATAAAACGGGTCATAGAGGCTGCTGCAGGCAACACTTGGAGTTGGAAATGAGCAGAACAGAGCAAGGTTTTGCAAATCTAAAAAAAAAAAGTGTTGCATTCACAACCAGAAATGCTTATTTGCCAAGGAGGTTTGCACATAGAAGGAATTCGACTTGGTGGTCGGTGCATGACAATAAACACACACCTGTGGAGGAGCGTGGCTACATGTGATTGACAGGCAAAATGGATTCCCCGAGACCTTCCACGAAGAGACCCCCTGAGTGGTCAGGAACCAGGCGGGTGTGGTCTAAAAGTTCCACTGTCTCATGCAGCCAGCCAGAAACAGACATTGTTACATTTCAGCCACTCGTACCTGACGGATTGTTCAACAAATTACATTCAAATGATGGCTCTTGGATCGATTAGATTAGATCTTGGCTAAAGATCTTTTCTACAGCACGCCCTTAATAGGACAACGTTAATTGCATGAGGCTTACATCAGCCAGTAACCATGGGTAGAAGGCCTCGATTTTGATGGCTGTATTGCGTGGCACTCATTTGGTTTATCGTGCTCGTTAAGGACATTGGCGTACCCCCCCCCCCCCCAAAAAAAAAAAAACGGAAATGCAACAGGCAGGGACTCTGCACACCCCCACTCACACTGGTGAGAAGGATGATGTCGTAGCCTGCTGGATAGTGCATGTAAGCTCAAACTCAATTGAAGAGTGGTGCATTGGTTCACTATGCTGTGAAACGCATCAATCACATGTATTTTACTTTTGTAGTCTGCACACTTCTTCGCACTTGTTAATGGGGAAGGGGGGGGGGGTTCTCATTATTTTATGTGAATACTGGGTGTAATAAGACGGAGCGGAGCTTTCAGTCTCCAAAGAGGCCGCGGTTTGATTTCATACATGTTTAATATGAATGTTTTATTATATAGGCCTATTATTTACAAAGCTAATGGTACCCCTATATTTCTGTCAAATTGAACGCAGATGCTGACATGGACAAACGTGCACATCGTTGTTATAATTTATATGCATGCATTTGTTTGTAGATGCCTGTTGGCTGACATTTTTCTTTCTCGCCTTTTTACGTTGCAATAATTCGTGGCAAGACGTTTCGTCACACCTTAGTGTTCACTGCAGGAGGACTGGGGAGTCAGGCAACAAGTGAGCCAATTCAAACACAGACTCTGTTCTCTGTTCTCCTTTCTTCTCGCGGTTGAATGCCTCGGCCTATGAGGAGGGCTGGCACGTTGCGACTTCTTCCAAAGCAACTCCGCCTATTGTCAAACACGGCCCTAATTGTACAAACAGGAGCTAAAAGTGCAAGTTTAATGGCAGAGCAGAGTCCAAACCTTTCATCAGACAACCGAGGCGCCGCTTGCCAGTTTTTGCGGGTCGACCGAGCGGAATCGAACCCAAAGACGCTCACACGGTAAATATTACCCCGGCGCGCTAATGGAGTCTCCGCACGGCGAGGCCGGCGTCTCTCGGAGGCCCGGTGTTTGAGAAGCATCTGCTCTGTGTTAGCCCGTCGGCCGGGGGGGGGCAGACAGACGCATGCTCTGGCAGAGCCCAGCACAGAAGGGGGGTGCCTGTCATCAACACAGACACACACACACACACACACACACACACAGGATGCGAAAGATACACTGAGACGATTTATAGCGCCGTAGTACTACTTGGCTCTGCTCGCCCGTAAAGCAATACGGCCACACGAGCCCCCCCACGCGTTCTGGGACGATGGACACTGTAAGAACAGGACGGAGCCAGAACAGAACCGCTCCCGTCGAACCGGCGCGGCCCGTGCCTGTCACCCAGTGTCACCTGATTGGCTGCCGCGGCGCTTTTTCGTTTTGTTTCGCTTTTGTTTTGATTCCTGTTTTTTTCCAGCAGGAATCCAGTGGGCGGGTGCGTGCGTGCGTGCGTGGACATTCATCTTTCAGTGGAACGGCCGCGGTTTCATTCCACACCGAACCACCATGGGGTGGTTTTGTTTAATGGCCGTGGGATTAACCCTTCGGAGGGCTCCTGGTCTGCCGCCACGCGTCTCCCCAATGCGACGGCCCTGTTCCGCCCGCAGCAGAGCCGCGGGGTGACGCCCTGCTGGGTCGGGGTTCACGAGTCACGCCGATTTGTAGTGGTATGAGCCTGAGGCACGGGTACAGCCTCAAAAGACCCTGAGCCTGACCCTTAGCCCCCTGACCCCAAAGAGCAATGAGGGGGAAAAACCCCCTTAATTATCAAGGACAAAGGAACACAGAGGGAGGGATCTGGCGTCCCAGGGCTTTCTCAGGAGTGCACTGCGTGGCGTAGTGTACACAGGCACACTGTTGAAATGGAGATGAGTGAAGACGAGAGCGAGAGGGGAAAGTGCGGTGGCAGGTCATAGGTCGTGATATCCCCATAGGACCGTCTTATTCACAGATCCCACGTGGGCGTGCGGGGCGGCTAATTAAATGAGCCAGCATATGGATCAGAGCGCCCTCTGACTCTCTGATCACTTCCTCTTAGCACACAGACACACACACACACACACACACACACACACCCCGGCGGCACACCAGCCAGATGTCTGATGCATCTCCAATCCGTATGTCACCCACACACACCCTTTGTCACAAGCTCACACTCACAGACCCCTTAAAGGACCCCTTCTCTCGCTCTCCCTCCTGCCTCTCCCGTCGGCTCGGTGTCTCTCTCTCTCGCTCTAACTGCAGCCCATGCCGTAGCTCCTGCGACGTGAGATTAGGGGGACTGACTGCCGTTTGTTTTTCTTACACAAATGATTTGTTCTCGTCCCAGCTGTTGTGGCGGGGGACCCAGCCCCGTCCGCAGCGCAAGCCCAAGGAAAGTTATTTCTCGGGGGCAGCAAATGTCCTGGGCGTGTGTGTTCAGCTTTAAGAGCCATGGGCCACGGCGGTATTGTGCAGAGAAATGCTGCAAAGCTTCACCCAGTCACCCCCTTCCAGTACTGAAATGAGTCCACCAGAACTATAGTTAGACCACGCTCAGCCTCCAAGATATTGACCAAAATGAGTCAGCAGTGAATTCTGTCGTCTCAATAATGTGAGATTATCAATGTTGGAAACTTTTTATGGCATTTTTTTTTTTTTTTTTTAATTTTGAGTCAGTCAATATTGCCAGTGTGTTTGGCAATGTTGAATCTGTTCAATTATTCCCTGGCCTTCTTCTATAGCCTCCTGGCTGTCTGTCGAATCATTCATCGCCTGCTTGCTTTTGGGTCTTTTAAGATTATTCTGAGAACTGTAATTAAGTCTCTCTCTCTCTCTCTCTCTCTCTCTCTCTCTCTCTCTCTCTCTCTCTCTCTCTCTCTCTCTCTCTCTCTCTCTCTCTCTCTCTCTCTCTCTCTCTCTCTCTCTCTCTCTCTCTCTCTCTCTCTCTCTCTCTCTCTCTCTCTCTCTCTCTCTCTCTCTCTCTCTGTCTTTCCCTCTCTCGCCCCTTCCACGGTATTAAATCATACCGTCAGAAATGCAGACACTCACTCTACATCTACATCTAATGAATACATTTTGTACCGCTTATGTTGACATGCGTTTGGGCCAGGCGACGAAGCAGGACAGCCCTTCGCTTGCTTCCTGAGCAGCAGTGCGGTCCCGGGCTCTCCCTGCGACAACGGGACGCGTAGTTTAGTGTGTGGACGGGGACAGATGCTCCCTCTGTGGTGGCCCAGGGCTGGCCAGACCCCCCCCCCCCCCCCCGCAGAGCAGCTGGCGGTGCTGGCACTGGCCTCGGGAGAGCTCCATGCCCACATCTAATGCCGCGGAGCCTGCGCCACACAGCAGCTGCCCCTAAATATAAACCCCAGCCCCCTCGCACCTCTCTCTGCTGACCTGCCAAGTTTTTCCATGACTGGCGGTTGCAATTGTCATGTGCATACCCTTAGCTAAACTTGCTAACCTTTTTTGGGGGCGTTTCTGATTGAGAAGTGCTGCGTCACATTGCGGAGATGATTATTGATGGCATTTTGACATGCTTACTCAAATGAATTACCCACTGAATTGAATCAATGGGTAATCTTGATTAATTGAATTAAACATTGATTAATTGACAATACAGATCATGCAACATGGCAGTAATAATATTATGTGTACGAGTTTGAAATTCCGCGTCCAAACTGATACTGCCTGCAAGCAGGTCCATTCAACTAAATGATTTAACAGCCCCTCTAACCTCCAATTGTGATGGTTCTAAGGGCGCATCTTCTCATTATTTATTAAGCCCTTCATTCCCTTAAGTGATCTTTATTTCTTTACAATGTGACAACAAAAATATACAACAGTGTGATCCTACCCTACTTGGTCAATTCAGATGGCGAGGAAAATGTATTTTATACACCCTCGTGTCCTGTTGTTTGCCAGTATACTTTCATTCTGTGCAATTCATTTTCGGTAAACCTTTCCAGCTATTTGTAGACCATATCTGTGGGTAAAATAAACCCCCCACGTTGCTGTTTATATGCAACAAAAACACCATCGTGGGTGCAAAAGAAACCATGTAGGCATTGCTCCGTGGTAGCATTTGAGTACCGTTCTCGCAGTTCATGAATATGGTCGTCGGCCTTTAGTTGTGCATGTCTCCGGGCATCACGGATTAGTTGTGCCTGTCATTGATTTCCCCAGAGAGCGATGCGATGGTGACTCACTGGCTTGTTCCTTGAGGTGGTGGTGGATGTTTTTGACAGTGCTAGGCTGTATCACACATACATAATTGACAGTGACTTTTATCGCATGGTCTTTCTTGAGCATCAGGGAGGCTCTAGTTTTCAAAGGGCCTCCAGTCACAACACATTGGCACCCTCGCAGAACTGCGTGAAGCTCAAAAGTACTGTTGACTGCCCCTTCAATCCCCACACTTGGCCTTTTTCACTTTAGAGAAGCTTTTCAATATGCCTATTGATTCCTTGTCTTGAAAGGTCAGAGCCAAATGTCATTTCTGATGTCCATAGTAGCCCAGGTTGCCATACCAATCCCATGTCTGTAGTGTGATTTGTCTGAGGATTACTTTTGGAGTACGCTGAAAAAAACATGCGATTGTGATGAGGACTTGGTGAATTAATTGCTGATCATGACATTTTCCCCCATTTTTTTAGTTTGCCCCACATGAGTCAGGTACGCTAGCTAAGCTAAAGCTAAACCCATGTCTCGACCCCATATCGGCATAGGATAAGTTAAACTGTGTACTTAACCCAATACCTACCCAGGTCTCGACTCCATGTAAACCTTGGTTGAGTTCAACTGAGCATTTCCACCCATGTTACACCCAGGCCATGACCCCATGTGAACCTTGGTTGAGTTCAACTGGGCTTCTTGACCCAAGTTGCACCCCTGGGTCTCTACTCCACGTAAACCTTCGCTGAATAAAACGGGGGGCTCTGCGCCCAGTCTAAACCTAGTTCTCGGCTTGGATGGTTATGCCACAGGTTCAACCGTGGCTTTCTCCTCCCACTGATGGTAAAGGAGGGGTTAAACCCTGTGAGCATTACGTCGTGTCGGCAGCTGTGATGCCTCCGAGAGAGCCTCTACATGTGGCGATGGCCTCCGAGGATCGTGTTAATTACAAGACCCGCAGCGAGCTGTCATTATACCGTAGTCTCCTTCTGCTCCTCTCTCTCTCTCTCTCCTCTCTCGTCTTCTCTCTCTCTCTCTCTCTCTCTCTCTCTCTCTCTCTCTCTCTCTCTCTCTCCTCTCTCTCTCTCTCTTCTCTCTCTCTCTCTCTCTCTCTCGCTCTCTCTCTCTCCTCGTTCTCCTCTCTCTCTCTCTCTCTCTCTCTCTCTCCTCTCTCTCTCTCGTCTCTCTCTCTCTCTCGTCTCTCTCTCTTCTCTCTCTCTCTCTCTCCTCTCTCTGGAGTTCTTTCTTGTTTAAATGAAGGTGGCTGGGCTCACATCTAAAAGCCTCTTTTTCTGACACACACGCACTCCCTCTCTGTTCCCACCCTGCGGCGGGTGTTTTTATAGTTGATTTTACTATTTGGTTCTGCGTTTTTTTTCCCACTTTTCCTGTTCTTCTCGAACGCAACCGAAAGCGAATGTCCGGCAAATTCGATAGCTTGGCCACGCTGTCGAGAGAATGTGGGGTCACGGGGCGGAATGTACGCTTTGCAAATGCCACGTATTCTGAGGAATGGCAGAGGTGACCGCTCCCTTCCCCTAACGTATACATCAAACAGCATCTCCCACAAAGCTAAATATCATGGTCCTCTCCAGGCTGTTGACGTTGGCTCATCTGCAACCAACATGCGGACGGCATTTTGTGGGTCAAAGGTTTCCAGCAGTGGCCTGAATGGACATTTGATCATAGCCTCAGCCTTGCTATTCTGACCTGGGCGTTTTGTATGGAAGAGAGCAGGTTGGGGATTTGCCTTTAAGATTCTGTCATATTAATTATTGACGTCTCCTGTGTTTGAGATCGACTAACTGCAAGAGTGGCTTCAGGAGTGTCCATAATTGAGCCTGCGGGTTTGGATTGCAGGAAGCATTACTTTTGTGTTTGCACTCGATGATTTATACACACACACACACACACACACGCCACACACACGCGCGCTGCGCTCACACACTCACAACGCGCGCACGCTCACACACTCACACACGCACGCGCTCACACACACACACACACACACAGTGCTCACACACACACACACACACGCCCCCACTTATTATACACACGCACACACACACTCCACACACTCCACACACGCCCACATAGAGTGGCACAGCATGGCGGACTTCGTCTGTCAACACTGCCAGCCAGGCATTCTGCACAGTCGGCAGGGTTCAGACAGCTACTTACTGTGTACTGTCGCTCCCACCCAGTGCACACACACACACACACACACACACACACGCACTGACATTCAGTGAACTCACACCCTGAGCGTTTCTCTGCAGTTCAATGAGCAGCTGTAACCTTTGAGGACAGCGTCTTTATCTGTGAAGAAATGTTTGGTTTTCTCTTCGACGGGAAGTGGAATGTCAAGTGGCCGACACAGTTTGAACCGTCAGGTCAAACGCAAAACGTTCAGGAACCTTCGGTCGTATCTGCACTGTGCCCCGCCAGGCAAATGTGATATCACTTGCCTTTTATGTCTTCAGCTCACTGTCCGTGCCACGGCCCTTTCAATTTGCGAGTCACACTGCGGCCCGGAGTGCACGTTGGCTCTTGCAGGGGCAGCATTATTCGGGCTGGCTGGAAAATGAATCAAATGTAATTTCCGTAATCGATTTTTAGAGGTTCAGTCCAAACATCTGCTGCCTGATGCTTCAGATATGTTGATATTTTGTCCATGGATCATTGTAAAACACTCAACTTCTTGGCTGCTTATCAGATAAAGGGAAGCCGATGTAAGCCAGGCATTCTTACGGTGGGCATTTTCTGTTATTCATGACATAGTTGATTTCAGCCCAAGTTCTTGCCTTATATTGACTCCTTCCAATATAAGGCGAGGACTGATCCAGCTGTCTTATGATCTCCTGCGTGTTCTACTTCCCCAAAGTTTGTGTTTTCATTTTCTCTTGTGACCCGAAGGGCCGTGGAGTTGATGTGCTCTGCCATGGGCCCGTGGAGCCCTTTCAGGCTGTATAATCACTGAAGAGCTTTAGACGACAGGGAGACATTGCGTTTGGATTAAAAGGAGTTCCTGGAATCGTACCTCGCGTGGCTGTCTTGTGCGCGACGCGCTGCACGGCTTGTCTCGGCCATCAGTCTCGCCTCGCCGTCAAATGTTTCAAGGCCGCATTTTAGACAAAAGGACTCATTGCTCTGGTAAATAGTCAAGCAGCAGTTTAAGCCATTTATAATTATGAGGAAGAACATCAAGAACGTCATCGCTTTATGCCTGATCATTTTAATCCACATATCTGGGCCAGCCGTGACCCAGCAGCGGCCCGTTTGTTTCTCCCTGTTCGTTGGCCGGCGCCGCTGTGATCCCTGATCCAAGGCCCGGTCCCTCCCTCAGTACGCCAGCCGGGCCAAAAACACATCAAACTGCCTTGAAAGTATCTTCGGCCTCCCGGCTTTTCGGGGGCAGTGAAATCACGGCCTTGAGCCCCAGACATTACAGAGAGTCAGAGCAGAGACTGCATCCCCCCCACCCCTCTCCTCACCCCTCTCCTCCCTCCCCCCCTCCCCTCCCTGAGTCTGCAGAGTCATTATCGGGGGATTTGTCGCCTAGCGGGTAGCAGCCTGAACTTGGACTGGATTGGAGATAACAAGAATTGTATTCAGACGCACGCACATGCAGGCACGCACACACACACACACACACACACACACACACACACACACACACACACACACACACACACGCTCACACACACCACACACACACACACACACACACACACACACACACACACACACACACACAGTGGTTGCTGTTCTGTTTGGGACATGATTAGTGGGAAATGTCCGATATGGTTTTTCTTTGTGGGGCCTCGACTGATATTTTATTGACATAGACGCAGGCGGCCGAAAATTATATTCCATGCCACAATTTCATCATGTTAAATGCCAAACGCAGTATGCCGGATAAAATGAAAATAATGATTCAAGGATACATTATACAGTACACTTTTTGTATTTATTCTTGCTTTTTGAAACGAAGAATGGCATAAAAAAAAAACTAGGAGTGGCTTGACTCGTAACATCCCCCAGAAGCATTTTGTTTTGCTCCCCACTTTACTTTCAGCAGCCAGACACAAAGTGTGGGCACGGGCTTTGTTCAGGGACTTCAGAGTATCACACCAAGGCCTCCGATGTGATTTTAAAAGATGCGCAAGTCGAGTTCAGAAGGCATTTTACTGACTGGCTTTGAATGGCGTCCGTTGAAGATGGACCCATTACCCCGTCATGGGGACACACTTCGCCATTTGTTTGTTTTCCTTTCTGTGGAAGGCTACAGCGAGAGTCGCTTTCGGAGAATGTTGTGTAACTGGTGAATGGTGTGCTTAAGGTATCCATCATGTCGCTTAAGCAACGCTCCATTTTGAACTGCAATCACTTCTCGGAAATGACTAACGGCTGACTTTATTCTGAATAATGTTGGCTAAACACTGTTATAATTAAGCTTTTATTCAGTGATTCACCCCTCCGCCTAAATTCCAAGCTACCTAATGTTCAATGGTAACTTAACTACAGAAATATTACCAATTGTTAGCCACTATTGTCATTGCCCATTGTATGCTGGCAAATGTGTGGCGCAGAAGTGCTGGTCACCTCCCAACAGTGGTGCTGAGCAGAGGAGGCATGACATCGTACGCAGGGATAACGTACACGACCTGCCCACAAAACATCACCCCGCATTATCTGGTTAACCAGTGGTTCATGTTAACCAGGGGTTCAGGTTAACCAGGGGTTCGGGTTAACCAGGGGTTCGGGTTAACCAGGGGTTCGGGTTAACCAGGGGTTCGGGTTAACCTGGAGTTCGGGTTAACCAGGAGTTCAGATTAACCAGTGGTTCAGGTTAACCAGGAGTTCGGG